>CAJQUW010013964.1:50000-317195 GCA_907163375.1 Prostheceraeus crozeri | reverse complement strand
ATGGATTTAGGACATAAGAAAGTGGTGAAAATGGGGGATTTAAGAGATTAAAAGTAATGAAAAGGATAGGGGGAGAGATGATAAATGTGGAAATGGATTTGGGAAGGGAAGATTAGAAGGTGATGAAAAGGGATTTAAGAGATTAGAAAAGTATGAAAATGTGATTTGGGAGAGATGAGAAATGGTGAGAAAATGGATTTGGGAGGAGATTAGAAAGTGTGAAAATGGGGATTTGGAAGAGATTAGAAAGTGTAAAATGGGATTTGGGGAGAGATAGTGAAATCGTGAATGGGGGCATTTGAAAGAGATTAGAAAGTGAAAAATGGGCAATTTGGGAATAGGATTTTAAAGTATTCTAAATGGGGATTTGGGAAGAGTTAGAATGGTGAGAAAAATGGATTTGAAGGATTAAATTGGTCTAAAATGGATTTGAAGATGATTAGGACAAGTGGTTAAAATGGGGATTTGAGAGATAAGAAAATGTGAAAAATGGGATTTAAGAGATCAAAATGTGAAATGGAGGATTTGGGGAGGGGAGAATTAGAAAGTGTGAAAATGGGATTTTGAGGAGATAGAAATGGTGAAAATGGGAAATTTGGAGGAGATAGAATAAATATTGGAGAGGGGATTTGTAAGAACATCATGAAATTGGGTGTAAATGTACTTGGGAAGACATAAGAAATGGGTAAACAAAGGTATTGGGGAAGTAAATTAGAAAATGGTGAAAAATGAGGATATTGGGGGGAAGAGATTAAAAGTGGTGAAAATGGTACTTTGGGAATAAAATTAGAAATTGGTTGAAATGGATTTGGAATAACAGATGAGATAGTGAAAATGGGGAGAGGCGGGGTGTGATTTGTAAAGGTATAAAGAGATTGTTTAAAGGTGTTGATATGGGAGATTGATTTGTGAAAAGGATGAATGTTTGGGAAAGGGGGAGTGTGAAAGGGTTGTGGTTTTTTTGATCTCGTTGCTAGTACAGAATGTTTATAAATTAGGATCTCTCGTGTACTAGATGGTTCTTAGACCTATGGACACGGATAAACTATTTTATATGACTTTAACTAGCTGTGGGTTGGGATGGGGGCTAGGCACTAAACTGCGGTCCATTGCGTTCAAACATTGTTGACTTTGGTAAGGGATAGTGGATCGGGACATTTTTCACTTGCTGATATCAGCGTGCACTCAACAAGTTTGTCCTTTCGAACTGGCCCATGTTCAAAAATATGCTCAAGTGCACAGATCCGTGCGAAGTTCTCTCTTCTTGAACTTCTAGCACTGCTTGTCGTGTGAGTAATCTTGAGATGGAACGCTCATCTTCTCACGCTCGTCCTATTTTCATTTCGTTTACCATCCGAATTCACTAAACTGATTGCTACGGACTTGACCGTCTATATCATGATAATTGCTTGTTGATTCCTGGATAAACTCGAGAGCTCCGAAAATTAGCTCAGCGAATCCTCGAAAGACTTAGGAATGTCATAACTCCATGAGCCAGATCCTTTATCTTTCCTGATGTCCTTCGCTAAAAAGAACAATTACCACGCACGGCCACCCCACCTAGCGCAGTGTCCTTCTTCTCGACGCCACGCTATGCTCCTGTGGCGGTCTATCCTAGCAGTTCTGCTCGCGATAGCGACGCCAGAGGTTAACAGGCGGTGTCTAGAAACTTAGTGAGAACTTAATCCAAACGGCCACCACTGGTTGTTGATCCATCTCCTCCGCTTGAGAGAGGAGGGGAAAACGTTGAGCTGCTGTCTCGCTCGCGCTCTCTCTCTCTCCTCTCCTCTCTCTCTCGTGTCATGTGAGAAATGGAAGTTTCCCGTAGCAGTAGCAGTTCAGCAGGGATCATGGCCGGTCTTGAAAACCATGAACAACAACATGACATACACCTACAAAAACCCTACGATTTCTTTCAAACAGATTCCCGGTACAACGAGCGAATGAGAAACTGGAGCGCGAGGTGGATTGCGGAATCTTATCGCTTCGCTCATTCCAATCTCCGCCGTTTCAAGTAATCACAAGCCTCTACCCGTCACGGCCTTATTCTTAGCTCCAGGCCGTATTGCGAAACAGCTCTCATTATTATGTTTGCCTAGTAAAGCATTATTAAATCAGATGAATTGCTACGTGAACTAAAATGCGGAGATGTGTAATCAGAACATACAAAATGCGAGGTTTTCGTAGCTGAACCTGAAACTTGCTCGTGTAGGGTCTCATCTTCGAAAGAACACTGATGCCTGCCAATACTGTGATATAGAATAGATTGCTAAACAAACTGACTGGACATTAACATCCTTATAGAAGTAGCCTTATCAAAAGTCATAGACATGTAAGATACCAACTGGTACCTAATGCCTAATCAAACAGTACGAAATCCCTCCCCAACTCAAGCTTCATAGTCCAAACATATTGTTTCTATTGCTTCTTGCTCTCAATTTACGGGCGATTAACCAGAACTTTGACTGCGTGTTCAATCGTTCTGACTGGACATCACATTCACACGCTTGCGTACTGATGATGAATCTTCATAACTAACTGTCTTTCGTCACAACGACAACTGCTGACGAAGCCCTGGAAGGAACCGAGTGTGCGTACTTCATAACTTCGAATATGAAGACTCTTCGCCACATCATTTGGTTAGGATCCGCAGTATAAGACATTCCATCATAAAAAGCAAATAAATGACCATTAAACCAAGAACAGGAAAATCAGATTGCGAGCAATGACTAATTGCAATGAACTGACTCACGAACTTGGACAACGAACTATATACTTTCTCTCTACATAGTTTACAATACTACTAGAATATGGAAGCAAGAACGTGTAGTCCACCACGCCTTCCGATCATCAGCTACATAATCTTTCTGCGATTATTGTGTGGGTTCTCAACAACAATTAGTTTTGCTAACGCCGACCTGTCAACATCTATTTCTCATTTCTAGTTGACCGTCACAATCAGTCATCTTCTGTCTCTCTCGCTTGCGCTGTCATTATTCTGCACTGAATATGGTTCGCGGTCGTGACCAAGAAAGTACTGCCGCGCACCACAAAGCACGGTTTCCTGAACATCAGTACATGGATCACTCCAACTACAGATATACAATCGCAAGCCACAAATAAATAGTTCGTTTCATCTGCTCGGTTCTAGAAATGTGATTAATACACAATGGACGCAACTCAGAGAACCTATAAGTGGCAAAAGGAAGTCATAATACCTTACAGATATAGAAAAAACAAGTCGTGCGTCGCTGCGGATTAATGTGACTTTCCAGCAAAGTGCTTCATGCAAAATTTCATCAGATACCGAAGACTTCAGATCATTGCGCACAAGTATTCTCCATAAGGTTGGCCCTTCCCGATCAGCTATTAAAGAAGGTAGCAGCCGTTACGAAAATGAGTTCACCTTGATGATTTCACATCAGCTCCTCGCATTGCTTACTATATACAATGCATACATTGAATCGAGCCAGCATCGATGTGTGTTTTTGGTGTGTGCGAAGTGATATCACAGCCCACCACGCATCTCTCACTGGCTCCGGCGTGTCCTCTGCTAGACAGCTTATTGTTTGCCAATTTCCAATAGCAAGCGAGACACGAACTTATCCTTCGAGAATGAGCGAAGTTGTCTAATCTGTGATGGTGACATTTTCGATATTAAGGTTACATTCCAATCTTCCTTTCTAGGAAACCGAAGCGCGTGCAAGAATTGAATCTTAATTCTGTGGCGGATCGAAGCTATCTTGACTCACACACTGCCAATAGCAATCAGTACTCACAATTATCGTGATGGAACCGTTCCTGCCTCTTGATTGAGATCTTCCTCGACCTGCAACTCCTGGTCTGAGTATCCAACATAAAGCACACATCTAGTTTGAATTTTCTCTAGAAACAGTCACAACCAAATGTATTATTATACAAACTTGTAGGCCAATGTATTATACAAACGATTCCACCCCTTCTGTCATATCTTTCCTTTGGTGCCCGTATAACTGAGGCGGCGCACACTCGGTTGTTTACATTTTTGTCACGATATCGGACAAATATGTATAATCGAGGTCGCTGTCAATATCGTGCGACTGATCTCGACTGCAAATATTTAGATGCTCTCAACTCCTACATAACACGAGCTCAGCTATCGCACTACAAATATCCGTATCCACTTTGACTATCCACACTTAACCAGAACGAGAAATAGTGCACACGTCCGCACACACATTTCGAGATAGCGGCGGGAAGTCAGCGCTAGGCGTGACGCGCTTGAGTCAAACGGAACTTCCTGAGACACAAGAAATGACTCTATTCTCTGTGCTGCGACCGGTCCCAGCGAGGCGTCAAAGTCCACCGCAGATAAGCACAGTCACTTCATCTTCAAACTCTTCACTTAAACCAGCAACTAGCGCGACACAGAGAGCCAACCAGTCCACACTTCATATGACTCTTATCTCACACACGGTACGCTACTGACACGTAGCCAGACCGCTACACAAACATACGCTTTAGTCACCACGATGATCTAGATCACTAACCATTTGAGGAGTAAGAACGAACGCAGCCACTGTATCGGTAGCAACGGTCGCCGATAGATGAGACTTCACCTCGGAATTTCGACACTCCATTATCTCGGTATAGCTCTCTACAAGACGTCACACAGACTCCACCTCACGACAACAATCCGCACGCTCTCTAGAAGAATTACCAAACATCAGTAGATGAGGCAAGCTGAGAGATCGCACATGTCAGGACAAGGCTGTGGAACAAGGAGGGCGATACAACATTTCAAACATACATCTATTACATACAAACGACCTTTGGGATCTAGTGTGACTATGTATTTATAGAGAGCGTGAGTGGTACGAAGCGGCCCAGGTCCGAAATTCCAGCTTCGACAGATCTAGGGGCCGAGAGACACAGTAGTCAACACTCGAGCCGTCTATCATACGAGTTCTTCCTGCGTCGTCACGTTCAGCACTTCTATCTCGATTGCCTCACAGATAGGGCCTAGCATGCACAGAGCGCAACCAGCGACCACGTAACGAAGAGGCAGTGGGGGGGGGGAGGGGGGGGGGGTCGGGGGGGGTAGCAGGCGGGACAGTGGGGAGCGGAGGGGGTGGAGTGAAGGCGTGAGGCGAGTGGGCGGAGTGCGGGAGGCAGAGGTCGAGGTACACTAAAATGGAGTATTGGGGCCTACATTGCACCCGATGTGTACAGGTTGGCTACCATATTATCGCGAAATCACATCGAGCGTCGTCATGGTGGAATCTAGCGACACGACACCAGTGACAGACACTGGAGCAGTTGCGAGACAAGGGCCAGTGGTGGTGAACCCGGCCATACCGACGTGGTGCGACTGCGACAGTGTATGGAACAAGATGGGAACGGTACAGTCCTAGCGGTTGATGAGCGCGCAGAGCATATTAACTTGCATCTATGTCAGACGCAGAGGCACGCTCCACCTTGCACGACACACGCACCACTGCGAGGCAACCATAGGAAACTGGTGCTGAGTGAGCAACAGACCTACACCACACATGCCGAAACGGAGCCGCCAAGCACTGCTGAGCATATAACGGCACTCTGTGGGGCGGACTGACGACGGTCTATCGGAGAGAACAGACGCGCACAGAGGACTCAACACACACATCGTGGTAGTGATAGAACACCGAGCTCAAGCTCTGCGAGTGGTGATAGTAAGCTCGGCGCAGTCTCATGTGGGATCGAGTGACTCACGGCGCACTTCTCGAAAGACGAGAATCACGTCTCACACATCTCTGTGCCGGAGGAGTGACAGATAAGACATTGAGACATTCGTGTGATGAACATGTTTGACCATTCAAGCGCATATCAGACTTATGGGTTTGAGGGGGAAAGGGTACAGGCCATGACGGGGGACAGCAGACGAGTGACAGAAAGATATAGAGTCGTGGTTGGTGGAGTGAGGGATATCAGGATAGCACTAGTGAGAGACGTGGGAGTGGCATGGCGTCTAGTCATGTTGCCACTTGATGATGATGGAGATGTGCGGAGACAATACAGAAGTGCGTAGTGGGGGAGTGACGTGGAGAGGACACGAGGGGGGGATCTACAATTCTTGAATAGGAGGCGGCACGTGTCAGTGCTTTGTGCAAGAGGCGTCATTAGAACACTCTATTAACGAGACGGTAGTGATAACGCATAGATGAGTGCGATGATATCATGGGATGGTTACGAAGTGCGTTTATTGAGTGGTGAGGTCAGATGTGACGAGTACGATCACAGATGAGCTGAGTGAGACAAAGGCACATGATCAGGGAAGATGGAGGTGTCTGATTTCTAGACACTGAGATGAGGTAGAGTACATGAGATACAACTAGTAGGTGTTATGCTTAGTGCGAGAGAGCGTGCATATGGTGGGGGTGCACTAGTTCAGTTTGAGATGTGTGACGATGTGTGTTAGTAGTCTGGGGTAAAGAGGTGTGAGTGGATATAGAGATCGTGATGTCGAGGGGTGTCAGTGTGGGGGCGAGTGGGACGGGGGGAGCGACGGGGTGACGAGTCGTGGTGATGCGAACACAGACGTAGGACTCGATTGACTCAGGAGGCACGGTTACACTGGAGAGCAAATGAGAGGTTTGACAGTAAACAGCTGATTGGGGGTACAGAGCGCTCACCGTAGGATATTGGGCACTGGACGGGAATCGTTTACACAGTCTATTTTGGAATGGAATGGGGAGGGGTATAGTAGGGATGGAGTTGGATTCATGTGGAGTGATGACGGCTATGGAGGATGTGGGTTAGTGATTGGGGGAGGTGATATATGGGACGGGTTAGTGGATGAGGTATGGGGATTTGTTTATTGTATTGGGGATTATTAGAGGTACACTAAGGCTTTGGGCGAGTTTATTGATGTTTGGATATAGTATGGGGGGATGGTGATATGTGGATGATGGAAGGGGGTATGGGACTGGTTAGTGTGATATGATGACACATGTGATCATAGATACAGGGTATGTGGACACATTCTAGGGTTACATCTTATTGTTAGTGAGGTTGGATACTCATTAGGCTCGGAGTTATTAGCACACATTTGTCATCTATCACTGAGTAATTCCTAGGTAGCATGTCGTTTATTGGATTGGGGGATATGACGGGGTATGGGGATGGGTATATAGGTATGGGATGGTAGGGTGATTGAATTTATTGTGAACGAGGATGGCAGAGTAAGGATGAAGCATGTAGGTTCGACTCAGGAATTGGTGAACTTGTTCATTAGGATCACATTATTTGCAGTGCTGACATCTTAGGTATTACGAGGGTTACACAGAACATGGAGAGTTAGTATATAACATATTGAATTATTGGTGATGATCATTAGGTTGAATGAGGAATGATAACATGGGAAATTGTATGATAAGGGTATGGGATGGGTATTGATCTTTATGTGGTAATTGCACATTCAGTGAGGGCTATAGGGATTGGGCAAGTCTTTACATTGAACAGAGGGTAGGAGATGATGAAGGGAAGTGAGGAAGGGGTTGAGGGGGGTGGTAGGTTGGTCAGGGAGGGAGACTCTCATTCGGGGTGTTCAGTGCAGTGGCTTATAGGGTGGACACACTAAATGAGGGGGGGGATTGATGTGAGGAGGTTGGGGGGGGGGTGGGAGGAGAAGTGAATAGGAGTGGGGGGAAGAGGAGGGAGCTTATGGAAGATTAGGGGAAGGAGAGTGTGCACAGGCTAACATACGTGGTTTGACATGTGACTTATCGTGTTAGGAGTATCTCTTACACAACATGGGGCTGCGTGCAGTGGAATTACGAGGGAGACACTGGTCACATCGAGAGTTATCTGGGGGCGGGGCAGACCTTGGGGGTAAGGAGTAGGGGAACACAGTGTGGGGCACACATGGGTCTGTGATAATGTATGAAAGATAAGGTCTAGTATGGGGGTGGGGAGGAGAGTCAGACAGGGCGACTTTTGGATCGAGATACATACACTATCACATCACTATACTCACTATCAAATGAGGGAGGGGGGAAGGGTTGGGGATGTGGTGAGGAGGAGTTAAGGTGTTGGGAAATATGATTAAGTAGAAAGGAGGGGGGGGGTTAGGGAGGGGGGGGGATTGGGTTGGGGGGGGAGAGTTATAGGGGAGGGGTGGATTATGGGGGGAACACATGATTGTTGGGGTGTGGATAGATAGGGTTATATAGGTGGGGTGTAGTGTATGATTTGATAGTTGGGGAGAGAGGGAGGGGTATGGGGGAGAGTGGTATTGGTTGGGGGAGGATGGGGGGGGAGATTGGGTGATGGTTTGTGGTTGGGAATTGGGGGGAGGGGGGAGAATTTGGGGGAGGGGAGGAATGGGGTTGTGGTGTTTGGGGGTCGTTTTAGTATAAGGGGTGTGTAATTTTATGAGTTGGGGGGATATGGAAATTGGAGGGTGGGTGTGGGATGATGTGTTGTGTGAGTTAAAGAGTATAGGGAGAGAGTAGATGGAATAGGTGGAGAGATGGGGATGTAGGGGAAAAAGATTGTATGGAGTGGTTAAGGGGGATGAGGGAGGGGGGGGGAGTGTAGGTTATTGAAGGAGTGGGACAGGGTTAGGAATGTTTTATGGGATGAGGTTTGTATCTTTGAGGAGTTATGGGGGGGTGATGATGTGGGGGGGTTTGGAGTTAGATGAGGGGGAGGATGTGGTGTGGGTGATGAGATGTGTGAAAGGGAGTGGGTGGTGGTTATGGTGATAGGGTGTGGTTTGGGGTGGGGTGTTGGTTAAGTTGGAATGAGGTGGTGGAAGTAAGGTAAAGGATGGGTGGGGGTGGGTTGGGTGGATGAGATGGGGGTGGGGTGTGGTTATAGGGACGATTGATGATGGGGAGGTGGTATGCTGTGCAAGTGAGTTGATGAAATACCAGGTGTGGGGTTTGGCGGGGTGTCTGTTCGTTTGCCTTTAGCGAATTATCAAAAGAATGATATGAACATCGAAACTAAATTTAGAAAAAACTACATGACAATAAGTCGGACTGGTGCAGTCACTAAGGACGGTTGTGCTATCAGTAAGTGCACGTGTGGATCAGTGAAATTGCATATGGGAACATAAAAGGTCGAGGTGCAGCACACTTGTACCCAAATGTATATTTCTGTTATACAAGCGCAATTCCGGGTCTCCGTGGCACAGTGGTTGCGTACTTGGAATAGCGATCTCATGGTCCAGAGGTCGAACCCCGAAGGTGTCATTGGAAGTCGGCAGGAAGGGCATCCGGACTAAAAGTACTACAACGCTCCATAAGTTTGACTATGTCAGCACCGTCCAAGCCCCAAGTATAGGGAGTAGTGACGTAAACGCTTCATTGTTATAGAAAAATCGAACTGAAATTCATGAATGTCACCTGCCCATTCTAGAGATCAGCCATGAAGGTGTGAATTTACAGGGTGTCTGATCTACCGCAATAGTCCACGCGCGGGTACCCTGGGCAGACCTATGAGCAGTGTTTTTGAGCGGATCGAATTTCCGCTTTCGCTCGCTCGATCGCTCGCTCTAAAACACTGCTTGTGAGACATCGCAATATCAAATCCTACAGAGAATTCACGTGCAGCTGACAGCATCTCCATGAAAGCAAATTCAGTTTTGGCATGAAATATCGAAGATTGCCATTATTTTATTGCATACCTTCATCATTGAACCATTGAACAACTGCAGTCAATAGTGCTTTAAACGGAGGTTATCGACTATCATCTGAAGCGGAACAGTTTAACGATCACTAGGTAAATGCGTCGTCGCTTTTCAATTTTCCATTTCAAACTCGTAATTGTGATGTTCATGATTCATCCTGTTCGTGATTCATCATCATCATCCCGTGAATTTCCCTGTTTATTCAGTGTTCTTTGAAAAAATGTGACAGTAAATGGCTTTCATTCTTTCTAAGAGCCGACGACGTTGATATCGAGGATTATACTGTTCATGAGTCCTGTCTATGTTTGAATTTGAGATACTCCTTCCGTTGTAGTTTGGAAAGCAAGTGTAGATGCTTTGTGTACATTTGCGAGTACATTACGCTGACGCCTTTCTATCCATGTGGCCGCATTGTTGTCCATCCGAGTCCCTCTTTCAAATGCCTTGAGGTTTGACCCGACCAAGATTTGAACCCAGGTCTCCCGGAGGAAGAGCGAACACACCACCACAAGGCCACGGCGCCGGTTAAGCACTGATATCATTTATAGCTACATGTATGTAGAGTGAGTGCTAGCGAGTGCAAACAAAGTTAT
The DNA here is from genome assembly GCA_907163375.1 of Prostheceraeus crozeri. Classification (NCBI taxonomy): domain Eukaryota; kingdom Metazoa; phylum Platyhelminthes; order Polycladida; family Euryleptidae; genus Prostheceraeus; species Prostheceraeus crozeri. The sequence goes on along the minus strand of CAJQUW010013964.1, from coordinate 306,950 downwards.
TTCGAAATAGGAGGGGTGATTGAAACGTTCGCGGCCCGATATAGAAAAAAGCATATTTCGCATACGATACATATTTATTTTTCGACATAATCGCCTCTGCAATCAACGCACTTAGCCCAACGGTGCTGCAATGCGCGGATCCCTTGCTCATAGAAGTGTGAGTCTTTAGAGTACAGATACTCCTCAACGGCCTCCATGACGTCACTGTTGGATGCGAAGTGCTGACCACTGAGCTCCAGTTTCATTTTTGGGAAGAGATGAAAGTCCGATGGTGCCAGATCAGGAGAATATGGTGGATGGGAAATGATGTCAAACTCACAACCTTGGATGGCAGACATGGTAGCGGAGGTGTGAGCAGGCGCATTGTCTTGATGGAAGAGCACGCCTTTCGTGAGCTTCCCTCTCCACTTGATCTTGATCTGCACTCGTAACTGCTGCAACAAATGAGCGTAGTCCGAACAGTCTCTAGGAAGTCCAACAACAAAACTCCCTTCGAATCCCAAAAAATGGAGGCCATGACCTTTCCCGCGGACCTGGTGACCTTGGCTTTCCGCGGAGTCAACGGGATCATCTGCCAAGCTTGAATTCTGAAGCCCACTTCTTGACTGTGGTGTAGGACGGAGCTTTCTCACCAAGTGTTCCAACCATATCATCATGAATCTCGTTCGGTATGAGTCCTTTCAAGCCGAGATAACGAATGACAGCTCGATTTGAAACGTGATCCATCTTACGCAACACTTATCTGACTAACTGACTGATAAGTTAGTAACTGAAGTTAAGTAGCTGTGATTTACCAACAGTTCACCGGATCGACTGATCACTCGTCATGCGCCGTCAGCACATTCCATTGTATCAATCCACATGTGCATAATGGCCTGGCTTTAAGCTTTCTATGTCGGGCCGCGAACTTATCAATCACCCCTCGTAGGAATTCTTCCAATCGTTGACTGCAATACAGTTCTCCAGCTACATGATTACAAAATGCAATAGAGAATTGAGATTTGTTTTTGCTATTTCCGATGACAAGCTGGCTGAATGTTGTGTAATCTCACCTTGGAGTGTTGTACTACAGAAGTTGAAAAGACTAACTTGGAGTTGAGGAGACTAACTCCACAAAATTCGAGTCTGCGTTTTCAGCAGTCAGCTCATTAGATATGGTCGCATCTGCTCCTCATTAGATTTCGTCATGAAATCGAAGAAAAGTTTCAGATTGCTAAGATCAAGGGGATACACCAGCAAGGAATTAATAATATCTGCAGAAAGAGCACTGCATCGACATGACAAGATTTTGAGAAAATTCGGACTTTATACCGCCAGACAAATTACTGCGCGCTTTGATGATGATAGAAACCTTAAAGCAACGAACATATGGCAAGATGCATAATTACAAATCTTTCAACACAACGAATTTATCGACTTTGACATGAACTACCGATTATGACTACATGTATGAAAGATTCCGGATTCCTTGACTCCAGACTTTCGTACACTGTCCTTTTGCCGATTGTGACAAGCCTTTCTTACTTGCAATACCATAACAGCTTCGGTTATAATTCTGCAATTATTTGTTTTCAATTTAATCATCTTTTATTATGTTATTTTCTTTCAGTCTGAACAGTTTCCCCTATTTATATTTAATTTTCATCGTAGATTTTATTTTCTGTTTCATTTGTGCTAACATTTAAAGTTGGTGTCATTGAGTCTGTACTTAATAGATGAGCAGGGCCCCACTCAAACAGGTCTGAGCGTTCAGGAATTAGGGGCCGAATCCTGGTCGAATCCTGGTCGAGTTCCTGCTGATGAACTCATTACTAACAAGTTTAATCATTTTAGGCTATGATCGGCAATGGCATCTTGTGACATACACGTAGTCCTACACCGTAAATAGATTCAGTCATACGAATTTTTCGATTTTAGCGCTGTCAGCATGCTACTTTCACTGCTTTTAGCAATGAAGTGAATATTCAAACGAAGGGACCTTCAATTGATATCTCTACCTGGCTTGGAATGTGTCTCAAACTTAAGAATTTTGGGAATTGTGTTCTCCGACGATATGCGTTGGACTACCCACACCAGGAAGTCGAGGCTAATGCGTCAAGTTTCAGAGGATCATCATCTAAGAGAAGTACTTCTTCCACGTCTACCCACGCCAAGGAATTCTTGCCCTTTACGTCCGCTAAGTGCCCGAACGAAGCGTTTTAGCTCATCTTTTATAAGATCTTGTAAATAGTTTTTAAAATGTCCATTTTATTGATTGTAATGTTGATTGATGTGGTTAAGTGCTTGTCCTAGCGATCCCTTGGTCCAGAGGTCGAGCCCCGAAGGTGTCATTGGAAGTCGGCAGGAAGGGCATCAGGTCTCCGTGGCACAGTGGTTAAGTGCTTGGACTAGCGATCCCTTGGTCCAGAGGTCGAGCCCCGAGAGTGTCATTGGAAGTCGGCAGGAAAGGCGTCCGGTCTCCGTCGCAGTGGTTAAGTGCTTGGCCTAGCGATCCCTTGGTCCAGAGGTCGAGCCCCGAAGGTGTCATTGGAAGTCGGCAGGAAGGGCATCCGGTCTCCGTGGCACAGTGGTTAAGTGCTTGGCCTAGCGATCCCTTGGTCCTGAGGTCGAGCCCCGAAGGTGTCATTGGAAGTCGGCAGGAAAGGCGTCCGGTCTCCGCGGCACAGTGGTTAAGTGCTTGACCTAGCGATCTTTCGGTACAGAGGTCGAGCCCCGAAGGTGTCATTGGAAGTCGGCAGGAAGGGCATCCGGACTAAAAGTACTACAACGCTCCATAAGTCTGACTATGTCAGCACCGTCCAAGCCCCAAGTATGGGGAGTAGTGACGTATAAAAATGTGCTGACCTTCATGTTAGCCAATAAAGAATATTCTATTCTACATGAAAATTAGATTGCATGCAGCATCGATAGATTCCAAATAATGGAAGTCTGAAGTAACCTGCAATATATGAGATATACAATGTGCATGTAGAGCTAATCCCATAAAACGGCGGTCTTTGCTAGCCATAATCTCAATTATCCAAGTGCTTCAGTACAAAATGCGAAACAGTTATGATCAGAAAATATAATGGAACAAACATTTTTCATGATATGACATTGTCATTGCCGATCTTTGATTTTAGGTAGAGAACGAACCATGCGTCCTTGTCAGGATCTGATAACCATATCTTCATCTTAATCTCAAACACTTCTATCTTCTTACTCAATCACAGCAGCGAAGCGTAGTCGGCAGATGACAGGTCTGTGTGCTGACCCGTGGACCTCATCTTTAGAACAAAGTTGACCAAATTGATAAAGTATTACCCACACGTTGTAGTAAGCATAGCAGTAGAATTCGTATTTGACGAACGTTCAAGTGAGCAATTCTTCATAATTCATATAAGTGATTCCAATTATTAAGTCCTTACTATATCGCATGTACTTGCATTAGTCATATTAAGATAAGACTTCATTGATGGCTCATAATGTGAGGTGAACGCATTACAGAGGTATGTTTAAAACATAGACAAATAATAAAAATACAACGAGGTACAAGAGCATCATAAAAAAGAGTTGTACAACTCTACCTTCCGAAGCGGATAAATGAGTTGCTAAATCGAATATGTTTGGCTCGCGGTGCTGTAATACACAGAGGATTTCGCAGAGTGGGTTCTCTCTCATCAAACATGATATTCAAAGAATGTTTACTATCACTAACAATTGTAGCAAACAACCGTCTACACAAAGTTAAAACAAATGTCAAATCCTATTGAAGTCCTTTTAAGACTACGGATAGGATTTTACATTAGTAGAGTTGCATGCAGATTACTTTGTGCCTAATTAACTGACATAATAGCATTCACGGATGATAAATTTTGATTCAATTACTGGCACTTATCATTTTCAGTTACTGCTTTTACCCTATACATTGACTGTACTAAAATTGTGCAAGGAAAACAACTAAAATCTACGAATTGCCGAAGGAAGATTTTCCTGCAAGAGGAGCAATTTCATTGTGCAAATGTGATGAAGCACGGACGACTTTAAGATTCCAAAGAGTAGAAATGATTTTGAAGAGACAGCAATGACTACTTACAAGTGATATTATTAATTCTGATAAGTAGTATTTACATAACATTTGAATTTCAAACACTATTCTATCTGCAGTGTAATAGACGATCATGATGTGATCCATTGACTTCTTTTTCTAAACTTCCTCAACTGAAGGCACAAAATGTCTGTAAAATGGCCACTTTCAGCGCAGACCTTCAAGAAAGTAATTTGATCATGAATTTGTGCTTACTGTGAAACAAACGTGACGATGTTTGTTGAAAGGTTTGAAAATATGCCAAAACTGAAGGTCCCAAAGCGCATGTCAAGAGGTTGAGTTTTGCGAGGACCTCAGCATTTTAATACCTGACGGGACGAATTCCGCCCCTTGGTATGGAAAGTACTAAAGAGAAGACGGCAGAAGTGGGTTGAAACGGCTATCGGACGCTCTAGGCTGTAATGTAAGAGAATCGATGGACAACGACGCATTAACCTATCGGTTTAACTCCAATCCAAAACTTGAGAAATAATGTCCGCAACTATTTCAGTCTAAATACCATGGATTTACGTGGTTTCTTCGGCAATAAATTCTTCTAAATGTTTTCCACCAAAACGAATGGATTGGCAGAACAGCTTCCCGTTTTCACAGCTTGTTTGTGTAAGGCATCGATTTCATTTCAGCAATTCTAGTGAACTCAAGAAAATGGATGAGAATGCTTCAGTAACAAGTGAATGTAAACATAATCAGTCAGAATCAAAGCGGCTTGGCTGATGGAGTTAATTAACCGGAAATTCTGTTACACCTTGAAAGTAGAGCGATTCAGGTCTTCCTCGACAAACAGTAGAGAAGACTGAGGTCTTCCGGACTCCAAGTTGGTGATGCATGAAATGCGATCAACGATGGATCAATGCAAAATATGTGCGGCTGGCTGGACTCTAATACACAACCGCAAGTTATCTTGACCTGTTAATAGCTTTGTAAAATAGTATGCAGAATGCAGCGTTTGTGACAGAATTCTTTGCTGGGAGCCTTCAATCGGTAATTATTAGTCTGAATTTGAAATTAGTAAATCTATCGAGGTGGTTTCTGGATGATAATGTGATTTTGATTGAGATAAAGGAATTTTGACTTCTGACTATCAAAATTAGGCCGACCTGTTTTCCGACGAAGGACAGAACCTCAACGACCCACAGAAAGCGTGGATGAGTATTGTGAGTCAGTTCAGAGTGGCCAGTGACCTTCACAAGTTCATTTTCTCCTCTTTCTTCTTTTCTGTCGAAGACACATTGGAAATTTGGTAAAATTAATTTTCATTAACCTCAGTCCTATTTCTCGGTAAATTAACTCTGCAAATCGTAGCTAGGATAATGTGTAGGGACACTGTCTGCGGTCAACTGACTAGAAGAATCAATCAAGATTGAAGGTAATTAAGTTATCAAGATTGAGGAATATCAGATGCGTTCAATTCGACCTCCTGTAGTCTACTGTTGTGCGAGTTATCACCAATTTCATCCTTTGCACAACAGGAAGAGTCTCAGACTTCCCGTGTTTCCGACTGTGACACGTGGAATTCGAACTTTTTGATAATGTTGTCATTAATCATTGCAGAATATGACACGGTCGACTGTGCAAAGTAACCATTAGATGAGAATCGGAGGAGCTCTGAGCTAACGTTCGGAAACAAGTGTTAACCTCTTGCACTTGTTTGCTATTCACTTAATCATCGTGTCTTCGAAATAGGTTCAGCAGTTTTATCTTCTGGAAGAATTTATAAATGTATCAGCGATTAATTCTCCCTTGCACAATTTTCTTTATGGAAGCGATCTCTATGGTTAAGGCCATCAATCCTCTGGAGCGACCGCGCAAAACACTGCTTTGTCAACAAATCTCTAGGATTCTCTATAAAGGACTACCTAAATTTCTATGACGATATAAACTTCGAAACTATCTATATTTTGCAGTGTTGCTCATCATTTGAAGCAGCAGTATCACTTCCCTTATTGGGATGCGCACAGAGACGGATTTGGTTAGTCTGCGTCATCTTATGATGGTTACTTCCTTACTTCCTCGTTTTGCGTCTCTTCTTCCCGGTTCCGGGGCTGGACGTAGATACGATGACCCGTTTCTATCTCGAACGATCTAGAGCAATGTCTTCCGACACCTCCGGAGACTCCAGATCTTCATGGATACAGGCTTGCCAAGTCTTCTTAGGTCTACCAGGTGGACGGCAACCATCGACTGACAAGTTGTAGACTTCATTGATGACGTCACCATTGGCTCTTCTTACGTGGCCAAACCAGCGCAGACGTCTTTGCCGGAGGCGGACTGGAAGTTCGGGCAAACCACAGCGTCTCGCTACTTCTTCGCTTGTAACTTTGTCTTTCAACCTGACCTTTGCCATATGCCTCAGCATTCGTCTGTCAGTACTTCTCAGAAGTTCAACCAGCCTTAGGCTGAGGGGCCACGTTTCTGCGCCGTAGATGAGAACTGATCTTACACACATCTCATACACATGGGCTCTACACTTCAATGGGATGCCTTTGTTGGTAAGAAGACTAGCCAATTCTCTCCATTTCATCCATGAAGCCGCGATGCGAGTCCGAACCGCTCCTTCTGCGCTTGCTCTGAGTCCACGACATCTCCGAGGTAACAAAAATCTTGGACCTCTTGTAGGACGATCCCATTCACATTAAGTGAATCATCCTCAGGCGAGTTGGGAACATCCGCGCACTTCGGACATCAGAAGCCTGTTATTCCTTGAAATGATCGCAATCGGGAGCACTTTTTGTGACACCACAATTTGCAGGAAACACAAAAGATCGAGTTTGCTCCGACTCCCCTGCCACAACAACTGCACGGCCACTTTCCAGACTTGGTGCGTTCTTTGCTCTTCCCAGTTACCATGACCTTGGACTTCGCCCCGTTGATCTTCAAGCCACGCCGCTCTAAACCATCCTTCCACCTTGAAAACATATCAATGGCTTCTTGCTTGGAGGCAGCTGTTAAAACCAGATCATCGGCGTACAGCAACTCCCATCGGCCGGATTATGAAACCTAATTGTGAAATACACACAGAGGCTTTGTTAATGGGTGGAGTTTGGAGTCAAATTTAGCAGTAACCAATACGCCATCATGTTGCAATTTCCCTTTACTTGTTTTTTGGATAACTGGTATGCCACGTCAGCAGTTGGCATAGAAGCGAATAATCAGCACTCTCGGTGTCACACCCTTGTCGTTGGCAAAAATCATACCGAGTTATAGTGATGCAAGTTTCAACATCATCCGAAAGACGCTGTAAGAGTTTCCACTTGTTGCATGGCCTCTAAGGGCCTTGCCGCTCTTATCCACCTGTGCGAGTTGTCATGGGTAAGAAAGTCGTGAACCGTCAAGGCCCCAATAACATCCAATGTCAAAAATCTAAGTCCTCTTCATACAAACTTGAATTAAGCATCTCTACTGACTGTGTGTCCATACATCAGTTCGAATGATTGTTCACTAATTAGTGAACTTCATTCTGTGCTCCCATCGGCACACAAATTCAACCATCATATTCGACACACCTGTCTACATGTGTAGACAGGTATGCGCATGTTATTTTGCATTTAAAAAGTTGAAATCAATCATTATTTGAGCTAATGTGATTGTGGCATGTGTTTGTTCTAGCAACAATGAAACTCTGTATCCTAATCAAGTCCTTAAATACTCATGACGGCGTTGAAAACAAGAAAACAAACGATTTTTAATATGGAGTTAGAAATATGGAATTGTCAAAGCTATAATAAAAGAATTTCGTAAGCTTTATGTAGAATGCATTGTTGTCGTATTATGTAGACAAAGCAAATATATAACTATGAACGTTATCGGAGCACATTCAATAGAAAAATGCCGTTAAGGCAAACCGCAAGACTAGCAAAACATGTAACGATCCTGCTACTAAATAGAGGTCAAAAGCTCACATACAAATAATGCCTTCAATATGATGATAGGAGCAGACTGCGAGACAACAAATTGAGCACAGTTTCCTCAGCAATTTCGACAGTCTTTCATCTTTATAAAGTAAACAAAACACCGAATTCATCAACGAAGGCTTTCGTTCTGAATAACAAATTAGGAGCATGACGATGTTAGTACAAAAGATCAATTGTCAGTTAGTCACCAAGGCAGACGTAGAGTGAATAAGATATCTTTCTGAATACAAAGGTCGGGTGCGAATCGTTTAATGCACAATGCCTCGTAGATGGACAATAGCTGGAAATTACGCGGACGGAAAACAATCTTGAAGCGATCCAATGCGTCATCAACATTACAAAAACATAATTGAAGATGACGAGTGATGTCACTCGATGCTGGCTGATTGGAGCGCAGTCGACAACGGCTTGTGCTGTGAAGCCAATTGGGAGCATGCTCACGAATTCTGTCACCCAGCTGTCTGCCGCTACTGCAATGTACCTGCTTCTGCAAGTGCACTGAAAACTGTAGATAACATTGACAGAGACTGACAGACGGTCCTTGGGACTGAAATCGGGGTACAACTATGATAGTGTGGTCCCGACAAACTAAGTCTATATTTCTTCAACTACAAGACATACCATTCCGAGAGGTGCAAAAGAGCGTTCTAGAAGGCCTCATCATGAGTCTTACCGAAGCGTTGACGCCACATGAATTCGTCAAGGTGACCGGGGAGCATTGTTGAGTGAACACCTAGCATTCCCTTGAATTTTCGCTTGGCATTGCGCCACATGTTCTTGATGTTGTTGGTGTGAGCACCGGTATCGGGATCAACAAAATTCTGACTATGAATCACAGTCACGTGTGTATATAATAGATTCAGAATACTACGAGCCCTGTAATGTCGGCAGTATGAGGGACCACACTATCATAGTTGTTCCGAAATCGGAACACGAACAGTGTCGAAATGACAATTGGCGTAACAGCAGGAAACACTTCCAAAATATCACAAAGTGAACGCTTGAAATGAGAGGCGGCACAGTCGCCTACAAAGGGGACAGGAACAAAAGCAGACTTCTTTTCGGGACCACATGAAATCTTTGGCAATAGACACTTGACAGTATTTTTCAATGAACAATGACGGATGGCCATTAGCTATGAGGACAGACTTCAAAAATGCAAATTCTGACGGCATTTTCTGGTTTTCTGTCAGGTTATGAGGAGGAACTTGGAAGGGCGAAACCGCGAGGAGCGAAAGTTCTCTTAGTCTGACAGAAAATGTGTTGTTTGTTGTATCACGCTCTCATATTCCGATCCAAAAGTTGTCTTGCTACATTCCTAATGAATATCCATTCTGTACCATAACGAGAAAAGAATTCAGCAAAGCGACGTCAATCATATTGTAGAAGTGTAAGAGGGGATATCGCTTTGTAAAATCCTCCACCATGGAACCCATGACATCTACGCCACATTCTTCTGGTTGTAATCGAGAATCACAGTAGGTTTCTATTATATCGCTAAGAATTTTTATTGCTCACGGGAAGACTACTTATAAAAAGTGCGTTTTTATTCTTCTTCGGTTCAATATTGTTTCAATTTTAGTCTAATGTCACTTGATTGATTATAAACGTCAACGTCATCGCCGACTTCCGTAAAATGTTCTCTCAGACAACTAAGCACGCTTGACATTCAACATAACCAAGAGCTTAATTATTGTCTACACAGGTAGACATGTGTGCCGAATGCGATTGTAATGCGTGTTTGACATGACCGAAATTGATTTTGATGTGAGCTTCTTAGGTTAGTGTAATTCGTAAGAAATAGATATGGAAAATATATTTCATCAAGATATCATCATTTTTGAAGAAGTTGCCACATAATTAGATTCATCTGCGCGCGCTTCGGTTTCCTAGAAAGGAAGGGTTATTTGTAACCTTAATATTGAAATGGCACATCACAGAGTTAGACAACTTGCTTCTTCTCGAATGGATAATTCGTGTATCGCTTGCTATTGGAAATGGCAAACAATAAGCTACCAGCAGAGGACAGTAGAGCCAGTGAGAGATGCGTGCGTGCTGTGCTATCACTTCGCACACACCAAAACACATCGATGCGTGGCTTCGATTCAATGTATGCACTATACAGTGAGCAATGCCGAGGAGAGGATGTGAAATCATCAAGTGAACTAATTTTCGTACGCCTGCTACTTTTTTTAATAATGATCGGAAGGGCCAACATTATGGAGAAAACTTGTGGGCAATGATCTGAAGTCTTCGAATCTGAAGGCATTGTGGCAATCGAAGCACTTTGCTGGAACTCACATTAATCCGCAAGCGACGCACGACTTTTTTCCTATCTCTGTAAGGTATTAGGAATTCCATTTTGCCCACTTAATAGGTTCCTCGATGTGCCGTCAATTTCGTATTAATCACACTTCTAGCAAACCGAAGCAGATAAACAAAATATTTAATTCTGTAGTAGTTGCAGTGTTTCAAATACATCGTGTCTCCACAGTTATACGGATGTGCCGATGAGAGTTAATGAAAAATTAATAAAAACTTGACAATGTGATGATTCGGTCCCTAATACCTCTAATCAATAGCAGTTAAATTGAAATGATAACTTTTTCACAAGAAGGACAGCGACCGAAGTACCGTGTAGAATTTGCGAAATACATCACTTTGCGAAGAATCCAACTTACTTCGTTCGTTTGAAAAGCAGCTAGGGATCTCTCATGTAAATCGCTAGAAATACCTTATTCAGAAAGATCACCTGTGTAGCCGCTTCTATGTCGAGACCATTATTGCATTCAAATACTTAACTGAACCAAATTATGCTGACTTGAATATGAAGTGTTTTACAAGAGTTTTAGAATGTCGCAAATTAGAAGTCATTTTCGTCCACATGTATAACCATTTCTGTGAATAATTCTTTCGTTGTCTGTGTTAATCAGTTGTCTCATGGAACCTGTGTTAAATAATTAAGACAACTGAACATCCACGTTATTGCCGAAACAGATCCCAAACATGTCACAACAGCCTTCAGATCGGTCTCATCTTAATGAAATCAAGTTATTTGTACACCATCCCTGTCATTCTCATTACATTCACAACTTTGATGTTTTCCTAGGGAAAACGCTTGTAGGTTATATGATGATAATTTATTACCTTTGCTGTTCCAACTTTGCTCGTATCCATCAGTGGTGTAGATTTCAGCAGCAGGTAGGACTGCGCAGTCAAAGCTGATGTCATGAACGAATTGGTCTGTCACATGACAATTGATTGACTTCGTAACCTCTAAATTGGACATGTTCATCTGTCTGTCTGTCGAATGTAGTTAATAGAATGAGTCAAGTGCGATGATCAAAATAAACATTCCTCTCGGATGATGTTTGACCTTTTATTTGTCATTGGAAGGCAAATATATCACACTTTCTGTAACTAAACTGTTAAGATGAAATTAGGAAGCACAATTGGTTGTCCATTAACCCTATCTGACCTGGGATTTTTTTAACTGTCTCAGCCTGGGGAGGGGCCGATTCGCCCCCCCCACTCAGATTTCCTAAACTAAATGCTCAAATTTAATGAAATTACATGCCTATTATATTTCGGGCATGATCTTTTCAGTGGTGGAGTCGGTTTTTCAAAACTTTAATTTCTCCATGCTATAAATAGCAATTCAAAATTTGAAAGTGCATTTTTTACAAATTTTAGATACTTTTTATTGTTGCAAAACCAATCGTTTCGGAATGTTAGAAATACTAAAACATAACGCGAAAGTGTTCTATCTGGCATGTTTCTTGCTATATAAATGCTTATTTATTGCTTTGATTCATACATGTATAATAATGCTGTATGAATAGTATTTCAAATTTCAAACATTGAAACAGTAAAAGTCTTTTTTTCATCAGATAAATTGACATTAATTTCATTCCAAATTGGCTATCTATCATTAGCTAGAATATATTATCACAAAGAAACCTAAATGAAGACAAATACGCAATTATTACAATGATGCGTTTTTCTAAAAGTTTCATTATTCGTGCAAAAAAAGAGAAAATGTTCATTATTCTACTATTTATTCATGAGTAGTATATGGAGGATATAAGACTAAAAAGCGTTCAAATACTATCCCAATATCATATTATAAAAAGCATTGATGTTATCAAAATCATTAATTTGTGTCTATTATGCAACACTACATTAATTTATTCGAGAAAAAGTTTGAAATGAGAGCAGAAAGTAAATTCCAACGATTTTTTGGCGTCGTAACTAGTTTTCATTTAGCTCGTACGGCCAGAATATTTGACCAAAATTAGATCTTTTACTCCCAAAAGATGCGCACTTGAAAGTTAGGAAAACTCACGGAAGGTAGACTTCTCACACAAAGACGTTCAGCTGTGGGATTAAAAAGTATGTAGGGCGTGGCCGAATCGTCCCCTCCCCAGGCCAGATAGGGTTAAGGTCGATGTGACATTGTTTCAATGACAAGATGAGACAATTTGAGATTAAGATGAGCTCTCAGATTGGTTATTGTCATAACTGGAGTGTTATTGGTCTGACCGTTTTTCACATGAGACTGTAGGTTGCATGCAATCCGCGTTTACTTTCTCTGATGCTGAGTTTTCTTCGTGTACATTGAGTTGTCATTGTTGCTATAAATAGCTCACTTTGGAGGATCCCGGTTCAGTTTCAGCCTCCCGGATGACAGGGTAGCTTGGGGTGGCCCCTGTTACTATAAATAGCATTTTTGAGAGTTCTAATATATTGTTCGAACTTTAGTCGCCAGAGCGTTTTCCATCGTTTTAAAGCAATCACGAGACGCGGATGAATGTCTCGGATGTTGGTCTGCCTTTGATATGATTGTTTATTCTAGTTTGGTGCATATCTCCATGTTTCACTGATGTAATGTTGTTCATCCACAGTCTCGTGATTTCTTCAAGATCTCATGCGCTATCATCGAGCAGTACATCAACGAGATGACATAGAAGAACTATAACTTACAATCCAAGGAACTTGTTTCAAAGTTCGTTCAATTTTATATTTTATGTCGATTGTGCATTCTTTTCGGCTGTGTGTGCCACTGATGATGAGCGTAAACGCTTGAAAGCGCTGTGACTCATAGAGTTAGACCAATAATTGCCTTGGGACTTTAATCTGCAAGCTCCTCAAATAAATTGATTTTAGCTGTTGAAATAGAGGGATTTTCCATTCATGGTGGTCATATTCAGTTTCGGAAGGTCAAGTTTGCTTCTTGCCAGTATCCGTTGATTTAGGTGTGTCGAATTCTTATCTGATTTATCTATCATTAGCTGATAACATCGAGCATTGAAATCATCTCTCATTAGATTATGAGAAAACATCCTTTGATTAGCATCTCACATCACGAAGCAGGCTCATTATGTAAGCAAGTCACTCAGTCCGACATTCGGTGCCAACTTGGATAGAATCTTTGTAAATGGAGCTTTCGATGATCACTCGGGCTAGGATAGGCGCACGAATAGATATCTTGCTGCTTCTTGCTCCTGACGAATGACTTAGTCTTAAGCGATATCTATTCGCCCTGGTGAAAGCCAGAGGTCTTACGTTCGCTGATTGATTCGTTCAGGGGCCGGTAACATAAACCGTTGTTAATTAACGGTAACTATTAAGCCTAGAGCGTACTGCTGTAACTGCGAACAGCCACCACAACTTCGCTGTTCCTTCGCTGTTTAGCAAACAGAGAGTTAGTGATTAACAACAAACTTGAATTCGGGAAATGGTGACGTATATTCTGACGTTGTCCAATAGAATGACAAGATCAGCGAGCTGAGTGGATTCTGACACGTTTGTTCGTATTGCAGCCTGTCGCAATTCATAGAAGTCATTATTTCACTATTGCCTCTGCATTGGACATGAAACGTACTCTTCAATCGCCCTTCTCACAAGAGGAGACATGTGCCATAATTAACTTTTATGAAAAGCACCATTCAGTGTTATTTTCAGAATTAACGAACACCATTACGATGAAGAGAAAAAACGAATTATATGAAGAACTACTTCATTCTGTCAATGCGAGGAGTTCATCAGTTCGTTCAATTGCCGCCATTAAGGAAAAGTGGCAAAATCTGCAGCGGAATGTACGAAATAAAGTCAGCAAATTTATTTCAGTTCAGAAACGCGAGCGTATGAAGACTGGTGGAGGTGTTCCGTTTGTCGATATCGATGCCAATGTGGAATCTACGCTGAGTGAAGATGAAATGAAAATTTATCATTTGATGTCACAGGAAACAATCAGTGGTATAAAGGGTGCACTTGAGAGTGGTCTGTTCACAGAGGATTCAATACTTTGTTGTGAAGATCCACAAGCTTCTGCAAGAAAAACAAACAAAGAATCCGATGATGAAGAGAATATGGGACAGGGCAGTGAGAATTCTCCTCCAGCTATTCCGTCTCGCTCTGTGAAAAGATTAAGATGGACTTCTGGAAGAAATAGATTTTCATCTGATGATTACTATCGCCGCATGTGCGAGATTGAAACCGAAAAGTTAAAAGAACAGCAAGGTTACAATGAACTTTTAACAGTGGTTTGTTGGTATTGAAAATATCGCAAACAGTGAACGTTAGGCTTAACGGCGGTTCTTGTTACCGGCCCCAGGTCGCCTAGAAGGTACTGTTATCGTTAGTTTAGACGCATTTTAGATGTGAAGTCAAGAGTGAATGGCCCTTTTCGCATCATGTGGCCAAACCATCTGAGTCGATTTCGTACGATGACATCGGATATTGCTTCGATGTTAAGCATATGCCTCAAGTCGTCACTTCGCTTTCTGTCACTTAGCTTCGTGCCACACATCCACCTTACCATGCGCATTTCCACCCTCTCCAGACGTTGTTGACTGTCCACTTTCAGAGCCCATGTTTCGCTTCCGTATATCATACCCTGGCGGACACAGGTATCATATACTCTTCCTTTCATGTGGAGGGCATCAACGGCTTGAAGATTGCCCAGCCGCATCGAATTCTTCTATTGAAGGCAGCATCTACTCCACCACCTGCCTCTAGTTCGTCGCCAAGATAGGGAAGTGTGAAACTATCTCAAGCTCGTCACCGTCGACCAACAGGTGTGCAGGCTGATGACGTTCTATCACTTGGCCTCTGCATCGCTTACGTGGAACTCATGTGCTGTAGTCGTAGGCTGCCGCTGATGCCACTACATTTACGGTGGACCCAGAGAGCACATTGAATGCATCTTATTGAATTTTGGCCAGCTCCTTGCTTACACGGGAACTTTCCTGATGGCTCTGCCTCACTAGCATCCGCTGACGAAATGAGCACTTTTGATTACAATAAAGCAATCAAGAGATTACAATTGAACACAGTTTGAAATACAATAAAAGTGAAAAGAGAAAATAGTTAACGTAAAAGATTCTGTCGAGTGGCATAATGAAGACAGGCCTGTTCTCAGCGAGAGCACAGAAGTGTACACCGGATCGGATTTGGAGCTTGAAACTCCGACACTCACGTCATCCGGCTAATCCGAAAGAATATTTTCATAATGCACACAGCTACATCGTACAAACTCCTGTATCATACTTCTGATCAATTGCTCACATTTTGTATGTTCATAAGTGAATGTGGATCTCATTAGCAATTTCTAGCAATGGTAACTGAACTTACAAAGAAGGATTTAGATGTTATATTAACCCTCGCCGCACTTGAGGTCGTTTTTCGCCCCCTTTTTTTGAATATCTTTGAAGCCAAGCAAGTTATGACCGTCAGATCTCTAGTAGCTTACTTTCTACGTATTATGCAACTTTTGACAGAAGGATGATATATTTGGCACAATACTGCTGGCGAGAGAGCTATTTTAAAATTTGAATGTTCGGAATATTTTGGATGATTTCGGTATTTATTCACTTCTAATGTAAATTGCGGCATCATTTCTTGATGAAATAAGTAGAGATTCCATCAGGGATTCTTCCTGTTGATATAGAAATATTAACAAATGCAAAATCTTTGAATTTGAAGTATCTGCTGAGCATGTTTGAAATTCAAATTTCAAATATGATTTTTTATTATTTTAGTACTTACTGCATCTGATCAGCAATTATTGAAATTTTTCAGAATCATATTGCTTTTAGCCTCAGCGCTTCGATAAAAGTCACCGAATTGGATTGTTTCTTCTCCTGCAGAAACTAACTACTAAAATGTGCGAATTTAAGTACTATTTGAACTGAACTGAAAGTTCGAATTATTTGACCTTCGACATCATCTACATGTAATACAATGATGTAATCTAAGACCGATTAGTAATCATCCTTTTATTAACCACCTCAACCAGATCTTTCGATTAGTGCATGGTTTATTAGTTTTTGTTTTCATTTTCCATTTCAAATAGAGATCTAATGGAAATGTGTTGAAAGATTGGCAGTTTTTGACCTTTGACCTTCACATCAGCCCAGTGATGACCTTAGAAATAAAAGTGATGGTGATTGACATGAAAAAATGATGGC
Organism: Prostheceraeus crozeri; assembly: GCA_907163375.1. Lineage (NCBI taxonomy): Eukaryota > Metazoa > Platyhelminthes > Polycladida > Euryleptidae > Prostheceraeus > Prostheceraeus crozeri. Next base: position 290,481 of record CAJQUW010013964.1, on the reverse strand, counting down.
CTATTTGATTGATGTGTGGCTTGGTGCAACAGTTTGGGAGATCGAGGGGCGAAGTTTACTTTCACAACGCACAAGTATAATGCATACATATGTACGAAGGGATAAGGTTACCAAATGTTTTACGCATTATTTTGACAGCAATAGAAAATACATAAGACGCCAGAGCGATGCAGACTCAAGTTTCTTAACTTTTCTTGCTATCAGAATAACAAGAGATATAGAACCGTGTTGACTGCTCTTGCGTTACGCAGCATACTGCGCTACAATGCATCCACCATCCTGTATACTGCTGACATTTGACCTGCCATTGTTCAATTAAAGGTATTTACAGCCAATAGGTATTAGATAATTCAATAAGTCTGCAGCGCCCTGACCGTGTGTACATTTCAAGATAGGATAACAAGATGTGATTTCAATCATTGCAGGATCTGTTTTATACCTTTCACGGTAAGGCTTTGCGTAGCTGCATTTTGCCGTCATCAACTCATAGTGAAATAATGCTATCGTTATCACAGCTCGGTTCCAAGATATTAAAATCACGAATGATTTTATTCATGGGGTAGAATAGCTCAGTTGATAAAGATCCTCACATGGCGCAGAGGGTCCAGGGCTGGAATCTGTCATCTGGGGCCTCTCTCTAGACCAGTGGTTCCCAACCGGGGGTCCGTAGCACGATATTTGGGGGTCCATGGAAGCAGGAAGTGGCATTATTTCACGAAGATCGAATGGTGGCCTGCAGTCTTCCAGATAGCGTCAGAGCTTTGAGTCACATGATCGAGTGAGTATTAAATCGCGTAATTGTTTTGCGCACATTTGGATAACTCCACTGTAGCCATAGAAATAAATTGTTTATCTGAAGTTAACCAGAATGGAAATTGACTCAAGGTCACGGCACATCCGGGGGAACTACGTTGGGGCATGAATGACCAATTAAGAGCTTAGATTTGCACATGTAACTGATTCTAACCCAATGAAACAGTCGTTGACAAGTGTATCTAAGTGAAAATGCGTGCGATTTTTGTGCCACTATTGTGTATTGCATGAAGATTAACTTCCATTCTAGAGGTTTTATTGTTGTCAATTTCTATGTCTGTAGCTGCGTCATCAGTCAGTGAATAGAATCGATACGCTGACGAGTTGACCTTGAAAGGATCCTATCTCCAATCCTATGTTTCATTTCTGAAAGGGGGTCCGAGAAATGAATTTCACCAAGTAAGGGGTCCCTGGCGAAAAAAGGTTGGGAACCACTGATCTATTGGCTACTGGCCACAACGTGACGAGAGAGATGCCTGTGTATGGAATCTTCTTCATCCTTCACTTGTTGGTATGGATTCGCGCGGAAGATTGGACGGGGAAAGTTGATTAAAATGATGTATCAGCCTGAATCATTGCTATAGTTTGATATTCATGTTATTCACCTTCAGAATATGGCATTGTTGGACCTCAACAACACCTCCATCGGTAGCGGCGATGTCGGAAGAGAATCTATCAGTCCTGATGCCACCAGTCTTGAAGGTCTGGATGCCTCGACTCCGGCCACTACACCTGGACGTCACTTCAAGGTGGGGTTCCTATTCGACTCCACCCTGACCGCCTATCTCATGATGGGCAACCTTTCTCCAGGATTGAAGAACCACGCTGTGACCATGTTTGAGGTGGGGAAGCTGAATGATGAGTCTCTGGACAGCTTTTTAGCCGAATTGGACCGTGTTCGTGATGTTGGCGAAGGCGAGGCCAGAAGGTATTACGAGCACGCTCTCAACCTTCGTCATACGTTGAGATTCTTGCGGCATAATCGTCAACTTCCAACGCAAGCAAGTCCAGGTAAGACTTTCTCAATTCCAGCCAACGGCAATGATATTTATCTGAAGATCTTTGCATTTTGGAATCTTTTGAGCTTCTCCGCATTGGTAAAATATCATCTATAAATTGTTGTGGAAAATGAAAGATTCATATAAATCATTATATGTCTACATTTCACTTAAGTATTTTCTCCATTATTTCAATATCAGTCATGTCTTCATCCTGTCAGCTTGCCTGTTTAGTTGAATTAATTCAATTTTGTCGATTTCTATGGTATGATTCTACAAATAGAGTCTATGATTTCCATGATGGGTGTCAGCTGACCTCGTCCACGTGTCCCAATCTTTCCAGATCATGCTTTGTAATGAGATGTGCTTGCAATTCCTGTCACTCTCCAGTTCCGTTATATTGTCTTCCAAGAGCAGACGAAGCGCTGATAATACAGAAGAGTTTTTCATTTATAAATTGGCACCAACAGAAAATACAATCTGCCACAACAAAAATGTCACCTTTTGAAATTGTTGTCAAAATGACGTATGCCTCAGCCACACTGCGAGCATTTCCAAGCGTTAACGAGCAAAGCGTTTTGCAGCAGTTGTAGACTGCCACACTGCGAGCTTTTCCAAGCGTTAACGAGCAAAGCGTTTTGCAGCAGTTGTAGACTGCCACACTGCGAGCTTTTCCAAGCGTTAACGAGCAAAGCGTTTTGCAGCAGTTGTAGACTGCCACACTGCGAGCTTTTCCAAGCGTTAACGAGCAAAGCGTTTTGCAGCAGTTGTAGACTGCCACACTGCGAGCTTTTCCAAGCGTTAACGGGCAAAGCGTTTTGCAGCAGTTGTAGACTGCCACACTGCGAGCTTTTCCAAGCGTTAACGAGCAAAGCGTTTTGCAGCAGTTGTAGACTGCCACACTGCGAGCTTTTCCAAGCGTTAACGAGCAAAGCGTTTTGCAGCAGTTGTAGACTGCCACACTGCGAGCTTTTCCAAGCGTTAACGAGCAAAGCGTTTTGCAGCAGTTGTAGACTGCCACACTGCGAGCTTTTCCAAGCGTTAACGAGCAAAGCGTTTTGCAGCAGTTGTAGACTGCCACACTGCGAGCTTTTCCAAGCGTTAACGAGCAAAGCGTTTTGCAGCAGTTGTAGACTGCCACACTGCGAGCTTTTCCAAGCGTTAACGAGCAAAGCGTTTTGCAGCAGTTGTAGACTGCCACACTGCGAGCTTTTCCAAGCGTTAACGAGCAAAGCGTTTTGCAGCAGTTGTAGACTGCCACACTGCGAGCTTTTCCAAGCGTTCCTCCTCTTTTGAACTTCTCCTAACCTTATTATTTTGCACCTGAAGATGATTTCTGGATGGCAACCGAAAGATTTGGTACATCTAGTGTAGATCAGTGCTCCCACTTCGGCCTGAATTTCATGCCAGTTGGCCCGAAAGCCCGAATTTTCTAACCTCGGCCCGAATTTCGTTTTCCTGAAATTCGGGCCGTTTTGGTGAAATTGCCTGAAAAACAAGTCTAGACCCCTATACTTCATTCCAATGGAATGCAAGAATTTGGGGTGTTTCATGATATTTTGTTAAAAAATTTTCTTTACTGGGAGCTATATTGAACAATGATTCGGGCCGTTCATTAAATATTGACTTGACTTCAAAATTTCCTAAAGGGGTTGTGTTCTAGGAGGCTTACACGAATTTGACCGGAAAAGAATGACTAGGCCCACATCATTCAAGGCATCCTACTTGGTCACTGGTTTTTGCTTAGTGTGACAAATGATACAGTACATGATCAGGTAATGATACAGGTCACGTTATCAGTTGACTTCTATGCTGCCGCGATTGCAGAGAAGTACCGTAATTGTCATGCTTTCTATTTTCTCACAGGCCAGTCATTTCATTTCAATCAGACTTGAAATTCTATGATGTCCCTATATTGGCACGATGCCTACTTGCTCTTTACATCAAATTGGTATTCAATGTTAGTTGGTGATCACGGAATCTACGAAGAACATAACTGAATGGAATCTCGATCTTTTGTCCGAATACAAAAAAAGTTTCGAAAAAACCTCTCCTCGAAATGTTCTTATTCTAAATATGACAGCCATTTTACTCCAGCCAGTCTAGTTGAATATATAGAACTGAGTATGCTCTAAACAACTAAAAACGGGCAGGGGCCTACTCATGCGGGTATGAAGGCCTGCTGAAAAAACAATTACAGCTGGTCTTTATAATTCACGGTATCTGTGTATGTCTTTGATCAATTTTGATGCTTTTGAGTCGGAATATGATGCTGTATTTCATAATTTAGTTTTTCTTTAATCTTCAGTTAGATTACATACTGGTTTAGATGTTCTGATTTACTAGAAATGAGCTTTAGATAGGTCTCCTGTAAAATATGAATGGAGGACCAGTTACACCCATATACTGGAGTATTATTGGAAATATATCACATTTGACTAAATGCAGTTAATAATACTTCGGGCCGGGTGTGAGTGGGAGCACTGGTGTAGATACGAAATAGTTAAAGACAGAAATATTTGACTCTTTCCAATTATTATACCATGACTAGTCAAGGCATTGTAGCTGCGAGAGGCAACTCATTATCCAGTTAAAATTTCAGACATCTGCAGATGTTAAGGTGCTGCTGTTCACGATATTTTTCATGATGTCGTTTTGTACGAAGACCCCTTTTGTTTCATACTCAATAAAAGGCTCATTTGTATCCATTGTATCTGCAGTGGTCTTCGTTGGGCATCTCCGGAAGAGAATGCGCATTATTTGCGTCAGTTGTCATGATCAATAGAATGTTGGGCAAAACTTGTGATGTCGAATTTCGGTGAAGTCTGTATAAGATGGAGAGTGGTTGGTAATTATTCGCGGATGAACTCTTCGATATGTTACTTCGGTTCGCAATTTAAGCTTGACATCTGCACCAATGTTATATTTATATGCCTATTTAGAGGTCAGCAATGATCCAACTGGAGGTCGCGTAAGCAACCGACAGTTGGATCATTGATGACCGAGAAATTTCATATTGAATATATTTCAGTATGAATCCTAATAATTGAGGTAATGCCAGTGGTGTTAGTTGAAATGCAAAAAATGTGATTCCTGTGCTGAATGCACTGTCAGAAATATTAAGTTGGCAATGCTCGACATCCCTGTAGCTGCAAAACTTTTGAATAAAATTTATCATGGAGGTCCAAACGCATCTGTGCTTCAGCCATGCATTCTTTGCAAGAGGCTATTCTATGAGATCCAACTGAATAGTTGTCTAAGAGAAAATAGCTTCTTGCTTTAAAAAAGTGAAAGGATGGTGCTCAGAATAGGCTATCGATATATCATCTCTCTTGGAGACTTTTCCGATTACTTCTTCGCAAAATCTTGGTATACGTACATGAATCAGATTTCCGAAATTTCAATGAAATATTTCAACAGCATGTGCAAGAAATTTGTTCATGAAATCTCAGATGCCTCATTTCTGAGACTTATTAGAAAAAAAATCGCAAAAATTGGCTAATAACGCGGAGGTCTAGCACATGTATTCAACGCATAACCATTCATTCTCATGCGTCCTTACTTCCAATGTACATAAATATAGACACATACTGTGTTTACCTGCATTGCTCTGGCAATACGTTCTCTAAAATTTGATAACGCTTGATGACAGTCTATTTGCAATAGTCTAATTTAGGATTGCTGGCCTGAACATGTATGAGGCAAATTTCAACATATCTGTCCAGAGAAATTTAGAAGTCTATGGATGTATCATGGACGCCTAGATATCTGAAGCACCATATTTCATTTCTTTCATTTCATTTTATTCTGCGTCAATTAAAACAATAGATCTAGCTTATGTGTGCTTCATATATCTAGGCGTCCATGGATGTATCAGAGTTATCGGTAAAATTTTATAGAGGTTCAATTGATAAATCTATGATATTCATGACCGCTTTTTTCATCATTGTTGACCGCTTATTAGCAAATAGTACCATAGATAGTCTGAACAATGGGTATACTCTTCTCTATTTCATTAAATCAATGTTGATTTAGGAACCTCTCACGCCTTGCCCAATATGAATCAGATATATTCTTCACCTTTCATGCCACTGCTATACAACCTCTTGAGGTGATTACTTGAAAGAAAATATTTCCATTGCTCTCAATGTTATAGCTCGATTTTTATACTAGGCTACCAATATAGTCTTACAGAGTGGGCTCATTCATGACTTATGCAGCACTTTCGGGCGAACATATTATGGCTTTTCTGATAAGATTACAAGTTTATGAAGTGTAGCTTACAATTCCCCTCGCAGTTTCCCTCAAGTATGTCGACATTACTCAAACTTTCCTGGTTCCCGATTGACTGACAAAGTGATACAGAAATCTATTCATCATTATCGAAGATGTTGTGATCGGACGCTTTCTTATAAAAGTCTAGGAAAATTGAGTGTTTAGCTCGCCTAAGGACTTGTTCTTCTCTTTCCTGTTTCCTCTGCACTTCAGATCGGCACTCATGCGAGAGTTCATATAATAAGTATCTTTAAAATTTTGATTTATGATCATTTGTAGATTTATTACTCTGTACCGAGTAACAAATCATAGACCGCATTCTTCTGGACGATTTAATTCGATGATCTGCAAGAGGCAAATCTGCAAAGACGTTTTAAATGTTGCTGTAAACCTTCCTGACATTCGAATATCACTTCTAATCTTTCCCTTGGACAGAGTTTCGGGACCATTTTCACCACCAAGGTGTAATAGGCCTAAGTATGCGTATATCTTCACGTAATTAGAAGCAAGTACAATTTTGATTTAACAAATTAAATTTTATAAACGATGTTACGGCAATTAAACAAATATTGTTGGGGGTTGAAAAAAATTCAGACACTGACATACACAGTGCACACAGGTATCAGCTGAGGTACCTAAGAAATGAAAATGTTAACCTACAGGCTGAAATTCTAGGAATTCTGGGACCCATTCATATCATCATTCAAAGAAAACACGGTTGCTACTAATTTATACGCTAAGAATCCGCAGATCTATTTGTAGCCAACCAAATGAAAGTCTCAGCTCCTTCCTGTTGAAGCCATTGCTTGCTACGAACTGTTGGAGAATACACCAACCGCCAACAGTTTGACATAGTGACCTACCATGTTTGTTTTCGTCCGCACCTGCTCAGTTTTGCAGGGATCTCAATGAAATTAGTACCAAGATGATCATGAGACACTGCTGATTGAAAACAATTGGTGTTCCATCTTTTTCCCATCCTGTATAGCCCACCTCTATTCATAAAAGTCAAAAGTTTTTATTTCCAAAGACATCTGAAAACAGGAACATCCATAAGCTAAAAATGCAGCTCATCTACAGGAAACAGCATTCGTTCAGTTCAGGAACATATAGTTCAGGAACATATAGTTGACGATCTGCTTTCTGAAGATTCTTTACAATTATTTTGCCACCTTTTGAGTTGAAATATAAACGGAAATATTTTTGATGTAAAAATACATAAAATAATGAATATTATTTATAATTACATACCATAGAATATAAACGACTAATCCACAAAGCAGACATCTGAGTTATTTTTGTGGCCAATTTGATAACAACCAGGGAATGTACGCTTATTATAGATGATGAACACGATTTTATAGACTTAATTAGTTGATTAGTATACGCGATTTAGTGCAAGAAATTGCTTCTACTGTTCATTTGCTCTTTTGACTGTCACTAAAATTGAGAAGCAAGTTAGAAATAAACTGAGCAGAACACTGTGTTTGTCTCTGCTAACATGAAATATGATTTGAGACAAGACAGTAAATATGACGAAATGATTTGTTAGAGTTTGCAACTGATTACAGGATTATTTGAAGCGCTGCAAGGAATCGATGTTTTGGCACTGTTTCAGCGATTCATCTGTCATTTAGATTTTACTTCTGATATCCTCATGCTGTGTTTCACGCGATCTCATAGCAAATGAGCTGTTCAGAAAGCATTTCAGTATCAGATTGTCATCAAACCTGAAAGTGGAATTACAATTATTCTCTTGTCAAAATACCGACCAGGTTCATTTACTGACAAAAACGGAACATTTTGTGAAGGGGAAGACGGAATGAAAATGAGAACTCCATTGCATCACCCTGACTGTCCAACCTCAGCGAGAAAGAAAATTTTAATCTCCAAGTGATATAAAGTTTATTTCTTCCGACCAGTGCGCCGAGAAGGGCTTTCGGCGTCCTGCGTATGTGTTGCCATTTCAGACGAAGAATATTCTTTTTTTAATGAAGGAGTTTGGGCGCTTGTTTTGACAGCTCTACAGACTCTCTCCTGATTCTTTCTCCTTTATTGCAGATATTCCTGGGCCGCAGGCGCTCGGGTTGGATTTACTGCGCTGCGAGTCTCTCCTCAGTCTCGATCCCTCCAGCCGTCAGCGAATTCTGAAGAAGAATTATCGTCTCCTCATCTCCATGGCTCCTATCAGTTACGAGGACCGCACAATCATTAGCTGCAGTCCTGCACATATCGGGCCTCCCATTCCTGAAGTGAATTCTGTCTGGTTCAAACTCTTCCTCTACCAACTGACCGGTTCCGGGCCTCCTAGCCTTCTTCTCCAGCGTGGATCAAAGCTCCGATCCCTCCCAGCCTGCTTCCATCAATACGCTCGGCTGTGGGTGACCACATGGAACCACGATCCCGTCCTGGTAGGCACTGCGAACGTTCTGCTCACCATCAATGACGCATTGATGCACAACCCCGTACTGGTACAAGCCTACGACTCACCGGAGCGGCCGCTGAAGAAGGCGTACATGGTCTTCCCCTCATGCCGGATGGTGGAGGAAGAGGACGTGGATTCTGGAGAGGATGATGACAGTGTAGGCGTGTCCATGATCGATGAAGCCACGGAGAACGCCGCAGGAGACAACGCAGAGAAAGAGGAAACTGACGAAGAAGAGGAAGAGGTGATTGAAGTGAATAAAGCCGATCTGCCGGATGTGGTGAATAAACTCTACGAGGAACTGGATCTGCAGAACACGTGCGGTTTTGTGACATTGTTGCGGACACAAGAAGAAGAGAAGGAAGAGTCCGTGCTGTTGGACCTTCACTTCGGTGTTCCACTCTTCTCTAGACCCCTCAACCGCGCCGTGTGTACCAATCTGAGTCGATTGAAGAGCAACGAAGCGGACTTGATGCGAGCCAACCGCCGACTTGTCCTCCGACTCCTCCGATTCATCGCTGAGGCGAATGGACAGTCCACTTTGAACCTTATGGAGGCAGCAGAGAGCGGAGGTGACCGAGAGGTGCCTTTGCCTTGCCGAAACTTGCTCTTCCTGCGTGGTAAACTCTCCTCTCCGCGCTCTCTCTATCTCCCTGAATCCTAGTCTTCGACATATCCTTCACGTTTGTATCAAATGGGAAATTGGTGGGAAATATTTATGCCTAATCAGTCAATCGTCTTCTAGTATAACGCCGGTATGATCATTGGCAAAATGCTATCATTGTGATGAGCGATTATCAACATTTTGCTGTAATTCTTGTATAATTTCTGTGTAAAAATTTTCTAAATAAATATATTGTCGCAGTGATTGACTTGAAGCTTCTTCTACCCATGACTGAAGATCCCAGAAATGTGCGCAAGAAGAAAATAGCTATGAAAGTCCATTCCAAACGATGAATTTGCTATTTAACTTGAGATTGGGAAAATTTGGCAGAAAAATAGGACTTCAGGTCAATAATATATATAAATGAAGTTTCCAGGGTATGAAACTGCTGCAGGAGACGCATCACCAAACAAATGAATTAGTAACAATTCATCTACAATCTGCCTCTGTCCGAAAATTGATTCAGGTTAGAATCTCCTACTAGTAGGCCCTATTTCGAAACCTGCGTCAGTTTCATCAAAACAGTCTATCATAATACACTACTACACTAGGTGACATGCCACGCTCAATCACGCATAACCCTAAACCTCCGTGGCTATGCGGGACATTGCTGCAATATCTGTTATATAAGTTAGTATAGTTGGCAGTCCTGTTATACAGACTTAACGTCTCATGTGTCTGCATGTATCAGAGGTTAAACAACGTGATGGACCTCAATTTCACACTCAGGGAAGTCATAACATACATCCGTGGTTCAAGCGGCAACCCAGACGACGCGCAAACTATTAAACACTTGCCCGCGCGCATTCATAAACATTCCCATAATTCAACAGCATCAGATCAAATGATTTCTGACTCGTAGTGCAGCGCGTGTGTACGCGCGTAGAAGAATATGGCCACCTAGTGATGCCACGCGTAAACTACGCGTAATTACGGATCACCCCAAACATCCGTGGTTAAGGACATTCTTTTCTTCTACCCGCGTACATACGCGCTGCACTAAGAGTCAGAAATCACTTGATCTGATGATGTTAAAACATGGGGAATGTTTATGAATACGCGCGGGCGAGCGTTTATAGTTTGCGCGTCGTCTACGGTTGTCTGCGCTGCCGCTTGAACCACTAAGATGAACCGCGAAGCATGTTCTGTCTTTCCTGAGCATGAAATTGACGTCCTATCACATTGTTTAGCCTCTGATACATGCAGACACATGAGACGCAAAGTCTATAACAGCACTGCCAACTATACTAACTTATATAACTTATATTGCAGCAATACGCGTGATTGAGCGTGGCATGTCACCTAGTGTATGGACTTATTCAATGTTGAGAACGATTATAGCTCCTAGTGCAAATAGGTCGCTCGAAGGTTCTTTATTTTAGTGGTCGCCATCAAAGTATAGGCCTGCAAGGTTGTTGTGCATGGATTCGAAACTGATGGCTTCTTTATTGTCTCAAATTTGGTGAATACATGAACTTAAATTGTGATGGTCGTTTTTGATAATGACGCCACAAATATAATGTCGGCTAAACGAGTTTGATAAGTGATATTGCATCGACGAGGTTGGAGAACATGAAAAATAGATTGCAATTGCAGTGACGATGGCTATTAAATAAAAAAGAGCCGACTGAGGGAGTGGTTCTGCGGATTTGGTATAGTGGAAATGGCCATTCCCATATTTCGTGCAACTATGTAATAAAAATAGTAGAAGGGATTAGAAAATTATTTGGTGTTAATTAAAAACTTTTTTCTGTTTCGCAAGTAGGCTACTCGCAATTTCTGCTTTGTATAGCTAATTGCGTCATGTGAGTATAAATTAGTTGAGTCTCACCTTTCCTCAACCGTTAAGTTCTCATCCATCTGTACAATATTAAAATAAAGACAAATGTCATTTTTCTTGGCCACGCCTCTTAGTGAATTTGCATGCGAAATGAAACGGCATCAGATGTGAACATGACTTTGACTCACGAAGGCACACAGTTTGGCAGATGACAACAACAATGAAACACTTTACCAATCAAAATGAAGCATAACCAACCGGAACGGATCAAAAGATAAAGAAATAAAAATAAAAACATAAATCCCAATAAGAAGAAATCATGAGAAAAAAAGTAACTTGTCAGTTATTAAGAGAAAGTCACAAAAGTCTTTACTTGAAAAGAAAGTGTTTCTGTACACACAATCGTGGCTTCAACACTCTTATACAGACACTTTATAAAATACTAAATAATCTTTTATTTTATATTGGAAATACAAATGAATGTCTCCCACTAGTTTTGCTTTTATTGTGAAGGGGAGCTTTGGAATTTGAAGATAAATTACAAAACAGTTTTTGGTTTAAGCACTTTAATTGACATTTTTAAATAAATATTTGTAAAAGTTAATTATCAAAGTAATTAGGCCTATTTAGAATACAAAAATAATAATAGTCAGAAAATTAAGTAATAATTATTGATTAAAAGTTATGTTATTCAATTTAAGTAAAATTTGAAGTAACTGCTAAAATAGAAATTATTTGAAAGTGGGACTAAATTTTACTTATTAAGAAGCCTCGTCGTAATGATTAGAAAGCAGAAAGTCAATTAGTTTTCTTTTAAAAAATTGAATTGGCATCTGTATTCCATCATAGCAAATATGCATATGGAACAACAGATGCCTGCAATTTTGTTGTATTTTGAAGTTTAAGTAGTAAAGTAAAGGACTGTACTGAGCACTATTACCCCTATTTATTTTTTTAAATGACACTGAGTTTTATCACTTCAATGTGTTCTATTCTGTGCTAGGGACTGTAATTCATCAAATGTTTTATCACACTATGCTCGGCGACATCATAATAGCTTACATATGAGACCTTCGTAAAAATCTAGTTTCTAATAGGCCTACCATTCCGATATCTATATGTACAAGGGGTGATTGAAACGTTCGCGGCCCGATATAGAAAAAAGCATATTTCGCATACGATACATATTTATTTTTCGACATAATCGCCCCTGCAATCAACGCACTTAGCCCAACGGTGCTGCAATGCGCGTATCCCTTTCTCATAGAAGTGTGAGTCTTTGGAGTCCAGACTCCTCAACGGCCTCCATGACGTCACTGTTGGATGCGAAGTGCTGACCACTGAGCTCCAATTTCATTTTTGGGAAGAGATGAAAGTCCGATGTTGCCAGATCAGGAGAATAGGGTGGATGGGAAATGATGTCAAACCCACAACCTTGGATGGCAGACATGGCGGTAGCGGAGGTGTGAGCAGGCGCATTGTTTTGATGGAAGAGCACGCCTATCGTGAGCTTCCCTCTCCGCTTGATCTTGATCTGCACTCGTAACTGCTGCAACAAATGAGCGTGTACTCGCCAGTAATTGTCCGAACAGTCTCTAGGAAGTCCAACAACAAAACTCCCTTCGAATCCCAAAAAATGGAGACCATGACCTTTCCCGCGGACCTGGTGAGCTTGGCTTTCCGCGGAGTCAACGGGGATCATCTTCCAAGCTTGAATTCTGAAGCCCACTTCTTGACTGTGGTGTAGGACGGAGCTTTCTCACCAAGTGTTCCAACCATATCATCATGAATCTCGTTTGGTGTGAGTCCTTTCAAGCCGAGATAACGAATGACAGCTCGATTTGAAACGTGATCCATCTTACGCAACACTTATCTGACTAACTGACTGATAAGTCAGTAACTGAAGTTTAGTAGCTGTGGTTTGCCAATAGTTCACCGGATCGACCATATAGAAATTAACAACAATAAAACCTCTAGAATGGAAATTAAGCTTCATGCAATGCACAATAACGGCACGTAAATCTCACGCATTTTCACTTAGATGATCCTGCCAACGTCTGTATCATTGGGTTAGAATCAGTCACATGAGTTAATCGAAGCTTTTAATTGGTTCTTCATGCCCAGACTTAGTTCCCTCGGATGTGCCGCGACCTTGAGTCAATTTCCATTCCAGCGAACTTCAGGTAAACAGTTTATTTCTATGGGATCGACTGATCACTCGTCATGCGCCGTCAGCACATGCCATTGTATCAATCTACATGTGCATAATGGCCTGGCTTTAAGCTTTCTATGTCAGGCCGCGAACTTATCAATCACCCCTCGTATACTTCACAAGAAGCTACGATCTGATTTTACAGACACCCGTAGGAGTTATTCATAGACATCATAGATTAAGTCTATGCAAGTTTCAAAGCTCTCGTTTTTTATCCCCTAACCGACCTTCTCGGGGGTTCTGATCATATACAGGAAACATTAAAATCGTTAAGGTGATATGTCCAACATTCAAAATTGTAAAAAGTCTGTCACAAATGGTTATTATATACAGTCCGTTTCATAAAAAGTGGATCATCCTAAAATTTGACTAAATAAAACAGAAGTATGATAGAGAAAGCATTTTTCATGTTAATTCATGTCCCTAATATATTTAAATGTCCTTATATAATCTGATAATCTATGATACAGTAGCGGTTCTTAAGAAGCTAATATTTTGTGGCCCTACCCTTATTGTCAATGACATTACCAATTCGTCTAGGCAGGCATTGATTCGATGATATCGTTGATTTTTGACTGATCTAACTTTCTCCACTCTCTTTTTAACAGTGACGTAAGTTGTGATACGCCATCTGTAGGTAGCAGTGAACGACGAACGTTACGTTTTAGAATACTCCATACATTTTCTATGGGATTCAGATCAGGAGAACGAGCTGGCCAAGATAATGTCCTAAGCCCTAATTGAGACTTGCATAAGTTGACTCTACTACTCCTGTGACACGTAGCATTATCATCCATAGATAACCAAGTCGATGGATCACCAAGTTGATCTGTCATTTGGCCAATGTTCATTCGTAAAACATTCACATAGCGTTCAGAATTCATGGTTCCTTGCTGTATGTGAAGTTCAGAGCGGCCATTGGTCCAAATGCCAGCCCAAATCAGTAGAGTCGCACCACCCTGTACCCGGGGACGATGTAAATGTCTCGGAATTTCCTGATCAGATTTTATCTATAATCTCAATCGACCTCACTATCCTTCAGACGGACTGATGCCTCATCAGACCAGACAACCCGATCCCATTGATTTCGCCAGTGACAATGACTCATTGCCCATCTGAGACGTCTTTTTGTATGCTGATCTGATAATTCGATTTGAGAGGGCCTCTTACAGCTCTTGAAATTCGACTCAATAAGTCTTCTACGAAGAGTGGACTTAGAAATAAACGAGACTAGTGCAGCCATCTCAGTTAACGAGAGACTTGGATCAGCTTTAACAAATCTCAAAATTAGGCGGTCTCTACGTTTGGATGTTTTGCGTGGACGGCCAGAGCCCTCTTTACGACAGAGTCGAAAATCATCATTATGCCATCGATGCACATTTGTGTAAGGGACATTTAGTCGCTTGCTTGTAGCTCGCAAAGAAAACCCTAGTTCTAGCAAGGCTGACACTTTGCCTTTTGTGAATGCGATCTCGTTATTGTTCATTTGTGCTTTGTATTCTGTAGAAATTTGTATAATGTAGAAAGAGATAGATTTCTAGCTGAAAGCAATCAGGAGTGCTGCCAACACCACCGCAACGAAGTCAGGAAGCTATGGAACATGAAGTCCAGTTAATCACATGTAGCAGTTATATTATTGTTGATGAATAATGGTGCTATACTGGCTCTGATTGACCGATTTTCTTTATTTTTGTTTTGCTTGATAGCTTTTGGCTTTTAGAACAACATATTACAAAACAAAGGAAACAAATGTAATTTTATAAGAGTGAGGTATGATTTAGTGTAACATTGCTAAATGAAGATCAAATTATCTACTACTTTTTTATCTATAACAGGAAAACAACTCAATATTCATGCTTGAAATTTCCAACAATGATATTAGTAAGCACAACTGACATATCTTCCAAATTTCAGAGAAATTCGTTCAAGTTTGGCGGAGTTAGACAAAGTTGAAGTTAAGGCGATGTTTATTAAGGGTGATCCATTTTTTATGAAACAATCTGTAAATTTTGAAGTGCTACTTTTGTCAGAAAGATGAATGAAGCAGTGAAAATGAATGCTATACCATTAGATAGTCCACACACGAATGCAGTGCCGTGAAGTCCGTGACATCCGAAGCAACAAGGCCACTTAGAAATTTAAGAGGTACCGCACCCTTCCTGGGATATGGATGCGGTTCAGAGCCCATCTGCTCAATGGGATAATAATTAGATATAGGGATAACTAGCAGGATGATGAAATAATCATTGATAGGAATTTAGCAAGCATGGTTGCTGTATACATATTTATCATTTTATCAAACTATTTTGAATATAAAACTGCCTCCTGAACTACAATGAAGCCATTGCCTCTGCATATGGCCCATAGGAAGAAGGGGTGATATGGACAAATTTTGATTTTTTTTCTTTGAGCTATGCGCAGTGAGAACCAGTCATTGAAGTTTGATGAAATTAGACCTGTAGCTTGAAAATTACCTGAAAATAATTATTGACATGTACTTTTATTAGATAACACGATTTTTGACGTATTCTTTAGTTTTCTCTGAAATAAAATATTTTGCAAATGACTTTCATTACAGTCAACCCAAAGTTTTGAAGAACAAGGTTTCTGTGCATTATTCATGTTTTCCAGTGCCATTTTATAATTATCTTGTTCATACTGCATTCAAGCAACATTTGAGCTTCATCGATTTTTAAGAGCTTGAAATTATTTTTTGAAATCGGGGTGATATGGCATGCATGATTCATATTTTCATCATACGGGGATCTTTATTCCGAATCCGTCTGATAGGTTACTCATTTGAATAAAATTATAATCTTGAATGAATTAAATTATTTTCGCAAACAACATTCACATAATATATTGATATAATAATAATGCACGATAAATTTGACTTTAATGTCCATACTATTATAAAATACATTATTTTGGACAGAAATGATTGAGATCCATGAGCCATGACAGCCCAGAGAACTACAACAGTTTTGATCAGTAGCTTTATCATCAAATCAAACTCATTTCTTTTTGAAATCGAGTGAAAAATAAAGGCACTCACAACTAACTGAAGCGGGGTTAGAACAATTACACAATTCCTTTTCAATCACAATTACAGTTGAACTTTTACAATTACAATTACTCTGAAATCAAAATCTTCAATTACAATTACAATAACATGTGTGACTTTGCAATTACAATTACTTCAAAAGTTGTAATTACACAAATACAATTACATCGATTTTCCGAGCAATGTTGGTCAAGTATGAGTCAGTTGTCCAAAACGACTTTGAGTCATAGTAAATTTGATTTTGAGTACAAGATAGAGAAAGACGTAGGGCCTATTGTCTATTGAAAGTGCAAGGTTGCAGCCATCCACTGATCACTTTAAGGTGGAGCATACCAAAAACTTTATCCTAATCAGTCATGATAATATGAGTCTTTATCTCGATGATACAGTTACAGCAATCGCCAGAAATAGGATGAGTAGTCTGTCTCTGAGTCATCATTAACAGCAGGCATTTATTTGCTACTTTAGGTAGGCCATTTTCTCAAAACGGTGTTATCGCCCAAAAAAAGGTGGCACCATCTCCTCCCATAAAGATCGTCCGATACCCATGCAAACTCATTCTCCTACATGTACATTCTTTTATATCAAAGCTAGGTCTCATGTTTATTAATGCGTTGACCTCTTAACTGCGGTGTTTCCTAGAGATTGGCATAATTTATTAGAGGAAACATTAATGTATAAATTCGAAAATGTTCATATTATGACATTTTTAATTTTGTGAGTTTTGTTGTAGGTTTACTCCAAGTATTCTGTAAAACGCGGCACAGAATCAGACTTGTATGTAGGCTACAATTGTGCATTTAGGGATTGTAGGCTATGTGTGTATTTATAGGACTGTATCAACACTAATAGAATAGACTTCTGTGACATTTTTCATTCAATATAGCGATCTTTGGATTTGTGCCGAAAAGACAAAAGTAATTGACGTGTAGTAGACCGACATTTTTCTTCAATTACAATTACAATTACATCATAAAAATTCAATTACAATTGCAATTGAACTTTCGCAATAATGATAATTACAATTACTTTAAAATCAAAATCTTCAATTAGAATTACTTCAAAACTTGCAATTGCAATTACAATTACTGTAATTTTTCCAACCCTGAACTGAAGCTTAGTCAGTGACATATCAATAACTCACTTTCATAATTCAGTCATTCAGGATGTGTTGCAAGTAGAACAAATTATTTTATACTAAGGGGTGTTCGTTAACTTCGACGCGGTTTTTAGATAATTATTTCATAAGTTTCTAACGCCCTGAAGTTTTCCCCTATGAATGAAATATACTTCCCAGACTGTGTCTTTCGTATGTGACCCCTACTAGCGAAATAAAAGCAAAATGATCAGGTAGAATTTCTTTTAAACAAAAACAAGACACGTTGGCTTTGCTTTATTCACTATCATATTCCTGAGATTCAATTTCCGTCAGGAGAAGTTCACTATCTTCTGTGAAGGAATCACTAGAATCCTGCGGACCACAAATGCTGCACCTGCACCGATGCTGTGAGGTTTTGCATCGCCAAGACGGATGAATTTTTGTGCCATTATTGTTGGCAATCTGATGAAGTCTGGCCGGAATCTCATGGATAAGTCGCACGCACAACTCCACGAAGACATTGTCCCACGCAGACTGAATCCTTTCTTTCCACTCATCATCAGACCCAGGTAATGGCCAATCATTGAAGACGACGTTAACCAGATGGCGCCATATTCGTTCAATTGGCCATAAGTCATCCATCTTTGAAGGGGCATACCATTCATGCTCCTTCTCACCAAGACGTGTCCGAAAAAAGTTCGGAAAATGCTGCTCTTTAAACTTCACGCTTTCTTCAGCTGTGTGTGTGGACGAGCCCAGTCATCTTCGAATATCATGGTGTTCCATTGAGGGAATAACTGCTTAAAGTTGTCCATGTTGTCCATCAGAAGAACTCTGTATGAATTGCCATCCACCGAGTGTGAGAGGAAAACAAGATTAGAGAGCCCATTGACCGACCCCAGACATGTCATCTTCTTGCATACTGTTCTTTATCCATCGGTGGAACGCTCCACAGAGGCCCTATGGGCTCGCAGACGCTTGTTTTGTCGGTTCACACCTCCAGAGTCCAGCTCCCACATCTTCTCATCAGCGAAGAGGCATCTTTCCCAGAACTCTACGGGTTCGTCCTTAAAGCGATCAGCAAAGGCCAAACGATTTTCAATGTGAAACGTTTTTAAGGCGCCCACATATCCGTAGCGACGAGATTTCAAACCATTTCGCTTAAACTCATTTGAGATTGTTGACCTGCTGATGGTCTGATCGCGCTGCTCTTTGACTAATCTTTGAATGGTGGAGATCGAATATTGTTGATTCTCGATGATGATGTTCTTCGTTTCTGGTGATCGTGATGGTCTTCCTCCACCTTTTCCCCTTCTGTCCACAATCTCTTCCAACTCCTTGTTCCACATGTTTCTTATTCCACCTTCCGTAACATTCCAATCATCAATCTGAAGCAGATTTTTCTTTATGATTGAAGCTGACATCCCTTGCGATCGATAGTGGTGTACCAATACATGAACAACAGTCCTTTCAGTAGCGGAAATCGGTGATCGAGGTGATGTTGGTGTAGGAAACGGCATCGCGTGAATGACAGCAGATAGACATGATTCATTTAATTAAAAATTAGATATCTATGGTAGCGATATTGATCGCTAACTCGATGATGACGACGAGACTTGACATCAATGGCATAGTTTTCATTCAAGTCTTTGCAATAGACACTTAGACGCTGAAAAATAATGTCTCGAAATCCGCGTCGAAGTTAACGAACACCCCTTAGTTATGGATCTATGTACGCGTAGCCCCAAAAAATTAACTTAACATGTCAATAGAAAACTTCTGTATCCGAATTTGACTATTTCCAGCTGCATGCATACAGTCAACTCAAACATAGGCCTATGCTTTATTATATGACAATCATTAATATCAGAATGATGAAACCATCAAACTTTTGCTATAGATATAGCTTTGCAACGATCATATGCATGTGTCCTCTCTAATCAGTTCGATCTGGTCATTTTCATATGCTTTCAAACAAGTTGCTTTCCCATTGAGATTGATGGTAAGTTCAATGTGAGACTGACTCATTTGTTATGTGAGATAGCATTCGTTCAGGAAAAATGCTTCAACAGTTGAAATCAATACAACATCACGAAATATTGATGAGTGCAATCTTGACAGCATGCTCGATAGTTATTCGCTATCAAAAACTAAGCATGTGAAGCTGAGACCCTTTCTTCTCAGATGATGATAATATAATTTGCGAAAACTGAAAAAATTGCTCAAAGTACGAAAGGACGCTTCTGCAATCTGCTGTTCACAGAGTATTATGAACTAAACTACTTTCACAGAGAAAATATTCCTCAGTGAAGGTTCATCTTTGTTTAGCTGGTCGTGAGATTTGATTCAGGTTTTCTATGTAGGCCTACTGTGACAACCAGCCACGGTTCGCCGTATTTTTAAAATTCTTTAATTAATGAATTGACCACAACATTAATCATGCCCACACCACTAGTGCAACTTGTTTTACCTCGTGAATCATTTGTATTTTCACTGCAATGGATATACCATGCTGTCCATTTGATTAGCATAGTCTTCATTTTGAGTTAGAAAATAGTGTATTGATGCAATAACATCCATTCCAACTCCTGAAAAATATGCCCACGCTAATAGCGTGATTTTCACTAATTTCGCTTGGTAAAAAATTACGAAATCTAAGGATATTACTTCAACAACACAGTCAAAATGTCAGTCCTTGGTTGGTCCTCCTCTGGCCTTCAGGAGAGTTTCTACTCCCTGCGGCATTCAATCAGCCATAGAATAGGGATATAGGTAGAGTGTCGACTCAAATAAAGTACCTGTATACTGTGGAATTTTTTATCGAAGGATTCAGTTTTTTGCGGAGATATCGTTCTCGTTGTCCAAAAAATTATTTGAGCACTTTTGAAAAAAAGTCAAAATTTGCCAATTTATATACTACCGAGATGACTCCTCTATGCAAGTAGTATGCAACAAGTTGGATATCAAAAGGAATGAATATTTGGCAATTAGCATCCCAACTGAGCGGAAATTAAGCTGATTATCAAGGGAATTTCATGATCTGTATGGAAATTTCAAGTTTTTAATTCAATTTTCACCGGCATGATTTTATGATCCACAAAATTCATGTTTCATTTCTTGAATCTGAATAGTGATGTGGACCTATATTTACATCTTTCAAAGTTAATTGAAATTATTATCTTTGATTATGTGATTTTGCTCTGCCGGCGGCAGGTTGCCTATGATGCCGCAAGATGTTGTTGCTTATGATGGCGCAAGGTAAGGGGGTGCCATCAAGTTGGAAGATTTAGCATAGCTTCCACATACACCTAACCATGTTTGAAGCTTGTCTTTGAGTTTCTCACGAAACAAGTTGACGTTGATTGAAACAAGAACACCGAATATTGTTATCAATTCTGGTACCAAAGTCCTGGAACCATGGCACGGCAGTTCTCCAGAATTGAAACCCATCGAGAGCTGTTGTGATGTGGTGAAAAAACGAGTTGCTCAACGGAAACCCACTTCTCTCAAAGATCTCATGAAGACGGTAATAGTTGCGTGGACCACCGAAATTAACGAAGAGTATTGCAAGAAACTGATTGAATCCATGCCGCAGGGAGTAGAAACTCTCCTGAAGGCCAGAGAAGGACCAGCCAAGGACTGACATTTTGACTGTATTGTTGAAGTAATATCCTTAGATTTCGTAATTTTTTACCAAGCGAAATTAGTGAAAATCACGCTATTAGCGTGGGCATATATTTAAGGAGCTGGAATGGATGTTATTGCATCAATACACTATTTTCTAACTCAAAATGAAGACTATGCTAATCAAATGGACAGGATGGACAGGATGGGCAGGATGGTATACATTTTTAAATATTCAATGATTTTCTCACCCTGCGATGGAATAAGTATTGATGCATGGGTCAGATGGATTGAATTGAAACTGCATGCTTATTTCACTGCTGAAATCAAAGTCAAAGTCAATCAATACTCATCTCTTTGCGATCTAACAACTTCACTGCATATGAGAAGAATTATGTGCGATCTGTTTTCACATCTGTTTTTTAATACACTGTTCATTTTCACTTCAATAGTCAACTCTACAATGTCTGATCTCCTTCGGTTTATTCCGTTTAAAAGTGCATTATTCGTCTCTTTTAAAGTGCGCATTAACAAGATGAGGACGCGACCAAAACTCGAGGGAAAGATATCATCTTGTGTTGATGAATTGATCTAACTAGGGAATTTTCAACGCTAGACAAAGACGCATGATTTGGTTTGCTTGACTGCAGTGGAATTTGTCACAATTTCACACTTCAAGAAAACAAAATGTATCAATAAATTTATTGCGAGATATTTCATCTCATACGACAGTGAACTCTAAATCTCCGTTGAATTGACATTTGCAAAGCATGGCAATGAATGATATTTCTGCGACGAGGAGGTTTCTACTGTCAAAACGAACGCAAATGAATATGATTACATGCAGCAAACGATATAGAGAAGCGAGATCGTATCAAAATACAAGTCTCGATGCACGAATTTGTATTTGGCAGAATTTTGTTTAATTGATTAAGCAGAAAATTTACTTTTCAAATCTCCAAATTCAATGAAGTAAATGCTCAGTAATTCCAATTTCAAATAATTGCTGATTGATTGCTCTGAAATCCAGCTTTAGTTGATTGATTGCTCTGTAATTCCAATTTCAATGAGTTGATTGCTCTGAAATCCAATTACAGTGAATTGATTGCTCAGTAATTCCAATTTCAATGAGTTGATTGCTCTGAAATCATATTTCAATGAATTGATTGCTCTGAAATCCAATTACAGTGAATTGATTGCTCTGAAGTCCAATTACAGTGAATTGATTGCTCTGAAATCCAATTACAGTGAATTGATTGCTCAGTAATTCCAATTTCAATGAGTTGATTGCTCTGAAATCATATTTCAATGAATTGATTGCTCTGAAATCCAATTACAGTGAATTGAATGCTCTGAAGTCCAATTACAGTGAATTGATTGCTCAGTAATTCCAATTTCAATGAGTTGATTGCTCTGAAGTCCAATTTCAATGAATTGATTGCTCTGAAGTCCAATTACAGTGAATTGATTGCTCAGTAATTCCAATTTCAATGAGTTGATTGCTCTGAAGTCCAATTTCAATTAATTGATTGCTCTGAAATCCAATTACAGTGAATTGATTGCTCTGAACTCAAATTTCAATGAATTAAATGCTCTGAAATCCAATTTCAATGAATTAAATGCTCTGAACTCCAATTTCAATGAATTAAATGCTCTGAAATCCAATTACAGTGAATTGATTGCTCTGAACTCAAATTTCAATGAATTAAATGCTCTGAAATCCAATTTCAATGAATTAAATGCTCTGAACTCCAATTTCAATGAATTAAATGCTCTGAAATCCAATTTCAATGAATTAAATGCTTTGAAATCCAATTTCAATGAATTGATGCTCTGAACTCCAATTTCAATGAATTGATTGGTTTGAACTCAAAATTTGCTGTTATTCGTGTAAAGCAATTTAATGACGACTAGAGTATGGAAGAAATAGTCGAATAAAAATATAAAAGAAATCTTATTGAATTGTCATTTTCTCTAGGTATGAATTCATCTCAAATCTTTACTTTTGGGATAAAAAGGCATTTACGCAATGAGAGACTTACTTTTTTTCTTCATGTAATTTTGGCTTTGTTGATATGTTACTTCAGTACTATATAATCATTGACTCATTTCGTAAAGAGACTGTTGTCACAGATCTTATGAACACTTTTCATTGCTTCATGTGAATATCGCAATAAATCATTAAGCGCATGACTATGATGTCCGACGGACCTCGAAAGCGCTCGCGCCAAAGAGATTTTTGAGTTTTGCTGCCACCAGCAAAGGGGACCTTCCGGATGTATAATGCAGCCTGTCCCTCACTCTTCAGTGATAGCTGCAATATAGTAAGAAATGTAGGCCCATGTATGCATAAATGGTGAATAATCTGTCAGAACTTTGAGTTCATTCCTAATGCACAATGCATGCGGATGTTTTCCTTAGTCATGCTAGTGCGATTGCTCCTCATAAATGCCTTGTATTCTGAAAAACGTCTCTCAACGTCGAGTAGGTAACCGGAGATCGCGACAAGAGCAATTGTTCTTCCAATGAATATCCTTCAATGCCCTTCTCAACCAGCTTCTTGAATACTGTGTTCTTTTGAAGAACGTGCCCCAGCTTGGTCCTTACATTCGCATCAAAGTCATCGCTGATACCATCGATTAGTTGTTTGGCTTGAGACGGATTGCACTTACGGTTTTGAAGCTGCTTCAGACAACGAGGAATAGAGTCATATTTAGAGGAAATGTCTACGATACCTCTTGCAATCTCGGTGTCCGATTTTTCGATTAGCCGATCCTTCAGGTTAACGATTGCTGTAAAATCATCCTCCAAGTCAACAATTACTTTTTTCAGGTTCTGATAAGGTGATAGGTGATAAGAATATAGGTGTCAACACAGGAAACGAGACACAATTGGTTCATAATCACTCCTGTGTTTTCAAGAAATCATCTATATATGTATTTAAAAGCACTTATTTTCATGATATGCATTTTATGAATTATGCATATTCGGTCGGCCCTGCTTATTAGGCACTACACTGTAAAAAATTTTGCTTGAATTAGGCACGAAATTTAGGCATCAATTCTAACCAACACAAGGCACGAGTAGGCACGAAGTTCATAGTGCAGAGTTCGTTTTTCGTTGAATTGTCCTTCGATTTCATTGGATAAACAAACATTTAGTTTGGTGCCTATTAGTGCCTAGTGGCGCCTCGAGGCACTAACTGGCACGAAATTTTGGCTTCGTGCCTAAGTTAGTGCCATACAGTTTACAGTGTAGGCCTAAGTTGGCTAATCTACTTTAAACATTATGAACTCCTTACACCCCATCAAATCAAAATTTTTGGCATTCTAAGCATGTGAGTCGTGGTGCTCTTTTATTGGAATAAGCTTTGGCATGATGATGATAACGACGCGTGGCATCGCAATCCATCATTTCATTGATTGAATGAAATAATCCTATACCCGTTCCTCATTCAATCTTCGATGTACTCTGTGATTCATGTTTTCCAGAAGCGCATTGCTACTATAATTGTGATTCAGTAGCATCAATAACAGATGCAATGGAGAAGTAGAGAACACAACATCGTTTTTAGATGTACTTCTGTTTGTCTATTCTTTCAATGCGCAAATATTCAGGTCTTTTTCCGTCTTCGGTTGACGATGCAATTTAAATATTTACAGTTTTAACACACTTTGTAACATTTTCGGAGATAAAAAGGCTTCAAAGTCACAAAAAAGAAAATAATTGCGACTATGACTACGAACGCGAGACGCAAAGTTAACAGAACTAGAAATAGAAGGTGTGTGTTGAATTATGTTGCTTTTATTGGTCGATATCTATCGTTTATTTAGAATATCAGTTGAGTTATTGTACACTGTAAATACTACTGTTATGCTACTTTTTATTGACTAGCTATGGAGTAATATATCATGAATATATCAACCATAGCTAGACAATAAAGCAGTACAGTGGAACCTTAGAAGCGGAGTGTTCGGAGATTGAATGCACTCCACTTCTGCATGATTTAACTCTAAGTCACTTTATTGGACGCCAATAATTTACATTCATGTATGGGTAGTGACGCAAATGGAAAATTTTGAAATTTATTTTTCGGTGATTAACGTTTTTCCTTTGTTTTGGAGACTTATTATAGTCGTTTGAAAAGACTATGCAATATTCAAAGTCCGAAAACTTCTCTATCATTCCTGTATGTTAACTTTTGGTGCCAACTGCACCTTTTCCATGTCTATTTCAGATCTTTCCAAATGAATTTCGGACATTAGATGGATTTCAGATTTCTCTGGATGAATTTCAGATATCTGTCACAAGCTCAACTTTGAAAAAATCTTTAATTCAACTGGAGATCTCCAATTCATCTGTATCATATCTGAAATTCATTTGGGCAGATCTGAAATCGGATTGGAACTATCTGAACCATCTGAACTAGAAATGGAGGATGTGTATCCTCAACGAAGATATCGGACAATGCGCCAGAAGTTTGAAGCTATCATAGATATTCTTTTACTCATCACAGATATCTTAAGTTTCTAAATATCTTATCTTTCTAAATTTCTCTCGCTTTAATAGAAATAATGATGAAATCAAGAGTTTGTGACCCAATTTATTGGTACGCAGCTGCCTCGGCATGCAGTGGAAGCGCTCAAATTATAGGGCCTATCAAAAGATCAAAACTTTCAAAATTTTCCATAATTTTCCAATTTTTTCATAATTTTCCACGGAAAATTTTCATCACTATGTAGGGGCCTAAGTTTATTGCATATAGGCTACCAGTGCTGTTAATCTTGGAATACATGTTCGGGTTGAACTGCGATACATATACAGCGTATAATGCAGCGTTTAGACAATTAACCAATCATCTTAAGAGAGAAAACAAGCATCTGTCTTCTCTTTTCGAGGCAGATGTGACTGCGGAAACAGACGCAGACGATGAGGTTTTACTTAGTGCAGAGTTAGCTGTTACAGATGTATCTGACAGCAGTCGACAGATAGAGGAAGAAGAAAAGAAGAGTAATTCAAGAAAAAGAGGATTCAAAAAAAGAGAAGAACGGAATCATCATTTGACAACGAAGACAGAAGCGAATCACCGATAGCTATGACCTCAGACAAGGCCTTGCAATACACCATTGATCTGGAGAATTTCTTTCTTGCAAGAGGATTGTACGAGGGTCACTCCATAAGTCTTTAGACTAGCTCTGAAGGAATGCGCCAAATAAAATGAAACTTTGCTCGATGACTCCTCTAAACGTCATTATTGAAAAGTTCAGCCCTGGAAAGTAAACGTGAAAAGTTCAGCGCCGGCCGGTGAACAGTCATCACTCGGTCTGCGCTTAAAGTTCGTCAAGACGCGCTATAAGCGCATTCAGATATGGAGCTTCGCAGCGAGCATTTCCGAGAAATGATTTTTTACGATTTCAAGCGCAACTTGTCTGCCGTCGAGTCGCTAGCCAGCCTCACTGCCGCTTTTGGGGAACAAGCGCCTTCGAGAGCAACAGTCTTCAATTGGTTTGCGGTGTTCCGCCGCGGACGCGCCTCTTTTGAAGATGAACAACGCTCAGGTCGGCCACTTTCGGTTATTCATGAAGATACCGATTGCTGCTGTCGACAAATTGGTGAAGGCAGATTCACGAGTCACATGCCATCAGATAGAAGTTTCTTCCGGCTTGTCATCGGCATCATTGAATAGGATTCTGGATGATCATCTTCGGCTACGAAAGCTTTCTGCTTGTTGGATCCCACACTTGCTCACGGAGGAGAAGAAACAGAAGCGGATCGACTTTTGCAGTTTCATGCTGCAGAAGTTTGACGGCGGAGCTTCTAATCAAGTCTGGGACAGAGTCACTGGTGACGAGACTTGGATTTGTCAATGCGATCCTGAGACCAAGCGCCAGTCCAGCCAGTGGGTCTTCCCCGGAGAATATGCACCACAAATATGTATTCGCAGTCAGAGCATCGGAAAACAAATGGTGGCCTCATTCTTCTGTGCTGTTGGCCCAGTCGTCACTGTGCTACTGGAAACTCAAGCAACAGTGGCTGCAGACTGGTACTGCACTGTTTGCATTCCACAAGTGATGGAAAGCTGGAGCAGGAGGGGTCCGAAGACGGGAACCAGAGGACTCTTGTGGCATCACGACAACGTCAGTGCCCACACCGCAGCTTGAACGCAAGATTTCATGCAAGAGCGTTCAATTCGACTGCTTTCCCCGAATTTGGCGCCGTGTGACTTTTTTCTCTTTCCGAAAGTGAAGGATAAGATCCGAGGAGTTCGTTTCAATTCTCCTGAAGAAGCACGGGAGGCGTTCGAGGCGGCCTTGGAAGAAATTCCAAAAGAAATTTAGCGAAAATGCTTCGCACAGGACTGGTTTCGGTGCATGCAACTTTGCATTGATTGTGGGGGTGGTTATTTGAAAAAATATAACTTTTCTACTTTTCCGACCATCAAAATCGGAAATCATTTAATATACTAGTCTAAAGACTTATGGAGTGACCCTTATGAAGACGCTACTTGGGCCGGC
Organism: Prostheceraeus crozeri; assembly: GCA_907163375.1. NCBI lineage: Eukaryota > Metazoa > Platyhelminthes > Polycladida > Euryleptidae > Prostheceraeus > Prostheceraeus crozeri. The sequence goes on along the minus strand of CAJQUW010013964.1, from coordinate 263,012 downwards.
TCCGCTTCTGCCATAATTCCTAAAATTATGCATGAATCGAAGGTACAAAACCTTTTAATGATTTTTTACCGCTGAGTAGATTTTTATAGAAACTGTTCGAACGATTTTCAATATACTAATTTTTCAGCTACTCCGCTTCTTATTAGATAATTTAAGGTTAATCGAGTGAGCCCGGAACTCATTGGTGTTCCATTTTCCGCTGTCAGATATTTCCTCCGTTTCGTTATGTATGGCCTATAAGGTGTGATAGATGGCAAGTACCTCATCAAACACTCCGCATTTCGCTTTTGGAGGTTCCACTGTATATACCTAAAAAGCTGGCTATAACGATTTTATCAACCGAAACTAGACAACAAAGTATAAGCTGATATTGCATAATTTGATATCAATATCTGGAACAGTTGATATCAAACAGCATCAGCTGTTTGAGTTTGTGATATCTATTTTGATAATCGATGGAGAAAGTGGACAATACCATAGATAGAAGTACCATGCTACAGTGAATGCCATAGTATTGACGATTATCTATGGAATCAATCAATACTCTATGACATTAAAAACGATCCACTTGATATAGAAAATCTCAATGGAAATGGACGACTTTTATTTCATACTGCACTGACCAGGATGTCTATGCATCAAATTTGTCATGCTAATATAAAGCAGCTGTCCATTGTCGATATCTTTGGCATAGTTGATGCATTTCAAATTCGACCTTTTATCACTACCAAGCAATTCTTTCTGACTAAATTTTGAAGCAAAAATGTCGCAATCAGAGTTTGTAAAAGGAATAGCTGTTCGAATGCTACGATGTGGAAGGAGTTGTAGGTTTGTTGGACGGAAGTTGGGTGTGTCACACTCCACTGTGAGTAGGTGGTTCAGTTCATTTTTCGACATTTCAGTTACAATGCTTGATTATTGTAGTTGAATAGCCGTCTACTTTGGTCATCAATAACGGATTAGACCATCAATAATGGACTTCTGAACACTGATCTTTAAGGACATATGACGACATGCTAAACTGAATTTCTACATGTTTCACTACAAAATGATTAGGCTATAGAATACGGTGGAAGCACACTCTAATTAACTCTTTGATGACATCAAGAATTAATGAGAATAACTAAAATGAATGTGCATTTTTCGATTACGAGCTTAGCGCTAACGTACACTATGTGCATTTTGCTCTAACCATCTATGCGACTTCAAACAACAGAATGTGTTTAAACAAAGGGATGTAGGCTATAGCTGGTGACAAAAGTTATCAACATTGGCTTTACCAATAGCAATCTATTAATCAGTAACAAGAAGCTGGCGAATTTCGCTTTGCCAATAGCTATCTATTGGCAAGCGACAAAAAGTAAGCAAAATTCGGTTTGCCAATAGCCATCTACTCGCAAACTGCATTATCGCTAGCTAAGACATCGCTTGCTCGCTCACTAAAAGCCAGCGATTAGTGAGCACTTTTCCCAGCGGGAAGGAGTTGGTGTTCCTTAGAGCATCGTTATGTTCTTATATGTTTGGTTGATTATCGACTAATCAAGAACTTACAAACGTCATAGCTAGACCCACTATTGAATAAAAAATAATTTGACAGCAATAGTCAGACTGTTGCAAAAACGTCAGATTTGTGCGGGCGCTATTCGAGAAAATGCGGAATTATTGACAGTCACTGTAATAATTGCTCCGATTTTCATGTCGCAACTGACTGTCACTGTTCGTTCTGTGGAAATATCATTTTCAATAGCAGCGGGCTTGATCTTCTCACAATGTACAATTTAATGTTTAATTTTGAATCTCAACAGTCACAGGGGAAAAGACTATATATGAAGACATTAATTGGATTGAAATCAATGTCATTAAGTCTGTTGCGAAGTAACTCACTGAAGCTGATGCGAAACTCATTTTATCTATTAACTGATCTCTTCCGACAATCACAGCGCGATCGACGCTATTTGTGTGCATCGCCGAGAAGCAATTCATAGGATAAATTGCACTAATGGAAATCTGACAAAATCAGGAAGGATGTTTGACCGTCAGATTTCATCACATTTTCTTTCAGTCACTCTATTTATGCCCGTTCTGTCATTTTCTTCCCCATGCAATCCTGAATTCTATTTTGACTTCATTAATTTTGCAATGGCAGCAAATATTTTTATTTAATTGTCTCCGCGAGCATGATGTAGATATCTATCACTTTATTTGACCTATAAAGCAGATAATTGCCCGCGCAGGAAATAATGTTTACTCCACTACACGGGAAAGAGCATAATGTAGAACATTATGGACGAGTTTTGACCGGCCTAGTACGATCTGATTATTAGATCTGAGAATAGATATTTACGCAATTAGTGCAAAATATCCATCTTTATTGATTTCTTCGAGGTCAACATATCTATGCACTAGCCCGAAGGGCGAGGAGAAAGCAAAAGATCTTTGCACGAGTTGTGTAGGTAATTTTATTTTTCACCGATATCATGACCATTATGACTAATCTAATTCTATGGTGTTTCATGAGTTAAATAATAAGCGGGTTTCATATAATTCAATTTCGCATATATCAGAATATCAGAACGTATATTTTTTCAATACATGAAAAATATATATGGTTTCTCAACGAGATGGCGCGTACCAAGCAAACTGCACGAAAATCCACTGGCAGCAAAACCCCGCGTAAGCAGTTGGTCACCAAGGCTCCCTGGCTGAATCTATAATTCAACCAGAACCAGTGCAATAATGAAAATATTACTGCACGCCCGTGCAGTAATCTGCTTTACAGGTAAAATAAAGTGACAGGATATCTACATTATACGCACGGTGAAAAATAATAGATATCTGCAATATTGGTCAGGCTAAATTTCTATTCAAACACTCATGATAATCATAGACATGTCAATCACAATCTGTCTTCGATCATCATAGCACTTCGCCAAATAAAATTCTCTACGAACTCGTGCATGAGATTGCTTCATCATAGCATTCGAACTCGTTAGATTTTAAGATATCCAACTCGTAAAATGCAGTAATGAAGCAAACATGCACTAGTTGCGTAAATAGCTATTTCAAACGGTTACTTCGCTGTGATAGAAAACGCTCACTCTGAAATCTTGATTATCCAATCCAGACGATTTGAATCACACATTTCAAAACTTCAATATTTTATTAAAAGAAAACTTTCAATGCATATAGGCATGAAGTAGGATGTTTTTTCACACATGATGAAGTCAATCAAAGCTAATTGGCATAACCTGTGATTGAAATAATCAGAAAATTCAGGAACTTAGGAAAATAATATTTTCGTCCCAATGAATGGCGCTGTAAATATCCACATAAGTCCAACATTATAGCAATATTCTAGCTATAAAGCATATGCAAAGTACAGCTTTAAGTATATGTAAATTTACATATGAAAAATATTTAAGGCCTATATTATTTGGATGCTGACCTATCGATTCCGAGGGCCCTGCCGCATCCTTGCTTTGGTCCTCGTAAACAGACATGCACGAATGGAACTTCAGGGTGGGCGGAAAGTTAATACCTATTTTAAATTGTCTCTAATACGTTAAGTACATTTCAGGTTCGCATTATATTTAAGCATGATTTGTATCAAGCCTTGCCATTTTACTCTTCAAAGTCTTACAGTTAGATTCTTAATACTTTCAGATTTCTATGATTAAAAAGTTAACAGTTTTTATCAGATTTTAAAAACTCAATTGATATAGTAGCACAGATTTTAAAGATAAAGCTTTAAATTTGTCTTTACTTTACTTGAGGGAATAAATTTGATCCATTATCGACAGTATCATAATCGTAATGGACATGACACACCCCATTGATTATGGAGCACGAATGCTCAATTGGCATGAAAGAAATCAAAATTTTTTCACAACATTTTGTGGAGCGACGAATCAGTGTTTCATGTTGGTGGCTTTGTCATTCGTCACAACCGTCAATACTGGGCAGAAAACGACCTTACGATTCATGCAGAGAAATATCAATCGTAACCGAGTGTGACTGTCTGGTGTGGTATGATGGCAGATACCATCGTGGGTCCTTTCCTCCAATGTGAAGCGATGAATTCACAGAGGCTACAGGAGAAAGTGTGGCCGGTCATTAGCACATTAAAAATATCAACGACCTGATTTTTATGCAAGACGTTCCTCGTCCACCTGGTAAGGGAGTGGCTTGATGGGCAGTTCTCAGGGCGCTCGTTAGGTCGCCGAGGCCCTCCCTCATTAATGACCGATCACAAGTCCATATGTGAGTCCATGCGCCTTCTTATGTTGGGGATGGGCAAGGGATGAAGCTTATCGTTCGAAGCCAGGAGCACTACCTGAGCATGAGAACAAAATTCAGATTGTTTCATCTTTTGTGCCTCTGGAGTTTCTCAGGCAGTCAGGGTACATCATGCCTGATCGACTTCGCACCCTAGTAGAGCGATTGGGTGTTCATATTGAGTTTTAGTATCTTACAATTTTTCGCATTAAATGTTTTAATTAGGAAATTGACTTTTTTCAGTTTATTGGAACGCATAAAAATTAGATTTGTGCATTTTCATGTAACAAAATTCTTGCATCTTAAAAAATTTTCAAATTAGGTCTCTCAAGTAAAGACAAATTTAAAGCTTTATCTTCAAAAATCTGTGCTACTATATCAATTGAGTTTTTCAAAATCTTATAAAAACTGCTAACTTTTCAATCATAGAAATCCAAAAGTACCAATAATCTAACTGTAAGACTTTGAAGAGAAAAATGGCAAGGCTTGATACACATCATGCTTGAATATAATGCGAACCTGAGCTGCACTTAGCGAATTAGAGACAATTCAAAATAGGGATTAACTTTCCGTCCACCCTGTGTCGTCAGCGAAGAAGATATTGCAAAATTGGATTTCTGCAGCTATCTGGTGTTGACCGAAAGCCCTTCATACTTGCAATTTCTTGATTACTATTTCTATTTCTTCTACCACGATAGCTGGGATGTCTTCATCGGCGTAGTCACTAATGTCTTTAATGTCATCCTAGAAGCGAAGGACAGAAGAAAGTATCAAACATTGGAAAGTTAAGAAGCACAGCGCATGCAAAGTGCCATGATTTACCGTGGACGTTTCGTAGAGAATGTTCTGCCTGGAGAATTGTTTTTGGCAGCAGCTGGCCACTTCCTAAACTTGAGGATTCGTAAATAGAATAATTGAATATTTAATTACATCCTCAATTGAAAAATGGGAACAGATTTGAATGCTGAGGATTTATGTTATTGCATTTCGTTTGGAGAACACATTGTGTGAAATATGCCTACATGTAGGCCATCCTTCTTGCCGGTCTCAAAACAGTAGTTCAGCTCAGCTTTCACTATTTGTACAAATCTCATGGTTCCTGTTTCATCAGTGTGTAGAAGCTTAATCATTTTTAGGTGAAAGTTGCTTCGAAACCTTTGCACAGATAAATTTAGGAGATGATAAGAAACGAGTTTGATCAATTCAATACCTAAATTCATTATTTTGAAATCACACTTAAATTTCATTTGAAGTAGAGACTATATTTAACTAAATGCTGGCATTTCTGAGAGAAAAAACATCATATGAGAGCAATGGTAGCTAAAAAATATAATCCCAAGTTGCATCAGAAGAGAAAAATGCCTGCATGTACATAGACATTTTTACTTGCCATCTATGACTCACCATACTTCAGAGGAGCAAGAGCCATAGATGGAAATTCATAGCTCTAATCACATTATCGCATCATTCATTATTGATGTTCTATGCAAAAGTCACTTCAACGGTTCGTTGGCAGATATAGATATCTAGTAATTCAAAAACTTGTTCAGCAAAGACTCAAAAAATATTACTAATTCGCTGAAATACGTAAACTTTGATGATAATTGAGGTAGAAGTCAGTGGCGGCTCGTGACATTTGGTCCAGGTGGGGCATAAGCATGAAATTTTTACATAATCAAAAATCTAGTCTAAGAGGATCTTATTTTGTAAATTAAAAGCAAAGAATATGTTAGCAACATGCTATACATGTGTAAGTCTATGTCACTGCATTTAGTTACACGGTTAAAGCAACATTTTGTCTATCATTCAGGCTTTGAATAAAGATTACAGATACCGAAGGGTATTGTATGCTGATTCATGGACTGATCGCTGGTGCTAACCTCACATCACCTCACTCAGTAAAAAGGGAATCACAATGCATTGTCTTTGCATTGACGGTTAACCAATCAGAAGCGTTAGGGCTCCCTCTTGAGTGCCCATTCTGTGACGCATTCATCGCGTGTTAATTCCGTCTATTCGCTCAGATCGTGAAATGAACCACTCTCACGTCATCTCAATCTCGATGCTTGGGCGCGCCCATCAGTCTTGAAAACGATTGATGGATTCTGCTAGCGTCACTGTCTCACAAATGGAATAGATGTACATGAAGTATAGTTGACATTTATGATCAAGAAATGGAGTCTACTACTGATGTTGCTGGTTAGACAACATTTCAATAGGTGGGGCAGTGCCTCACCTGCCCAAATGGACGATCGAGCCGCCACTGGTAGAAGTGTAGGTATGCAATTGATTGCCATGGCATTTGCTTGCTTCTTCTGCAAAAATCATCAAATAAATGGTTACGCTTCCAAGAAATATCTCAAGTTGACTAAATTTAAGAAAAATGCCTACATGCATGTACTTTTCACCTGTGATGGAAATCAACACCATGACTGCATATCATAATGGTTTCCTTAGATACTGCATATTTTGTTTATATATGCCCCAAATTACACCGGTTTGGAAAAAATTCACCATTTCATATATTCAGTTCTGCACAAAACAACAAAACGTCCATTATGTAATTTTTGCAGAGATAATTTAAAAAGTGTGATTTTGAAAAGGCACAGCTTCTAGAGTATTCTCTCAATCTCTCTGAAATTTTCGACAAATAAAATTCAGTATAATTCATTTCAGAACTTTTTTCGTGTGCAATAAAAGTGTTTTCATCTAAAGAATAACATGTAATTGAGAAACCCTTAGAAAAATGCCTACATGTAGGCATTTTGCAGTCAAATTATCGTTATCAATTGTTGCTGCCCATGCGATGCCAACCGTATATTTTCCAAGCGATAGGCTACTTCATGTACAAAATCTCTGCAAATCCTTTTATCAAGTCAATAAACAGTATCTTATTCAAACACTCCCTTTTTCACCCCTCTACAATCACGAAGGTGCTAAATAGCCATGTGCATGCCTACACATAGGTCCTACAAGAATAATGCATGTTCGTCTTGCTAAAACATTGCTAATGTCTTGCTAAAACATTCATATCTGAATGATTACAAATGGAAATCTTATGAAGCGTATATCATTGAGATATGCTGTTTTGGTCATGCTGAATTAGGTGCGAGCGTGTCATTTGCTAATGAAAAGCTGTTTTTTAGATCCCGTCTATTTAAAATGAAATATGAATAGACTATTTATAGATTAATAAAATTGAATATATATAAATAATTCACATATATTTTAAATGAAAACTATTCAAAATATATATTCCTCAACAGGTTGTTTTAATGAAGCATACTGACAAAGAATGGCTTACACCAATAACCAAGCACCAGATCAATGAAAGATGGATGGCCCACCGATCAAAAAACTGGAGTAAATACAATTATCTGAAACAAAAGGTCAAAGAAGAAGTTGAAAAATGCAAATTTATCTGGACAAATAAGCTCAAACAACAAAAAAATGGATTGTGGAAATTATTCTCATCTACAGCAAAAATAATAGGTTGTACTCGTAATCGAGAAACGCACTCCCTTGAATTTCTGCAGATCCGTTAATTAAAAAGGTAAAGAAAAACAGCTTTTACTCGACGTTTCAGGTCCAGACCCTTCTTCATAGAGTATGAAACAGGCGCATATGACATTCTACTTGGACATATATATGTAGAAGCTTGATGATTTCGATGTGAATATCCTTCAGAGAGCGCGAAGTACGGTTGACACTGCTTTGATAGAAGCTCGCATGATTCAGGACAGATGTCCATCTATGAATCGTCGTCATGAGCTCGCTGGCTTGTAGGAGAACACAGGTCGCGCCATATAGATTTTTATTCAGCTTTTACATATATACGTCCAAGTAGCATGTCATATGCGCCTGTTTTAAACTATATGAAGAAGGGTCTGGACCGGAAACGTCGAGTAAAAGCTGTTTTTCGTTACATTTTTAATCAACGGATTTGCAGAAATTCAAGGGAGTACGTTTCTCGATTACGAGTACAGCTGGCCAGCCTATTATCATGATCCTCCCGTTTGCTGCCATCACTTACAACAAAAATGATTCCAAATGTGATGCCTTTAGTGCATTTATTGATAAAAATGGAGGAATCAATCATGCATTGATGCAAATTGCTGATCAATTTTATCGAACTCAGAATTTCACAAAATCGCCCGCCGTGAATGACTTTATTGACGATGAATGAGTGTAGAAATTGTCAAAGTTATTCAATTGTTGACTAAAGCACCGACAAGCAAATTTTCTGGGGACCCAAAGATGCCGTCTATATTGTACAAACATTTAGCTCAAGTGATTGCCATGCCCTCAACTGACATTTTTCAATCTGATATTGATAAACGGACTTATCCGACTGCATGGAAGAATCTTACAATAACACCGATTCCCAAAAGCAAAAAAATGGACGTCGCTAATTTGAGACCAATCTCACAATCCCTTTTACCCTCAAAGATCTTTGAAAAGTTACTACTTGCCGAAACTAAGACACACTCCACTCGCCTTTTTTGGTACCAACCAGCATGGATTTGAAATGTTGAAAAATGCTCCGCAACAACAGCAGCTCTCATATCAATAATGAACCAGCTGTACATGATGTTGTAAAATATAATGGTTTCGTACTGCTCACATTCGACCTTCATAAAGCCTTCGACATGTAAGATCACAATCTCATCATCAATAAATTGTATAGTTCTGGCTTCCCCACCGGTTTACTATTGATTGTTAAAGATTTTTTATACAGCCGTCAAGCCTGTGTGAGAGAAGAGACAATTATTCAAGGTACTTTCCTATAATTTCTGAATATAATTTCTATAATAACAAGGAACAGTTTTGGCACCGTACATCTTCGCCGCACTTTTCGGGGACTTCTTGCCTCTTTTGCCATCTACTGTTCAAACTAAATACGCAGACGACTTGAGTCTTATTATTCCAATATACACTAATGACTCTAAAGAAATATCACAAGCCATCAACAGTGAAATTTCATGGGTGACTGATTGGTGCGTGATAAATGGCCTCACAATCAATCTGTCTAAATCAAAAGCAGTGCTCAATCTGAAAAGGCAAGATAAATGTTGAGATTGTGGATTCATTAACATTACTTGGGTGGACGATTCAAAATGATCTAAAATGGAATCTACATATAAAGAAACTTTCAAAGTTAGCCAACCAAAGATTTTACGCTCTACGCAAATTATGGTCTCACCTATCAAGCGAAGAATTACACCAACTGTGTAACTGTTACATTCGATCAGTCTTAGAAAATGCTTGCCCAGTTTTCGTCGGATTGAATGAAAAGTTATCCACCATTCTTTTGAAAATAGACAAACGTGCTCACAGAATTATATATAGAAATGAAGAAAGAAAATGTCAATGTCGTACAAAAGAAATAACATTCAGAAGATATGAGAACAGCAAAAAACTGTTTAAATTTGCAGAAGAAGACAGCTCACACATTTTACATGACATTTTGCCTTTACGTCACAGCCGTTCCGGTACTTTGTCTATCCCATATTGTAGAAGTGAAAATGCCCGTAATTCGTCTTAATTATTAAATAACATAATCAGATGAACTGTTTGACATTATTGTTGTATTATCAACTTTGTATAAACTTGAACGTGTATGCCTATATCACTTATATTATACGCCTTTAGCCGGTTTATTCAAGCTGTGGCAGGTATACGTACGAAATCAAAAGTTCGGCCGTTTTGACCGTCCTTCCTAAATAATGGAGGGGCATCATTCAGCCATTATTTTAATATGCATCGTTTGATTAGAAAACATGTCGGATTGACTCATAGAAATTTATTTTTCACAATTTCAATAAAGATGATCAACATTTTTGAGATCGAATTCGTCAGAGGCATCCGATTCGATGGGAAAGGTATTCACGCAAGTTGAAAGGAATCTGGGAAGATGGTTGGTCGATGCGCTCTTCGTCGCGCAATTTCAATCACTTCATTATTGGCCATGTCGAATCGGACGCCACGATGATCACTTTGCTTTACAGGCGGAGGTTTTCCTGCTGACTCACGCGGAGTGTGTGACGCATGCGATATATGTGGCACGTGTAGGATATGTGGTGTGTGTAATGCGTGCGGAGTGTGAGATGCCTGCGCGGGCAACATGGGTTTTGGTTTGATGGTCAAGATATCCGTCAACTCGGTCTCCTGTGGAACAGGTCCATGAATGGGGCTTGGAAGGTAGGCGGTCGAAGGTGCAAGTCGAGCCTCCCTCAGTCTAGCACGTTTCAGAATTGATCTCACTCCATCTGGCGGATCAGCCGGAGGTCGCGGAATCAGTCTTGGAGGCGTCGGTGGAGGAGTTGGAGTCCCTGAGCTGCAGTCATTAATCATAGAATCATCTTCAGCGTCAGAACTTGCATCTTCCTCGTCACTGTTCTCTTCACTCTTCATAGATGTGTCGTGCTCTCGTCTCCATGGAATTGGTGGAGCTATGGCAATATCAGGAGTGTCGAACGTTGGAGGAGAGACTATGCGAACTCGTTTCTCAGGATCCACGGGAACGTCTCGTGTTGGTGTCACTCCGCCGAAATGAGAACTGAGGACTCTTCGGGGCACTCGGCCTCGGACCAGCATTGGATTGCGTCCATTGGGTCTCGAAGGCGGTCCAGCAGGAGGTTGAGGAATCTGAGGGCGCGCAGGGGTCGAAGGAGGATGCGTAGGAGAACGGGGAGTGAATACTGATGAGGTTGGCCGAGGATGAAGGCCAGACGGAGGTCTGGAAGGAGTAATGAAGCATCGAGGAGTCCCTAGCGGTCGCGATGTTTGAATACGGGATTGACGCTGTTGCCACAAAGCTAAGTATGCCGCTTGACGACCTGTCCGACCTGAATTAACGCCACTCTGTGGTCGAGAGAAGGTCGAATTGCCGTTGATGGGGCGCCAGTATTCGTCGTGAGTACGTCGAGTGAGGAGAGAAGTGTCCATGCCCACATTTAAGCGTCTGTGCAGCGCCTGTAAGACAGGCGGGTGCGTTGGTCGGGTCACAGCTGCGGCACGACAGGCAGATCAGTTCCAACTGACGGATAGTTTCATTCAATCTAAGGCAACGGACCGTGACGTGACATACGCATGTAACGGACCGCAACTTCGTCTGTAACTGGCCTATAACTAAAGACACTTGAGGTTGTGAAATTGAAGAATTAACGCATCTTTAGTTTGCTTCGATCAACAACATTACCCCCTGCAGGTGATGAAAGATGGGCTGATGATGATCAGTGAAGCGATTCGGCGATTGATGTCCTCAACACAACATCATCCTGCGGAATGAAAAAAGAATTCATTGTTAACGGAGAGGAAAATTTGACTATTGAAATTCAAAACATACTTCAATCATAACGGAAATTAGAAAATTATAGATTGGATTTCTGACCATTCCGGCAAATTACCAAGAGAGTGATGATGATCGATCCAAACAAGTGGAAAAAATGTAATTATGTCACCATTATATTGACAATGAAATTTTAATAATGAATTCTATTTTGAATAAGATATTTGAAGGCGGTGAAAAGTCGATCTGTGCAAGTTTATGATCGCATTGGTCAAAATTAAATCTGACGTGAATTACGGCGATATTTTGTCAACCAGGCTTAACCCTATCTGGCCTGAGGAGGGGCCGATTCGGCCCCGCTCTAGATACTTTTTAATCCCACAGCTGAACGTCTTTGTGTGAGAAGTCTACCTTCCGTGATTTTTCCTAACTTTTAATTGCGCATCTTTTGGGAGTAAAAGATTTAATTTTGGCCAAATATTCTGGCCAAACGAGCTAAATTAAAACTAGTTACGACGCCAAAAAATCGTTGGAATTTACTTTCTGCTCTCATTTCAAACTTTTTCTCGAATAAATTAATGTAGTGTTGCATAATAGACACAAATTAATGATTTTGATAACATCAATGCTATTTATAATATGATATTGGGATAGTATTTGAACGCTTTTTAGTCTTATATCCTCCATATACTACTCATGAATAAATAGTAGACTAATGAACATTTTCTCTTTTTTTACACGAATAATGAAACTTTTGGAAAAACGCATCATTGTAATAATTGCGTATTTGTCTTCATTTAGGTTTCTTTGTGATAATATATTCTAGCTAATGATAGATAGCCAATTTGGAATGAAATTCTCGCACATGAGAAAAAAACACTTTTTACTGTTTCAATGTTTGAAATTTGAAATACTATTCATACAGCATTATTATACATGTATGAATAAAAGCAATAAATAAGCATTTATATAGCAAGAAACATGCCAGATAGAACACTTTCGCGTTATGTTTTAGTATTTCTAACATTCCGAAGCGATTGGTTTTGCAACAATAAAAAGTATCAAAAATTTGTAAAAAATGCACTTTCAAATTTTGAATTGCTATTTATAGCATGGAGAAATTAAAGTTTTGAAAACCCGACTCCACCACTGAAAAGATCATGCCCGAAATATAGTATGCATGTAATTTCATTAAATTTGAGCATTTAGTTTAGGAAATCTGAGGGGGGGCCGAATTGGCCCCTCCCCAGGCTGAGACAGTTAAAAAAAGCCCAGGTCAGATAGGGTTAATCAAAGGAATTTAATAGAGTTTTCTAAATGTAATTTATTCCTGCTGCTATGTCATTCTGATAATTTCGATGTCTGTAATTCTGATTATATCATCACCTTGTAGTATTGTGTGGTGTCTTTTTGAATTGAACAGCCAATTACAAGCACTGTTTGGGGGTGAAAGGCAAGCATGCGAGGCCAGACAGGATACATGGCCCATCTTCAGTGGCATGTTCAATGGCTAATTTTTATGATTTACATAAATTATTTCTTCGATGAATTGATATTGTGACAAATGACTAGCTATGATACATGATTTTCTAACTGAAATAGTGTAGATTGAGGAAGTTTCCAAATAGGCGATAATATAGGCATTTTGCTAAACACAGTGAAACCTCTATAAGTGGACCACGCTTGGCACACCGCAGGTGGACCACATAGACCATAGTTAAAAATATTCAACTTTTCAATACACTAATTCCTTCAAACATGCACGTAGAAAATGGAAAACAGTTTCCTATAAGCCATATAGCTTTTATAATTTTGAACTAAAGGTATAACTATGTATAGGCGAGACTGTACAGGTTGTCTCAAAACGAAGGAAAAAAGTTTTTCGAAAAAATGGCGCACTTAAAATTACGCTATTTCGAAGACAATTACAGTTTTCGAATCTTCAGAAAATGAGGTTTTTGTGATATACATTTTATTACTTAACAAAACAAAAATCGCTTATTTGAATGACTTTTAAAAAAGTAAGGTTTTAAGTCACAAAACGTCCTCAAAATGCATTCCACCGGCTTGTAGCATCAAATCTTTACAATAGCATCAACCTGCTTTGTTCTTCCTTTTGTCAATAACGTTTCAACGGTTCAAGCAACGGTTCAAGCAACGTTCAAGCATGGTCTTTGTATGAGGCGGGCATGATTTCTGTTCCTTTCGATCATGCATTGTTGCTTGTCCTTGCAGTCGATTACAGCTGTGACGTAGCTTTTGCACATGCCTCTCTCGATCAATGACTGACGTGACTGATCAATTCTTGTTGTCAGCTTTCATCATTCACAACGAAAAGTTCCGAAAGTCGTTTCGTGTTCCAAGAATTTGTCTTTGCCATGGATCTCACGATGAAAATTGATCTTATTCGCTGTTACTATGCCAACGGGAATTCACCGACAAACGCGATTAGACAATTGAAACGCGAAAGGAATTTGATCAGGGTTCTGCACTTGTTCTGCGGTATCAAAGTTGGTTTCGAAATTCGAAGAAACTGGAAGTGTCTTGAATCAGCGTCATGGGAGGTCGTCTTTAGAGGAAGAACGTCAGGAGACTGTCGAAGGCGCAGTTCGTGGTGCTGATGGTAAGACGTCTGTCAGAAGACTATCAAATGAGACCGGCATTCCAGCTGCATCAGTTCATCGAATTCTGAAGCACATGAGCATGCGACCTTATCGACTTCAGCTGCTTCATGACTTACAACCAGCTGATTTTGATTAACGAGTTGAATTTGGACAGTGGTTTTTGAGAAACCAGGATCTCCTCCCTAACATCTTCTGGAGTGATGAAGCCTACTTCCATCTCGATGGAGCTATCAGTCGGTATCATTGCCGGATCTGGAATGAGGAAAAGCCTAGAGAATTTCTAACCAAGCCCCTTCATCCCGAAAAGTTATGCGCGTGGACCGGATTCAATGCTTCATTCATCACCGAACCTTTTCTCTTTGACCAAACGGTGAATTCAGCAAATTATCTCGAAATGTTGCAGAAGTACGTTTGTCCCGAGTTGGGTAGAAGAAGGAAGGATACAATCAACAATTTTCATGCAAGACGGGGCTCTCACTCATTATTCAACTGAAATCCGGCGATACTTGGAGGCGACATTTGGTGCTGACCACGTAATCTCCAGAGGGTGCGAACGAACTTGGCCATCACGGTCGCCAAGTTTTTGGGGAACCCTGAAGGCTAGAGTCTTTCACTATCAAAGTCCGAGAAGCCTGGAGCATCTGCGACATCGCATTCAAGAAGAATGTTCACGGATATCCGTTGCAGAATTGAGAAGCGCCATTGCTTCTTTTCCACGACGTGTGGATTTGATGCTACAAGCCGGTGGAAGGCATTTTGAGGACGTTTTGTGACTTAAAACCTTACTTTTTTAAAGTCATTCAAATCAAGTGATTTTTGTTTTGTTAAGTATATCACAAAAAACCTCATTTTCTGAAGATTCGAAAACTGTAATTGTCATTTTCGTCATTTTTACGAAGAACTTTTTTCCTTCGTTTTGAGACAACCTGAGAGGCTCTGTGACTGTATATCTCAAGCTCTTAGAAGTCCTTCATCTGTTTCGCAGCATGTTTCCCTATAGGCGTGGCAGCTGAATTTGAAGAAATTATCATAAAAATGGCAAACTTGTATCCGGATATCGTAAAGTTGTCACAAAATAATGCCTCTATTTTGGCTGAAAATATAATATAGTCACTTAGCATTAAGATGTTGTGTTTGAATCCTTGTGGTGAAAGGAGTTGGAATTAGGGATTGCCATCCCGGGCAATCTTCAAAATTCCGGCATTTCGGAATTTGCAAAAACCCACGGGATCCCACAATCCCTGGATTGCAATCCCCAGCAAAAAATATTTAAATTTTATCAAATCAGTTTGATAGTCCATTTCTTTTAACATTTTTCTCATGACCGCTAAAATGCACAAGCGACCTGCAAGGTCAAAACTCTACACTGCAGCTGCACGCCGATGGTGACTCAAAATCAATAAAGCGAAGACGTGTCTTTGTTGTCTCACAGCAGACGTTCATTACTCATGTTCGAGCATTCATTGAGTGGTCATCAGAAAATTGTAGAAGGAAGTTTGAAAAGGAACTATTGAACTGATTTGAATAAAACATGCATGTCATTGCATCTCAAGGAATCTGAAGATACAACACTAGGTGACATGCCACGCGTGATTCACGCGTAATTACGGAACACCCCAAACATCCGTGGTTAAGGACATTCTATTCTTCTACCCGCGTACATACGCGCTGCACTAAGAGTCAGAAATCATTTGATCTGATACTCTTAAAACATGGGGAATGTTTATGAATACGTGCGGGCGAGCGTTTATAGTTTGCGCGTCGTCTACGGTTGTCTGCGCTGCCGCTTGAACCACTAAGATGAACCGCTAAGCATGTTATGTCTTCCCTGAGCATGAAATTGAGGTCCTATCACATTGTTTAGCCTCTGATACATGCAGACAGATGAGACGCAAAGTCTATATAACAGGACTGCTAACCACTAACTTATATAACTTATATTGCAGCAATATCCCGCATAGCCACGGATGTTTGGGGTCATGTGTAATCACTAGTTGTGCTCTGTGTACATGTCACCTAGTGAAGTTATTTGCCTCGTTTCTGATTCATTATCATATTCATATGCTTCCTTCTGAAAAATAACAATTTGTAAATTAATTGATTATGCCTATCATATATTGACTACTGTCCTTTGACCACACCAGAGACAAGTTTGTCATAACTTATTTGTAAGCTGAGAATGCGAGCTCTCCCATGATGCATGGCAAGTTGATATACGACACGATTGGAATTATATAAGAATCGATTGAATTTCGACATAGTTCAGATGGTTCGCTCTTCATGACAAGCTGTGACATGTGGTGAAACTGCTACTATAGAACTTCAACTTGACATTCTATATTCAGTGTGTATTGACAACAACTCCCTATGAGGCCGCGAAGTGGTCCTATTACATAGGTGGTCCGGAGGTTTGGTTTCAGTGTATAAGGCACAGGATGTCGTGTTACCTATAGTCTATAATGCACTAGGTTGAACGTAATTACAGAACGTAGCATGAAACGAATCAAGGTTACCGGTAATTGAATATATCTCAAATTTATGAAATTTCAATTTCTAAAAGAAATTTGTTGTTGCAATCACGGTTTGCAGTCGAGGACTACACTAGGTGACATGCCACGCTCAATCACGCGTAATTACACATGACCCTAAACATCCGTGGCTATGCGGGACATTGCTGCAACATCTGTTATATAAGTTAATATAGTTGGCAGTCCTGTTATATAGACTTCGCGTCTCATGTGTCTGCATGTATCAGAGGCTAGACAATGTGATAGGACCTCAATTTCATGCTCAGGGAAGACAGAACATGCTTAGCGGTTCATCCGTGGTTCAAGCGGCAGCGCAGACAACCGTAGACGACGCGCAAACTATGTAAACCCTCGCCCGCACGTATTCATAAACATTTCCCATGTTTTAACAGCATCAGATCAAGTGATTTTTGACTCTTAGTGCAGCGCGTATGTACGTGGGTAGAAGAATAGCCACGGATGTTTGGGGTGTTCCGTAATCACGCATGGCTTGTCACCTAGTGTAGCGTCAATATACTAAGCTTATAGCTCAGCTGAGTGTAGATAGTCAAAGCTTTTGATACTACTCCCTAGGAATGTTCTAAGAAGTAGTGTCTCATGTAATTGGGAGGAATCTCGCCTCCTGAGGCAATAATAGCAGATTTCCGAAAATTCATTTTTTTCTGGAATTGAAATTATTGCATTACAGGCCTATGTGAATGAATGCAATGTATTAGGGCAAGGGCGAGTCATACGACTTATTAACCGAAGGCCGCTAGGCATGAGTTATACTTTGCGCGAAGTAGGCCTATATTGCAGTAGCAGAGTATCCTCATAATAAGCTTCCCTATCGCTGCTTTTGAGAGAATGATATCGATAACTTTTGTTGGCTGTTTGCGATCGTTGAAGTGATATGAAACGTTACTAACGCAGATATCCAAATAGCAACAGCGTCGAATGCTGATGACCCAGAGAAATCAACTGAACAATGATGTCATATCTATGACTAGAATATATAAAACAGAACAAATTTCTATGCATAATATTGTATTCATCATACTAAATTCAGACACAAAATTCCAAGTATAATCTCAAATCTTAGTAAATGAAATTAGAAAATCGGTTTCGCTGTATTATCCAATATTTTGGATACCTACCCATGATTACCCAAGACCTAACTGCGCATACCGCACTCATTATTCTGATTTATAAATCCACACTATAATTGTCATCCCATTGAAATAACACTTCCATTCTAAGAAAATTCTGTTAAGATGGCTGTTTTGATAAAGCGTAGTATAAATTGATAATGATGCTTTTTGTAAGCACAATCCAAAAATGACTAAAAAAACTAAGCTGCAACTTAAGTCTAAAAATAGAAAAGTAGCCATTTCATCCACATCAGGAATAATCCGCAGGTCTAGTTGACATCGGTACAATTGATTTGATATGCAGCTAAATTTAAGAATATACGCAATTGACATTTTTTAATTATCCTCGGGCGGCTTATCATGCAGGTATCAATTGATGCGGCTTCAGATGAAAATTTACCTAACACGCTAATGAATTACTACAATCCGGGAAATGTTGGCGTCGCAGACATTTCGATGATGATTAAGCAAAACTGCGATCATAAATTTTCGCGAAACTGTTCAACCATTTGAATAAAAACACGCTCATTGCGGAAATGACACAAATCGAAAAAGCTACTTTTAATGCTTGGTCTGCCTCAGGGCAGTGTGATTGCACCTATTCTTTTTGCAGCCGTGATTGATTCTCTAAAACCAAAATTTGATAATTCTAAATACTTTAAATATGCGGATGATGTTACTATTTTACATCTCTTGCGTCAAAACTGTGATGACAACTTACAAAATAAGTTTTCGCATGTTGAAAGGTGGTCGAATGATATTGGCTTATCGATCAATTACAGTATGTGTGCTGTTATGAATTGTATAACTAGAAAGTCGATTTTACTTTCATCAATTTCTTGCTGTGGAAATACACAATCTGTTTAAATACACAATTTAAAACTATGTGACTGTCCACCAAAGATAATTTTTGAATGCTACGTTTCTTTTATTCGTTCGGTCCTCACTTACGGTTTTCCCACCTTCTGCAACCTCCAAAACTTGCAAACCTTGCAAAACTTTTGCGGGTCGAGAAACTAGCAGCATGTTTTTTCGCAATATTGATTTCTCCGATTTAACATTTGTTACCGAGACTTAGTGTAGACGGTCGTCACACAATTGTTAGTGATAGTAACCATTCTTTGAATATCATGTTTGATGAGAAAAAACACACTCTGCGAAATCCTTTGTGTATTACAGCACCGCGAGCCAAACACGTTCGATTTAGCAACTCATTTATCCGCTTCGGAAGGTAGAGTTGTACAACTCTTTTTTATGATGCACTTGTACCTCGTTGTATTTTTATTATTTGTCTATGTTTTGAACTTACCTCTGTAATGCGTTCACCGCACATTGTGAGCCATCAATATAGTCTTATCTTATCTGCATACCTCCAATCTGTCTCTACGAAAATGAAATGTTTTGTCACGTATTTTCGTTCTGTTATGACAGTAGAATTGCTTCGTTTGGAGGTTTAAAAGCAAGGTCCCACTCTGAGTGACTACGCCTACATCTAAATGAAAAGAAGAAATTTTCATGAAAGTTTTCAACTTCACGGAATCTCCCAAATAAAAGTTTTTGTTGCAATTGGTCACTCATTCGAACGATCATATCGAATTCATTGATTCCATATTCTGTAAATATTTGCCAACTTCTCAAATCAACGTTACAATTTCAATTTACTGTTTCATTTTGCGCTTTCTCTCCAATCATAGGAAACATTTTAATTATTTAATATGAACGAAAAGCACTTTAAACTGTAGTCAGATCTCTTATTCAATACAAAATTCTTTGCCAATTTATTGCATTCCAAGCCTGAATAGCTCAAATTCCTTACTTTCATGCCGCTTTTAAGCAACAGTATCGCTAACAACGTGAGCGTATTTCACTGACATTCTGTTGGCGTCGCTTGACTCCGGTAATTGTATGTTTGCTATCGCGTAATTATCAGCGACACTGTCAACTCCATTTCAATAGTGATCCATCAGTGCAAATCCAAGTCGAACGTTTTCAAAGATTATTAGAATGCAAGTGTGTGGAAATATTTGAATAAAAAGTGATGAACATGACATAGAGATGAAAAAGGTGTTCCGACATTCACTGATCACTTTGGAAGCTCTGTGGTCGATGTGACTATTCAGATAAACAAGCAAAGCAGATTGTGCAAACAAAATAATCTCAAACAAGCGCATTAGGTAGGATATTGAATAGAGATCAAATTATTGAATTTTGTATGATAAAAAATAGCTTGTAGACCCTCAAATCACAATCTCAGCCTATCTTACACATAAACGGTCTTGCTGAGTTGACGATTGATGAAGCTGCATGTTCTTTGCCTCGGATCTTGATAGCCATGTGTTCTTAATTCTCTTGCTAAGTTGAATATCAGGAAAATATCATCTGAATCTTTGATGATCTGTAAAGCTCGCGCTCTGATATGTGACCGCTCGTGACGTGTTCCGTTGTTAAGATGATCGTCTAATCATATGCATGAACTAATTCTGTGAACATATGAATGAAATTGTACATTGGTTCATTGGTGTTGAAAGGTTCAACCACAGAATTAGACAGGTCTACTCTTCTTCTGTTTGACTCATAGAAATAGATTGAAGTTTATCAATTTCTATGGTTTGACTAGAAAGGAAGCATTGGAACATGTACAGGTTTCGGACTTCATCAGTGACATGTAAAACAACTAACGTGACCTAGTGATTTCAATAGTGACACAGGGACTTCAAATGAAGACATCGAGAATTCAATTGATGACATAGATATCACATCAAGAGTGACATCTGGTAATTCATCAAAGATCTTGCGAAAACAGTAATGACAGCAACATTTGAATTGGTTAATTGACATTCAAATGCAATGATGATTCCCCAGGCTGTTGTTCTGCCGATACCAAGAAGTGTAGCTGTTTGAACATAGTCATCACCATTTGTGAAGGCCTCAATTATCCGACGCTTGTCTTGTTCTGCAATTCGACTTCTTCACATTGTGGTAGCTCAGCATTCGATAACAATGCATCCATCTGGCTTATATTTCTATTGAAATCCTAATGCCACTCATGAACATGCTTCATTTCTACAAAACATCACAATGTCCGAGTTGAAAGCCTTTTGTCACTCATGAAATCAGATTGTCGATAACCAACGCATTATGTCTCTATTGAAATCAGATTGTCGATAACCGACGCATTATGTCTCTATTGAAATCAGATTGTCACTGATGATTTCTAGGCAGTCCTTCTTGAATTCCAAAACTTGTAACGTTGATGAAATGTGACATAATACCATAGCAATCAAACGATGAGCAGCCAGTTCAACATCATAGAAATTGACAGCAATAAAACTTCAGATAATCAGTTTATTTCTATGTTCAACATGAAACATGCCAAATTGTGTGAAGTCCCAGTACAGTGACTGTTATCAAGCGGATAACACACCAAAGAGACACAGTCGATGTCAAGTTCTACAGAGAGGTTTGTGAACGTTTTTTCATGCGCCTGCTAACTTTTTTAAAATGATCGAAGGGCCCAACATTATCGAGAAAACTTTCGCGCAATGATCTGAATTCTTCGAATCGGAAGGAATCGTGGCGATCGGAGCATTTTGAAGGAATTCAGAGGAATCCGCAAGCGTCGCACGACTATTTTTCCTATCTCTGTAAGGTATTAAAAATTTCTTTTTGCCCTTTTATTTATTTATTTTTTTTACCTTTTTATTTCCTTTTAATTTGTGATGCGACTAACTTATAGAAGAAGAATATGAGATCGTTGAATTAAACTTACCCGGAAACAGTTTTATGGCATAGACTTGAGTCCTATAAAATTCTCTCAAAGAGACATCGGGAAAACAGATGAATTTTGCTCTAATTTACCAGTTGCATTAGTAACAAGATCGGCACAACGCTGAACGATGCTTCACTGATGAAAATGATAGCCCCGTAGGACGAAGAAATTAACCAGCTGCATAAAAATGCAATGTTGTCAATAGTTTCACCATGTTCGGTGCGTGTAGGCCTACTCTTCGAATTGCTGTTATTGACAAATGAGGCTCTATATCCTCATCCAATAAACGAGGTTTAACTTTGACATGATCTGAATAGGCTGAGATGTAGTGACAATGGCACCGCACTAACTAGAACTTTAGTCATCAAGATATTTAAGCTATAACAGCCCATCGCAGTTACAACTCGACTTACTAGGGAATTCCAAAGTTTCCCAACCGCAGACCTAAAACATAGCCCTGGTTTCTAATTTTAGACTTGAGGTTCTTTTTTCAGCAAGACACTAGTCCCGGTGTTCTATTAATTCTACTTTAGGTTAAACTTTAGCCTTATTACAACTCAATTCAGCAAGAGTTGTATCCTAGTTTTGATCTAACTACTAAGTACTGGCGTTATTCCTCAACTCAGCAAGACACCGAAAAAGTCATTCTGCTTAATCTGAAACTAAGTTATGATTCTAAGTGATTTTGCTAGGTTTTACAGAATGAACTATTTGTATTTTTCAATTCCGTTTGGACACCAGAATCCGCTAACTTCTTTAAATCCATTTAGCAGGCGTGGAAAGAGATTTCTTCGTCCAGTTCCCACAGGATTTTCAAAAATTAACAAAATATATCTTTGATGAGCTTAAAACTTTGATTGCATCCTGGGATGTAAATACGTAATGCACATAATTTTAGCAGCAAACCTTTCCTTGGGGAAACGATACAAATTGTCCTTCAGATTAGATTAAAATGAACAGATAATGATTTAAATTACGAATTACGACCGAAAGGCGAAAGCTGGTCAAATGTAAAAATAGATTACTTGAAATAAAATCACTCTTGCCTCTCACCTGCTTTAAGTGAATGGATCTTCAACCTCAATTACCATAATGCGTCGTATTAGGAAAGTGGTTCACAGTCATGTTTATTATTTAATCTGCAAATGATTGTATTGCCCTACAATCGGCTGATAAGAAGATCAAATTCAAGATACGAGCATTAAATGGCATGCTGGTGACAGCTATCTATACATTGATCGGCCGGCATTAAAAGTCTAATATTTCAAGCCCCACACAGGAATTGGGTTTCTTAAGGTAACAGTTTGCCGACCCGTGATACATTAGTGGTTTGTAATTCTACAGAAGTGAACTTGGATGAAAGCTGCATCGATGTTACCTTGAAATGAATCAATCAATGCATAGTGAAAACAAAAGGAAAGTCAGTCATTCTTTCATCAAGACAAGTCGGTTGGTCAAAAATGACAGTTGATCACTTATAAGAGGAAAGAATGCTTTGAATTGATGTCATTATATGCACCTAGCCTAAATTAACGATATTACAGAGAATCTCACAAAATTCAAATAATATTCAGAATTGGATGTGGGACGGCCGCGGGCCACTGAATGGTCATTTCAGCTGTGGACTGCAGACCATTTTCTCATAAACCGTTGCACAAAGAATGTCCATATTTTTAATCGTCAATTTCTCAGTGAAGCCCGCATATTGTACCGACAGTACAAATAATGTTCTTTGATTTCTTACTGAATTTTAAACTTGAAATTCCCGTAAAATTGTGATTACTGTAAATGTCATCATTAGTAAATAGATCTACTGAAGGGAAACGGTTATAGGATATTTAGGATTAATGCAGCCGGTAAAGAAATTCGAATTGGAGCCGATAATAGTTTTTATGTTGACGAATGATAAGTAATTCTCTCGATCGCAATGACATTTGCAGATTCAAATTATTGTTTTGCTATTGACATTGTATTTTGTAGCCGCTTATATAATCAGAAATAGCGAATTGCTTAATTTCTCCTTGCAAAAAGAGAGGCATATTGAAGAATAAAAGGAATTTCGCGGTCTCCATATTAAAATCTGAAAGTTACTTAATTGCATCTTTAATTTTTAGTAATTTCAATAGATCTTGTAAAGAAATACTTTGATATCATTCTTTTTGAAATTAATGAAATAATATTGTTTTTCAGTCTTTTGGTCTTTCTACGCACAAAAATTAATTAATTAATTGTATCAAAATATATTTCGCCGGTCTGGCCTTATCAATTGAAATAGAAAGAAATCCTAAGCAAACATCTTTGGAAATCAATTTTTGCTAAATCATTTGAAATCTCTTTACAAAAATTACCAACTATCAATGTCATTATCGATACCCACAAATATCCACATATAGCATAGTTCAGTATTCAGTAGTCACATAGTCCACAATAGTTCATTCTATATCCCTCTAGTTCTTCTGTGTAGTTACTGTTGGTATGTTTGGTTGTTTCCACTCAATCATCAACAACGAAACAGAGTGGAAACAACCAAACATGCCAACAGTAACTATACAGAACAGGGATGCGGAGTCTTATTATTTTGATAGGACTCCGACTCTGGGGTTTGATAGGATTCCGGGTGGCAAGCATATATAGCCTAGCTTTTTGAAAACACTAAGAACCTAAATCAAAGATCATTATAGGCTTACCTGAATCTATTTTTAGTGATCATTGCTGTATCAATTATCAATCATTATCGATGAAAGTTTATCAAATGTCGCTTTCAGTTGGATGCATACGACTCGGCTCCTCCCATCTTGTTGATGTGTGCTTCACACGGCTTTCTCCAGTCTCTACCAGGCAGCAAAATCCTCCATCCTTCTCCAAAAAATATGAGTACAGTTTCGATTTTAATATGCGCTTTAGAGGAGCCATCACACACGATTAACGTGAGGATAAGAGGTAATGTTCTCAAACAAGCCAGCATTTCATTTTTGTCTCTGATGTGACCTTTGGTGCGTAGGTGTGATCGAGGCTGGGAAGGCTTGTCTTCTCTACTAAATCACCGAATGAAAAGACAAACCATTATTCACTGTCACAGTTCATTCCCTCACCTATTACAAGCTTTGCATACACTGCTGTCTCTGTACATTTGTTTGACGGAGAAAGTTGACATCATGACAACGACAGCTATGCACGAGGATAAATAATTTGTTTGTAATATATTTCGAGTCTAGTTATAGGCCGGAGTCCTAGGACTCCGGGGCTCCGACTCCGCATCCCTGATACAGAAGAACTAGAGGGATATAGAATGAACTATTGTGAATTATGGGACTATTGAATACTGAACTATGCTATATGTGGATATTTGTGGGTATCGATAATGACATTGATAGTTGATAATTTTTGTAAAGAGATTTCAAATGATTTAGCAAAAATGTTTGCTTAGGATTTCATTCTATTTCAATTGATAAGGCCAGACCGGCGAAATATATTTTGATACAATTAATTAATTAATTTTTGTGCGTAGAAAGACCAAAAGACTGAAAAACAATATTATTTCATTAATTTCAAAAAGAATGACATCTTTAATTTGATTCTTTGTAAGGTAGACATACTTAAGATTGGAAAATGAGGTGATAATTGAAGGGGTCGGACGTATAAGCAGATAAGCCACAAATTTCAGCATAAATAAGGGGATAAGCCACTATCTGCACTGTATGGTACAAGGTCCTAAGCAAGAAATCGACCATTACATCGTTGTACAATAGTCGGATGCAAACTGGTGAAAATGGAAAAGTTCAAAAGCAGTGCCCATGTCTTCCTTCTAACAGGCCACACACAAAGGAAGAAGAAGAGAATATGCGCATTGATAGCCCTCTGGAATGGGCCGCAGGGATCTCTTCCGTCATAGCTTTCAAGGACAGATGTTGACACAAGATTTCATTAAGATTTCCCACCTTCCAACGTAAACATAGGGTTCTCAAAGCACAAGTTTTCCGATTTGACGATGAAAATCCGGGAAAGACGTTCATAAAGTCTCCAAAGATGTTCTCCAAAATACGTAATCTGAACTAAAATAGAACAAATTTAAAATTGGTTATTAACAAATTATTAAATTGGGTTACATGTTTTCATTTGGCCGCCTGTATGAGTTAATCTCATGCGTCTTTATCTTCGCTACTTGATGAGCTGATAATTTTATTGAATAGAGGACGTGGGTATGACATAATTGTTCGCAATTGGTGAAAACCCCAGTATGGCTGATGTTAGCCTTCAGACAACACGTCACTTCTTTTCAAATTGCCGAGATCTTTCGACCAGCACTGCCGGCCATCTCTGATGATGGCCGGCACTCATCAAAACTCTGATTGAGACACTTTGAATCTCAATGTTAATGAAGATGTCAAGGTCTGAGCTGCAATACATGTAACAAATTAATTCTGCAGATAGATGCTAACATTTCAATTATATAATATTTGATTTATAGTTAAGCTTCCGTTCCTATGTAAAGCTTATCTCAAATTAAATTTCATTTCTTTCCATTAATCCTGCGAGCCACCATCTACATGTCAATATGAGAATGAGGCCTTTAGAGACCACAAGAACAGATTCAATTAATTTGATAATTATCTTTCGTTGTTTTAGAACCAAAATATGTAGCCCAAAGTGCTTTATTAGATCAAGCCACAATTTCTTGTGAAACTTCATTAAACTACAGGTACACGTGAAACAGTATCAACTTAGCAGAAATTATTTTTTTAAGTTCTGAACATTTTTCAAATTTGTATGCTCCAACCCAAGTTCGGGTTATTTCGGGTTTAGATAAAAGAGATAATCCTACCCGACCCGACCCGAGTTCTTAATTGCTCTACCCGAACCCGTTCGGGGTCGGGTTCGGCTTCGGGTAGGGTTTCGGGTAGGATCGCTCATCTTTACTACAAGGAGCAGACGATAGAGCACATTATAGAAAACTGTCCACTGTTTTCGTTTAAGGGAGGCCTTCAATGTCTCCATTGTTTGTCAGACATTGCTGTGGAGTGGCCTCAAAACCACTCAACATCAAACCTTTTGTGTGATTGACTTTTTTGCATACGAATATACCGGGTGGCCCATAAATTTCTATACAGTTGCCTATTAAGAGACAGCAAGCAATCTGGGGCATATCATGACGTTTTCTTACGTCAGCGACAGTGTTCTTTTGTTTATTAGCATATGAAGTAATGACGTAGGGGTGGGTGTGTGTTACATGATTGACTGAAAGTGCTGGAATGAGTCCTTGTCACAAGACACTCCGCAACAAACGCGAGCGCCATCATTCATCATTGTTTTGCTTACCGTCAGAAATGCAGGGACGATTGAACTTCGAGCAACGCAAATGTGCGATCAAATTATGGTGGAAGCTTGAGAATGCAGCAGCCGTCATTCGCAACTGGCCAGATGACATGGGTGCAGCACCGAGACGACTTTCACTCTATCGCATTAGGGACAAGTTCGATGAAACGGGATCGCACTAGACGAAATGACTTACCTAATCTTACGAAGGAAATCTTACAAGTTCTGACCAGAAAGTATCAGTCATGCTAAATCTTATTAGCAAATCTTATCAGATCTTATAAGATCTTATTTGTGATTTTTTAGAAATCTTTTAAGCAGAAAAAAGTCTTATATTTTGCGTTTGTCCACATTTATCCAGTGCACTTATGTTCCATCAAGGTCATTTAACATCCAAAACCATTGATGTCGTCTGATCTACGCATTATATTCGGACTTCAAGTTTTGAATTTTAATTGACTTCTTTTAATTTCAATTATCAACTGGTAAGATCGGAAAACATCTTATTTTGCAAAAGATAAGACTTAGTAAGTCTGATACTTTCTGGTCAGGAAATGTAAGATCTTAAATAAGGTAAGTTCTGCTCAGACTTTGTAAGAATCTGTCTGATCAGACTTAATAAGACTTAGCAAGAAATTTCCTCTAGTGCGATTATGGATGCTCCGCGAAGTGGTCGTCCTGTCAGTGTATGTACACAAGAAAATTTACAAGCTGTGGCTGAAGCATATGTGTTCTCTCACCTAAAAAATCAGAGTTATACATCAGTCGCACTTCACTACAGCGAATGATGTCGTCTCTAGGTTTGAAACCTTACAGACCTCGGTTAATCCACAGATTATTAGAGGATGATCGTCGGTTCGAATTTTGCGAAATTTTCTTAAATGTGATCAGTGAATACCGAGAAATACTCGATCGCATTCTGTGGACTGATGAAGCCACTTTTAAATTATCCGGCCATATAAACCAGGGGCGGAGGAACCGGGGGGCACCGGGGGCACGCCCCCCCCCAGATTTTGGGAGGGCAAAAAATTTAATCGATAATTTTAAGCTTTTCATTCAAATTGTTATAGCAATTGTTATCATAAAAGACAAGCAATGAGGCTCCAATGAGTTCTGCCAGTGCAGAACGAACATTTTCTTCTCTCAGAAGAACAAAATCAGACTTGCGAAGCAACATGACTGCAGAGAAAAGATTGAACAATTTGTTAGTACTTTCAATTCATAAGAGACGCACTGATGAATTGTCAGTGGAGGCTATAGCAAAAGAATTCACATTTCGAAACAAGCAGAGGCTTTTCATTTTTTGAAATTTTTGAGTTTTGAGTAGGTTTGTACAGACTAGTCTTATCATTACACTAATTTTGTAAAACTAGCTTTGTTTTATTTAATCATACACGCTTATAGTATCACCTATTAAATATGTAGAACGACTCGTCATCTTGTGATTGCAATAACCCCTCAAACAGGCATACATGTGCAACCGCCTCTGATATAAACCGCCATAATTGTATTACTGGAATACAACCAATCACCACGTTGTAATCGAGAGACAAATGAATCAACCAGGAGTTACTGTTTGAAGAGGAATTTCTTCAGATGGTCTGATAGGATCAACTTTCTTTGAAACTACTGTGAATGGCAAAATTTACATGGATTTTCTTAGAACTATCACTTCCACAATGAAACAGCGTCCTGATTTCAATGAACATCTGTCCGTAAGTTCCTTGATGAGACATTTCCCTCCCGCTGATTGGGAAGACGTGGAGCGATTGAGTGGCCTCCTACGTGTTCTGATCTCATTCCAATGGACTTCTTCGTATGGGGTGTTATCAAAGATGATGTGTATAGCAGATAACCTACAGCTGTTCAGGAAATGAAACTTTAAATAACTGATTCATTCAATCGTATCAATGAAAATAGACATCTGTGCTCCAAGGTGTGTCATGATGTTAAACTTCGTCTTGAGGAATGTGCTGTGAATGAACGGAGACAGTTTGAGCATTTGTAATAATCTTTGAATATGCCCACGCAGACGCTATGCATATGTTTTCCCTCGTTTTTAGCTGAGATAAAAATTTTCTTCTAAGATATACGTGTTTTGGGTCATTTAAAAGTTCTATTTCAACTGTATACAAACTTAAGGGCCACTCTCTCTATATATATTGTGGTCTTAAGGCTAACGGTCTTCGAGGAGACCGCATAAGACCCAGAACTGCGGCGTCATTTCAAACTCGACAGCTGTAAGTAATAAACAATGCACAGAAAGCAACGAATCATCTCCAATTCGTTCCATACACATTACGCAGCCTCCTTTAATTTTGTTTAACTCTCGTGACAGACGGCTGATCTACGAGCATTGAACGGATGCGGTTGAATGTGAAGAAAAACGAGAAAGATCACTGTGACGCTAAGCCGTATACATGATGACAGGCAAAACAAGCTTGAGTCAAGCGTGATACGTAACTGACGTATATTTAAAACTAAATGCACTCAAACAAACATATAATGTTCATAGATATATCACACGCGCCCCTTACAAAAGATCATGATTAATAAAGTTAGCATGTATTCTTACATATCAGTCATCTATGGTAATTTCGTAATCGTTTAGGTAAGCTGGGGGTCGTCGGTTGCGAACCGGTCTAACTGACCGTGCGAGATGAGTCGGGGCTGAATCAGACGCGACATCAACGATGTCTCTATCCCCGTTTTGCTCTGAATGTTCACTCGAAGGCACTGAGGTTAGTCCGTCGATAGGATTTTCGACACTTGGTATTGGTGAAACACGAGCAGTGGAAATTCGATCAACACTGCCATCCACGTCCACGCGAACGACGTGGGGGCTCACCTGCTCCACCACGACACCTGTCTTCCCAGGGGGCTGCAACTTCGTCGTAACCGGTGACTTGATGACCACTTCCGTTCCTTGAGGGAATGACCGATCGTTGGTAAAACGGTAATCGTTCGCGCGCCTCCTTCTTTTCACAATATTGTGTGCTGCAGTTGAGGAATCTGAGTGTATGTCGATGAAGCGATCACTTAGAGGAGGAAGGGAAAGGTCCTTCACTCGAAAAGACAAGAAAAGTTCAGACGGCGTATAACCGGTCGTCGAATGTTTTTCGTTTCTGTACGCAAGAAGTGCAGTGGGCAGAACACAAGTCCACTTGTTCGGGGGCAAGTCACGTTCACACAAAAGGGACTTTATCTTCCGTTGAATTGTTCCATTAAACCTCTCGCACAATCCGTTCGATGAAGGGCGATAAGCTGTGGTTGAAAGCTTCTTGATCTGGAAATTCTGAAGATATTTCCAGAAGTGTCTGCTCTGAAATTGTGTACCCCTGTCGGTAAGAAGAGAGTCGGGGAATCCATAGCGGGCAAAAAGGTCCCTAAACTTAGCTACAAGGGTTTCTGTTGACATATCTTTCACTGGATACACTTCAGGGAATCTTGAAAATGCGTCGATAATAACAAGCATGTACTTAAATCCTTCGTCTGAGGGTAGAGGGCCTATATAGTCCGCTGCTAGCATTTGCATGGGGGCATCTAGTAGATATGGCTTTAGGTGGGCGCTGACAAAGCGGGGTTTTGTCAAGGAACATATTCTGCAATTTCCTATAAAGGTTGTGACATCTGTCTTCATCTTAGGCCAAAAGTACGAATCTGTCAATTTAGAGAGCATTGGCTCGATTCCTTGATGTCCATAGTGAGCAGAAGTGAGTATCTTACAACGGAGATGAGACGGTATAAATAGTCTTTTACCAAAAGAAAGAATTCCTTCATCATTAATGGTAAACTTCTTTCGCACTGACCAGAGTGAATCACTGACATTAAGTGGTTTGCGACTATACATTTTTTGAATAGCTGAGATCAACTCACACGATTCAATATCAGTCAACTGACTCTTACTTATTTCTCCACTCGTCAGTCTAATTTCTATATCATCGTCGACTTCGGCTATAGAGTTGATACGAGAAAGAGTGTCGGCCACCACATTATCTTCTCCAGGAATATACTGTACGTCAAATGTAAAATCGGAAACACTTATCCTCCATCTGTGTACTTTTGCAGATACAGCATTAGTCTCAAATAGGTATTTGAGAGGTTTATGATCACTAAGCACTGTGAATTGGCGGGCAAGAAGAAATGTTCTCAGCTTCTGAATCGACCAGATTATCGCATATGCCTCTTTATCAAGTGTGCTCCAACGTCGCTGAGTGTCATCCAATTTTTTGCTGATAAAGCAAAGCGGTTGTCTCTTAGAGTTCATGAGACAGCCGGCAACATGGCCATCAGAAGCATCGGTATGTAAATAGAGTTTCTCATCCGGCAATGGCAAATCAAGTATGCATTTAGATAACTCGTCTTTAACTCGATTGAACGATTCTAATGCAGATTTAGTCCACATCAATTTCTCGGCTTTCACAAGATCATAAAGCTCGCTAGTCAGAGCGGAATAGTTATGAACGTAGTTCCTGAAAAAGTTTCCCATTCCCAAGAATCGCTGTAGCTGTTTAATAGTCGATGGTGTTGGGAAATTAGTTACAGCTTCGGTGCGCTCCGGGTCAGGTCTTATCTTCCCATCATGGATGTGGAACCCAAGAAAGGACACTGAATCCTTGTAAAATGCACATTTTTTCCGGTTTAGAGTTAAATTGAACTCGCGAATTCTTTCAAAGACTTCCTGCAGAACCTTGTCATGTTGTTCTATATCTGGAGCGTGGATAAGCACATCATCGAGGTAGACACAAATGCCATTAATTCCCTTAAAAACATGGCTCATTACGCGGTTACACAAACTCACTGCATTTTTTAAACCGAAAGGACAACGGTTGAACTCGTACAACTCTCCGAACGCATAAAAAGCTGTATATTCTTGGTCATGTTTAGCAAGGGGAAGCTGGTAGTAAAATTGAGAAAAATCAAGTGTCGAGAAAATTTTGCTACCTCCGATTCGTTGGATCAACTCTTCAACATTAGATGTGGGGAAAGCATCTAGCTTTGTCTGGCTATTAACAGGACGGTAATCGATTGCGAGACGGTGCCCTCCAGACCGCTTAGAAACAACAACAGGCATATGACGCCATGATGACCTAGACCTGTGAATGATTCCCTCGGAGAGAAGATATTCAATCTGTTCCTTACATACAGCTTCGTCAAGTGGGGAAAATCTCCTTATTTTTGATTGAAAAGGCTTGCTATCTTCCTGAAGATTGATGATAGGGGGGATTTCACCATTATATGAGGCTTCCTTCAAAGGTTTATCGAAAACGTCCTTATATTCTTGCATCAAGTTAGGTACTGAGCTGATTGCCAATACTAAGTCAAGATCTGGACCGGTCTCGTTCAACTTCAAATTGCGAAAGTTATTCAAGACATTCATACCAAGAAGACAATCAGCCGACTCTGGTACCCAATCTGCCACGTAAAGATAAGTTTCAATTGTGATACCACCAACAGAAAGTGGACCTTGTATTGCATGCCGGTAAGTCTCTAGCTTTCCATTACCCATAGTTGCTGAGTGGTTGACAGGTACCATTCCCGGACTCAAACCTAACCTGTTAATAAATTTGCGGGAAACTAAACTAATTGTCGCACCACCATCAACCAGTCCGACTAAATGACTGTCATAAAAAGAGCACTCGACTTTGCGAATTTTTCCTTCTCTATCAACTGAGGTATTCTCACGACTCAAATTCGTAACAGAAAATATTGAACTGACGGATTTGGGTTAGAACTGCGTTGCCTGTGGTCATCCTCACTGTCCGAAGACCTAGATCTGTACTGTTTCCGACGTAACAAAAAACAATTTTTCTTGATGTGTCCAACTTTTTTACAATAATTGCAAACAGGTCTGCCGTTGTTTGAAAAGGAAAAATGAACTTCACGGTCATGTTGAACTGACGGAGAACGAGAGATCCGAGCTTTGGAACGAGACGGTCGAGGACTAGTAGTCAAAGAGAGAACTTCCGTGGACTTTGTCACACCTGCTGTTCTTATTTGTTCAGCCTTTATGTTACCGCTTTCATGTGCAACGGCCAACTGAATAGCCTTATCTAGTGTCAGTTTGTTTTCTGACAACAGTCTAGTCCTTAACTGATCAGACGTCAATCCAAGGATCAACTGATCTCTAATATTCTGATTGTATATGCTATCTGTTTTCGCATCGTCAAACTCACATAATCTGCCTTGTCTATGCAAATCATTAACAAAAGACATAACGTTGTCATCTTGGACTATCTTACGAAACTGATATCTCTCATAGGTCAGATTCTTTTTTGGAATAAAATGTGATTTCAAAGCATCTCGTAAGTTTTCATATGGATCTTTAGAAACATCGTAAGACAAGCCAGAAATGATTTTCAATGCATCCCCGCCGATGCAGTTCAAAAGAAGAGCGTGTTTCTGTGGTGAGTCTAAAGTCGTACCTATCTGAACGACTGTCAAATAATTTTCAAAAGTCAGCAGCCACTCTTCGAAATCTTTGGGATTGCCTGTTATGTTCAGGTCTCTTGGGGGTTTACCCATGAACGATGCCATTAAGACTTATGGATCAATAACAATTATAATTCATGAGCAAATAAATCAAAAATCCTGATCGCAACGCCAAATGTGACGCTAAGCCGTATACATGATGACAGGCAAAACAAGCTTGAGTCAAGCGTGATACGTAACTGACGTATATTTAAAACTAAATGCACTCAAACAAACATATAATGTTCATAGATATATCACAATCACATTGCTAGCATTTCCAATACTATAGGCCTAATGTAAAGAGAACGATTTCCTCAACTCCCTCATCCCTCAAGGGAAGTAAATAAGTAATATGCTTAAAGACAATTTTTGATATTAATAATGGATTTTGTCTCCTTATGCAGAGATATCGGGCGCGATGGAGCGACCAAGGATTAGCTCTATTTTTCCGGATGATTTTGAGCTTTATAAACACGGGGGAGACGCCTGGAGACCAAAATTGTAGTGCAACCCAATTAGCGTGTGCTTGTTCCTATATGCTACCATATATGGTAGCATCAGCTTTTACCAACTCGGTCATCTTGCTCCTATAAATAATAGTCTAAAATTTGAATTTTAAATTTGAAGCCTGTACTTGACATAAGCGTGAATAGTAGGCTATGTTAATTACAGAATTAAAGCAATTAAGTTTAGTACAGTCTTAGCACAAAACACTTACTATTCAATCACCAATTAAAGTTGACAAGACGTGCGTTGAGGACGGAGAGACTTTGATGACTGTGATCAACACCCCACTCAACTCATAATACCAACGTTAAAATTCAGATAATATGGAAGAGGGAACCATAATAAAAAGGCTGTGCGTAATCCTGCAAATGCACGCACTAACAAGTATTGCAAGTAAATTGATCGGAAGAATCCGTTAAATCTGATCGGACAATATTTGACTGCATCACCCAACACAACTATATCATCGGACGTTCAATGAAGCCATGTCCACTGCAAACACAGCCCCCTAAACTGCATTGCTGCCTAAGTGCCACCCTAATCCATTCAATTCTGAAGTTTACTTCACTAGATTGTTCTTGGCTAGCCTAAAAAGACACGCGACAATACCACATTGGCAGAAACAACTTACGAATCCATTGTCAAAATAGCGAGTGACGAACCACAAAAGCAAACAGCAGCCCCATAAGACAGATATAATGACGTTCAGCCTCTTCAAACACCCCTTGAGGCAAAATACATTAAGATTTCAATGTTCACACTTGCATCTTTGATGTTATGTGTTCTTGAAGGCAGAGACAGCTCTCATTCTTCTCAAGATGATATTTGAAGGCCATCACATTCCATTTAGGGAGGAGATGCTTGTTACAGGAGAAGATAAGATCAAAGGGTATTTTGTGTTTCATTTCCTTCTGATATTCTCATCCAGGCATCAATGTAAGGTGACCGATATCAGCGCCTGCTCATCACTTTCTCTTTATTCCTTCCTCTGACACGACACTCAGCGTCGTGTTAAAAGTAAAATGTTTCGCTTCCCATTTGAATACAGTGCACTCCAGATAAGCGGAACGGTTTGGGAGCGAGATTTCTTTCCCGTTTACTCTGTGAGCTAAAATTTCGCTACTCTATTCATAGTAAAGTTTGTGCATTACTGTAAATCGCTCAATACCATAGAAGTGGATAATAGTACACTAGAATGGAAGTTTGATATCTTGCCTATGTACAATGATGGCACATGGAAAAATCTATGGTTTGTAGATGAGATTCGATCTAAAACATTATATCATAGTCAAGCCATTTGCCAAGTTTGTTGCGGAAGTTGTTGACAGCAAATTACCGGATCTTTATGAAGAGAATTTTAGTGAGATGGTGGTATTGTATCATGTGAAATAGCCAACTATTCCATTGATTAATATACGGTGTCTTGTGCCAGTCATTGACAACCATTATACAATTTTTCAACACTGGAATACGAATTTAAATTTGGCTCACAGAGTCATATTGAAAGTGGTCGCTGTACTGGTTGGAAGAATATCTCAAGAATTCACAGATAAAATTTCTAATTATTGGATAATTTCTCGGTCAAGCGGTTAAGAAACCTAGTGTTTTTCTAGAATAAGCACACTTAAAATCTTCCTTACCTACAATCATTTCTCAGATAAATAGAATGTCGCTGGAACTCTTCAATTAATCATTGAATGACTTATGTAATAGAATTTGATGATATATTGGCAGCTGATTTTCGAATGCATGCAGAGATTTTGAAATTGTTCAAATATAATGAACAGGGGCCCTTTAAAGTAAAATAAATGCTCTAACATTTCCTGGCCTCTGATTTCAAGCAGGAGCAATGCATGTTCTGCAAATCGACATTACAAGGTGTATATGTGTCTGATTATACTCTTGATAGATTATAGGAGCGATATTTCAAAATGATAAACGTACAGAACGTTTTAGAGGATTTCCTTCTTTGTCATCCTGTCGCTGCAGTATTTTGTAGATTCATTATTGCTTTTGAGCACATGGTCTTTGGACATGGGGCAACAATCCAGATCACAAATTGCCTTGATAAATATAAATGCCAACCAGAAAACAAGGAAACCAGCTCGCACAATCTTCTTTTTGCCCCAACTAAGTTCCCCCGGCGTGTGCCATAATTTTCATGCAATTTCCATTCTAGGACTTTCTATGGTATTGTTAATTTCTATGCTCAATACCAATCACATACGAAGGATGCATACCAGAATATTTTTTGGCATGTTTCTGTATATACTGGTATGCTTTTCGTATGTTATTTCAAATGTAGTATGCTTTACATATAGTCCGGGAGCCAGCGTGAAGTTGTGCAGGGAACGAGGTAGTACATAAAACTTTCACATAGCATAGTACACCTCTAACCTACTGCAAAACTTCGCGTCTGCCGGATCAGATCATTTGCTTTTCAGAAATAGAGAGGATAACACAATCCTATGTATTTCCAGTGGTAAAATTGTGACATTTAAGGTGTTGACTCCATTTTTTTTGAATTTTTGCTCATAAAAGTTACACAGATTGGTATTTTGTTGAGCTGGTTATTATAGAAATCATCTACAGATCATGATCTTTCAAATGAGTTATCATTCAGTGACACAGGATGAAGTAAAGTGTACACACAGACACTTTTCGTTAAAGTATATCAACAATTTTCCTGAAATTTCTATGTTAAAATTTGCAGTTACACCAACGAAAAGTGTCTGTTTGTACACTTTACTTCATCCTCTGTCACTGAATAATAACTCATTTGAAAGATCATGATCTGTAGATGATTTCTATAATAACCAGTTCAACAAAATACCAATCTGTGTAACTTTTATGAGCAAAAATTCAAAAAAATGGAGTCAACACCTTAAATGTCACAATTTTACCACTGGAAATACATAGGATTGTGTTATCCTCTCTATTTCTGAAAAGCAAATGATCTGATCCGGCAGACGCGAAGTTTTGCAGTAGGTTAGAGGTGTACTATGCTATGTGAAAGTTTTATGTACTACCTCGTTCCCTGCACAACTTCACGCTGGCTCCCGGACTAATACTAAAGCCATAATAGAACAATGTTAAAAGAAAGCATCTATTATGTCTAAAGTATTATGTCTGTTGATTTAAGGCCTTTTGTTAATAAAGATCACTCAAATGTTACTACTGTTTTTTAAGTAGTGAGACAATGACATTCAAGCATACTTTCAATAATTAATTCGATTTTAATACACGTAATTCTAAGGCATTTAATAAATAATCAATAAGTATACAACCATCAACAATTATGCATTATGTAATTGTGAAATTAAGCACATTATCAATCCGAAATGAAAACACATTATAATTCATAAATGCAAAAATAGTTATGTTTGAGATATATAAGTCAACCTGATTTCACAATAGATATCGTTTGAATGAACTGATGTTTTTCAACTTGGGTCATAAAGTAGAGCTAACTAGACGTCGTGTTAATGTTGCAACGACGACAGACTCATGGAGCATAAAATTCACAATAAATAATGTTAACAATAATGTAAAGGTACTTGTCCATGTGTAACTTCGTTGCTACTTCTATGCTGAGATTTGACGAGTCGTAGCGCGGAGACGAGTTGATTGTCTATGCTCATATCTCCAGCATAGAGTTATCTGATAGACATTGTTACTGAGTAAGTAGGTCTATCAGCCGGTATTTCAGCTCATTTTTCTATGAAAGTCGTTTATACATCTCCAATTTCAAATTAGACGACCTTAATTGCATAAATAATGCATGATTTTGAAAGGCTTTCTATGTCCACAGGTTAATAAGCTCCACATGTAGAACGAGCGAAGCGAGTATGGAGGAGTAACAAAATTGCTATTGTTGAATATAGACATCGCGATTAATCATAGAAAGTACATTCAAAGCAGATCATATCAATGAATCAGACCATAGATTTTCAGAGATATGTAACGAAGATATCCATGAAATGAATGTCCTTAGCATAGACGTGTAACTCATCAACGACATTTAGCTAAAAGTGATGGTAAAAGATAATGTTAAATATCTAATGTTAAGCAGTTTCAATTCATTCAATGCTAAAATCTATGTCAATGAATTAACATAGAAAATGTTAATTTTATCATTGCATTGACTAGATACAGACATATTCAACAGTATAGGTTACATGACGAAAATTAACAAATGAAATTGAAATTTTTTTGAATAAGCATTTTTGTATCGGTGAAATGGACAAAGTTTCTTACGTGATCACAACTAGGAAGATTTTTCTCAACACAGGTCATTTCAAGCAGAGTTGAATCTGCGCTGGTTCTGGTCGTAGGACTCGAATGGTGCCTGACCGACCGATCATTCGACGATCAAGCATTTGAGACTTAAAATTTGATCTTGTTTAACGTAGCATAGTTGAGTATGTAATGCAATTTAGATATAAGATACACAAATCGTCTCTTTGTCAAATAATTTCGAGTGACTTTCTTTACAAGAAATTATATTTTCATTGACGCTATTTTCTGCTGATTCAAACGGTGTACGATACAGCGACAATACATCAAAATGTTTGGCAATATGCAGTCAGGCAACCCAGAATGAGTTCCTGCAGGAAGCGATGCCGAATATTCGACTTTCACAGAATCATGTGCATCCTATAGCTATGTCAAAGTGCGCGTCTGCCGAGCTCTACCCGTTCTTTTTGTTGTCAGACAGGATCAAAAGATATCGCATTCAAGGGGAATCCGACGAAGGCATTCGGTAAAAATGAGATTTTCTATGCTCTCTCTGATAGCGTTAAAGGTTCTTAATCTTGAATCATAAATTTTGGTAATTCCCATCATTTGAATGCCTCTAATCTCGAATCGATGATGCATGTGAGAATGTGGTCAAAATTGGTTAAAATATTGCGCTTGTTGAAATATAGAGGCTTGCTAAATCTGAAGGTGTCTAGCTTCATAGACGAAGGTGCATGAACATAATAAGATGTGACGTGATTTTATGTAATCAATGAAAACTTAGAAAACTTCATTTTTGCCAAAATCTTCAGTCGGCGCCCCATTGGATTAACTGTTCTTTGATTCTATCTGACAAGAGGAGAAAGCAACTCGGCAGACGCATAGATTCGCTAAAAACCATTGGTTGTACCTTATAAGTAAGTTAATATATTCTGTAAATGTCTTATTTTCGGCCTCGTTCCCTGCAGAACCTCGCTCTTCCTGCCGGACTATTATTGCTAGCAACTGTGAAAATTTATGTCTACAACATAGCCTATCTACAAGTACATGGTATTCTGAAGTCAGAGGGCTTCATTTCCGATATTTTCCTTATTTTTTTAGTCAGTTTGCTGAATCTTGCTGTATTGAAATGGATCACTGATATCCTATGTGAGTCTGCTTTGAGATCTATTGTGATATTGTGTGCATAAGAGTCATAATCAAGCTTAAATAGATATCGTAGGCACGGCGGAACCGGATGGCACCGGAGGCACCCTAAAATATTTACAACTTTTCACCCTTCTACCATAATATAATTGATGTTCAAAATTTTCAGACATCTCATTAATTTAGCAGTGCCAAAGATTACTGATGAGTTGCCACGTAATCATTTGTCCCATTATTAAGCCCATTCAAGTGAAAATGCTGCCGCAAAGCGTGGGATGGAGATAATTGTGTCATGACAGCCAATGGATAGATGAAACAAGTAAAAACCAGAATTAACTCATTTGCTTGTAATAGCGGAGATGCCTACGACATGTCAAGCGAATGTGAATTGTCTACCTGCTCTGAGATAACTCAAAAATGTTGGGAAGGAATCAGCAAATGTTTCCGTGGCAAATGAAATGCAAATTTATCAGCCCTTTATGAGATTTAAGGGAACTTCAGTATTGAATGTCAGGGAAACCCTATCACTAACATGAGGTGCCTTTGTCATTATTACACGTATGTTGGGTCTTCAGGGTGGCAGCATGGATGAGGGTCCCTTCTAAGTATTAGGAGCCCTGTGTTAGTCATTGCTGTTTACTCCACAGGAGGCCTACTTTGCTCTGTAAATGACCGATTGACGTAAATCAGTTAAACTTATTAATGCACATCAATACACATCAAAGTGACTTTCACAGATATTATATCAATCAGTGCATCAGGCATGAAAAGTAAACACGACAACTACATTTTCTTGGAAAGTTTTAATTGTATTTTGATTAGCCTATGATATTCAATGGCATAATCAACTTTCATGACATTGTGTTTTTATTTGAGCATGGTTCAGCTTCGAAGTCGGAATCTACTTGCTTGTATACTTGAATATGCGCATAAACTTTCCGATTAATGTTATTAACGAATAAGCTAGAAGTTGAATGGAAATGCCTGGAAAAGTTTGCCGTTTCTTAAAGCTTGTTGAACTAATGGGCGTCTGATATGCCATATGACATGCAGGTATTTACGCAAACCTAAATTGCATTTTCAATATCAGCAGCATTTCAGAATATCCTCTGCAGTTATACTATGGTCGAAAAACTCATGCACAAAAAGTGCCCTTCTGAGTTGGTGCCCCTGCCCCTTTCATCGTCTTCCTCTGTCACTGTGTAATACTACCATTTCGCTGTTTAAATTATCAATTTGAAATATTTATGTTTTAATCCCCACATTGAAAGCATCGTCTCCGCAATGCGTTATTGTCCTCATCAGTGCTAATGGAAAGGGATATTTGTGAAGCATTTTGTATCATACTTTATCTTATTTTCTATTGTTTGAGATTCTACTGATTTGCTATTGACAGAAATCCACTGATATATTTCTGCTAAACTTCTATATGAATTGGAAGATCTCAGATAACTCAAATTCGATGACAGGTGTATTTTGCTGCAAACGGGGACATCCATTGAAAACAAGAATCAAAGGACAAAATTTACCTCCGGGTATTGTCTCGGAGTAAGCGCACTTGTCCATCAAGAGTGTCAGTTCTCTGATTTGGGAAAATAATTTAAGATATCAATTCATTCGTGCACTTGAATGCACCTTTATTGCAGGCAATGGTTGGTTTTACAGACCATTAACAATAATGAATTCAGAGACAACAAAAACCGAGAATCACTTTCTTTAAAAGTTCAACACGGAATATATTGTCCCAATGACTTGAATGCAAAAAGTTGAAGACTTACGATCCTCTTTAACTGCATACATATCGTCATATTTAGGGGGCCGTTCATGTAACGATGGAGCAAGCAATTGTCCATTGTGGGAAAAAACGGAGATTATTCAAATCATTGTGATCGTTACATCTCCTGACTTAGACACTTTGGATACCACGAATCTGCGTGTCCGTAGAATTCTACCTGATCCTTTTCGTGCAGGATCAAAGAAAAACAAATGCAAATCCAATTGGAAGCAGACTGCAGCTTCTATGTCTTCTCTGATTAAGTGAAAAGT
Source organism: Prostheceraeus crozeri (assembly GCA_907163375.1). Taxonomy (NCBI): domain Eukaryota; kingdom Metazoa; phylum Platyhelminthes; order Polycladida; family Euryleptidae; genus Prostheceraeus; species Prostheceraeus crozeri. The sequence continues at coordinate 221,670 of CAJQUW010013964.1, read as the reverse complement.
TAAAGTACTGACTGCTGACTAGAGCCATAATCTTTGGAATGGAACTTCCTATCATGTGTATAAAATAACTAATATCAATCATGTTCTAATCGTTGATGAATGCGAGAAATCGTTGCTTCATAGACAAAGGCACATGGCAACAATTTCATAACTAAAAATTACTGCTTTAGACTCAGCACTTTTCAGCACATAGAGGTGTTCGGACAAGTAAGGACGTACTTTGCGATACTAATAAGGTCCGTGATGGACAAAAATCCGAGGTCGCATAACTCCGAAATATTGTTCTCAATCACGGACCAACATTTAGATCCATATTTTCACTGATACCCACCATGTGCAATCTCACTTCTGTGTGACTATATCGATCCATAATGTTCATATGAAAAAGTACTGGGCGCGTGTTGCACATAGTATCTACAATGTAGGAATGCCGCATGAGATTTCAAGGTCAGCAATGTACAAAGCATAGGCCGCGTTAGTGGCCGACGATTTGTTTATTACTTACAGAGAAATCTCAAGTCACCAAGTGGTTATTCTATTGCCTACTTCTACATTAGCCACATGTACCACTGCGATGAAGTGACATTTAGGTCATGTCGCTGATGCGCTGTGGTAGATTTGGTATGTCCTGTGGCTGCAAACAATCTCTGATGTTTCCAAAATATGAAATAATAATCAATTCATAAGTAACAACTCAGTTCTCAGACTTTCATCAACAAAATGATTGGCCTATAATGATTTTTGAATTGATATTTTAACAATCACTGCTGTCTAAATCATAGAAATGGAGATACATACATAGAGTGTGTGAGTGCAGGGTGTTCGCAATCTTCATGCGGATTTTTATCACTGCCATTGTGGTACATAATATCGGCCATTAAACTTAGTTATTCACACCATGTACTGATTAATTAAAGTAGATATGCTCACTTGACGAACAAGATGTGTTTTAATCGTCAAAAATGGGATTTGTTGCATCAGTTATGCGAAGATCAATCATGTGCATTGGAGAGCATGTACTGCTTTGCTAAACGTTTGCCAATCATTACTAACTGTCCATGATCTGGACTTATCATGGAACATCGTGACTTAGCAAACGAGGGATTGCTTGATTGCGATTATGACAAAGTCAGGTGCTTGCTTAGTGTGAAGTTCGACAAAGAGTCTTCCGGTAATAACATGGCTTCATCCGAAAAGAAATTATGGAATCCTGTTGTTTCGAATAAATGAGTAGTAACACGTGGAGACTTTCGAATGACAAGAAGGTCGGTTGTGGCAGCATTTGATGATCAACAATTCGCAGAGGACGCTCCATAAGAAGTCGGACTTGATTTGTCCTCCTCAAACAATGTAGACTACTACGGAAAGAGGGAATCCAATCTTCGAGCATTTAAACACAGAGTTGTAGAAGAATTGAAGCCTAAATGTGCACTTAATGGACTTCAATTTTTTCTTTTGATAATTGATTGATTGACGCACAGGATCCTAATTCGACTTTCAAAACCAGTTTCAGCCATGAAGCCGCATTCCATCTCAATGGGAATGTCCACGACAACTGTTTCTTGTATGCTTGCACAAACCCTCATCTGATTAACGAGAAGCCCACGTGATCACCTTCGATATTTTTCTGAGTCAATTTGTTATCTTGCGATGAAGTTTCTTTTCAAGTGATGGAGGAAACAGTCAATGCCAAATTCAACAAGGACATCTTGTTGAAAAAAGAACTTCCACTTATGAAACCGCGACAAAATCGAACTCATTTGAGCTTGAAACGCGGGGGAACCGCTCTTGATGTACGAGAATTCAATTCAAAATTGATTGGTCGTGTTCAAGTTAGATTGGTCGTGTCCCCTATTCCCTTGCCTCTATGAGGCTGAAATTTGTCAATGTTGTATTTTGGGTAAAGGGCCTGGTGCAAAATTATTTAGTTACGAAACACTAAAGCACCAGGTCCAAAAACTCAAAATGAATGAAAACAAAGACCAACATTTCTAAACCATATTTGATATTGCTCTTGCTTATCACTCCTTTGCCAAGCGCTGTGATCTTTGGACGACTGTGAAAGCTGTCATAATGCGCGCTGAAAGCTTTACTTGCTCCTCACATGATCTAGTCCGGCAGCCAGAATGAGTTTTTGTCTATAAGCCAGAATATTCCCTGTCTATAAAGCTAAACACATTTAGATTTGGGGAGCCTCTTAATGTCGGCAAACACAGACATTTTCAGAAACTTTATCCACATTCAACACATTCTCACATACATTGTCGATTAGAAGCATGATAAAAGCACATGTACATTATAGGAAATGACCTGAAGACATTTCCATGTCAAAAATTATGACTCTGCGTTTAGTACTCTTCGTTTAATCAGAGAAAACAGACGAAATTTCATTTTAGCCAAAAACTGCAATCTCCGTCCCATTGGATTTACTCGTACATGTGATTTTCTTTGATCTTGTGTGACAAGAAAGGAACTCACTAGAACTCGGCAGACGTGCAGATTCGTAGTAGGCATAGGTGTACAGCATTCTGTGAAAGTCTCATTGTCGGCCTCGTTCCCTGCACAAACTCGTGCTGGCTGCCGGACTATGAGGTGTACATCATTCTGTGAAAGTCTCATTGTCGGCCTCGTTCCCTGCAGAAACTCGTGCTGGCTGCCGGACTATGAGGTGTACATCATTCTGTGAAAGTCTCATTGTCGGCCTCGTTCCCTGCACAAACTCGTGCTGGCTGCCGGACTTTGAGGTGTACATCATTCTGTGAAAGTCTCATTGTCGGCCTCCTTCCCTGCACAAACTCGTGCTGGCTGCCGGACTATGAGGTGTACATCATTCTGTGAAAGTCTCATTGTCGGCCTCGTTTCCTGCACAAACTCGTGCTGGCTGCCGGACTATGAGGTGTACATCATTCTGTGAAAGTCTCATTGTCGGCCTCGTTCCCTGCACAAACTCGTGCTGGCTGCCGGACTATGAGGTGTACATCATTCTGTGAAAGTCACATAGTCGGCTCGTTCCCTGCACAAACTCGTGCTGGCTGCCGGACTATGAGGTGTACATCATTCTGTGAAAGTCTCATTGTCGGCCTCGTTCCCTGCACAAACTCGTTCTGGCTGCCGGACTTTGAGGTGTACATCATTCTGTGAAAGTCTCATTGTCGTCCTCGTTCCCTGCACAAACTCGTGCTGGCTGCCGGACTATGAGGTGTACATCATTCTGTGAAAGTCTCATTGTCGGCCTCGTTCCCTGCAGAAACTCGTGCTGGATGCCGGACTATGAGGTGTACATCATTCTGTGAAAGTCTCATTGTCGGCCTCGTTCCCTGCACAAACTCGAGCTGGCTATCGGACTATGAGGTGTACATCATTCTGTGAAAGTCTCATTGTCGGCCTCGTTCCCTGCACAAACTCGTGCTGGCTGCCGGACTATGAGGTGTACATCATTCTGTGAAAGTCTCATTGTCGGCCTCGTTCCCTGCACAAACTCGTGCTGGCTGCCGGACTATGAGGTGTACATCATTCTGTGAAAGTCTCATTGTCGGCCTCGTTCCCTGCACAAATCGTGCTGGCTTCCGGACTATGAGGTGTACATCATTCTGTGAAAGTCTCATTGTCGGCCTCGTTCCCTGCACAAACTCGTTCTGGCTGCCGGACTATGAGGTGTACATCATTCTGTGAAAGTCTCATTGTCGGCCTCGTTCCCTGCAGAAATTCGCGCTGGCTGCGGACTATGAGGTGTACATCATTCTGTGAAAGTCTCATTGTCGGCCTCGTTCCCTGCACAAACTCGTGCTGGCTGCCGGACTTTGAGGTGTACATCATTCTGTGAAAGTCTCATTGTCGGCCTCGTTCCCTGCACAAACTCGTGCTGGCTGCCGGACTATGAGGTGTACATCATTATGTGAAAGTCTCATTGTCGGCCTCGTTCCCTGCACAAACTCGTGCTGGCTGCCGGACTATGAGGTGTACATCATTCTGTGAAAGTCTCATTGTCGGCCTCGTTCCCTGCACAAACTCGTGCTGGCTGCCGGACTATGAGGTGTACATCATTCTGTGAAAGTCTCACTTTCGGCCTCGTTCCCTGCACAAACTCGTTCTGGCTGCCGGACTATGAGGTGTACATCATTCTGTGAAAGTCTCATTGTCGGCCTCGTTCCCTGCACAAACTCGTGCTAGCTACTGCCTGACTATGAGGTGTACATCATTCTGTGAAAGTCTCACTTTCGGCCTCGTTCCCTGCACAAACTCGTGCTGGCTGCCGGACTATGAGGTGTACATCATTCTGTGAAAGTCTCATTGTCGGCCTCGTTCCCTGCAGAAACTCGTGCTGGCTGCCGGACTATGAGGTGTACATCATTCTGTGAAAGTCTCACTTTCGGGCCTCGTTCCCTGCACAAACTCGTGCTGGCTCCGGACTATGAGGTTACATCATTCTGTGAAAGTCTCATTGTCGGCCTCGTTCCCTGCACAAACTCGTGCTGGCTGCCGGACTATGAGGTGTACATCATTCTGTGAAAGTCTCATTGTCGGCCTCGTTCCCTGCACAAACTCGTTCTGGCTGCCGGACTATGAGGTGTACATCATTCTGTGAAAGTCTCATTGTCGGCCTCGTTCCCTGCAGAAACTCGTGCTGGATGCCGGACTATGAGGTGTACATCATTCTGTGAAAGTCTCATTGTCGGCCTCGTTCCCTGCACAAACTCGTGCTGGCTGCCGGACTATGAGGTGTACATCATTCTGTGAAAGTCTCATTGTCGGCCTCGTTCCCTGCACAAACTCGTGCTGGCTGCCGGACTATGAGGTGTACATCATTCTTTGAAAGTCTCATTGTCGGCCTCGTTCCCTGCAGAAACTCGTGCTAGCTACTGCCTGACTATGAGGTGTACATCATTCTGTGAAAGTCTCATTGTCGGCCTCGTTCCCTGCACAAACTCGTGCTGGCTGCCGGACTATGAGGTGCACATCATTCTGCGAAAGTCTCATTGTCGGCCTCGTTCCCTGCACAAACTCGTGCTGGCTGCCGGACTATGAGGTGTACACCATTCTGTGAAAGTCTCATTGTCGGCCTCGTTCCCTGCACAAACTCGTGCTGGCTGCCGGACTATGAGGTGTACATCATTCTGTGAAAGTCTCATTGTCGGCCTCGTTCCCTGCAGAAACTCGTGCTGGCTGCCGGACTATGAGGTGTACATCATTCTGTGAAAGTCTCATTGTCGGCCTCGTTCCCTGCACAAACTCGTTCTGGCTGCCGGACTTTGAGGTGTACATCATTCTGTGAAAGTCTCACTTTCGGCCTCGTTCCCTGCAGAAACTCGTTCTGGCTGCCGGACTATGAGGTGTACATCATTCTGTGAAAGTCTCATTGTCGGCCTCGTTCCCTGCACAAACTCGTGCTGGCTGCCGGACTATGAGGTGTACATCATTCTGTGAAAGTCTCATTGTCGGCCTCGTTCCCTGCACAAACTCGTGCTGGCTGCCGACTATGAGGTGTACATCATTCTGTGAAAGTCTCATTGTCGGCCTCGTTCCCTGCACAAACTCGTGCTGGCTGCCGGACTATGAGGTGTACATCATTCTGTGAAAGTCTCATTGTCGGCCTCGTTCCCTGCAGAAACTCGTGCTAGCTTGCCGGACTATGAGGTGTACATCATTCTGTGAAAAGTCTCACTTTCGGCCTCGTTCCCTGCACAAACTCGTGCTGGCTGCCGGACTATGAGGTGTACATCATTCTGTGAAAGTCTCATTGTCGGCCTCGTTCCCTGCACAAACTCGTGCTGGCTGCCGGACTATGAGGTGTACATCATTCTGTGAAAGTCTCATTGTCGGCCTCGTTCCCTGCACAAACTCGTGCTGGCTGCCGGACTATGAGGTGTACATCATTTGTATGAAAGTCTCATTGTCGACCTCGTTCCCTGCAGAAACTCGCTCTGGCTGCCGGACTAATCATGGAGGGAGTGCTTCTCTGGTCTTGGTGATCTTCATGCTGCGTTAGCAGTTCGAAGACTGTGTTCGATTCCCAGCCGACAAGCCATTTTTCATGGTGGTGCCAAGAGCAAGGCGCATTGAAATATCATTTCGACCTCGTGAAAACCGGAGGCATTGAATTATTAGATCGATTGTCCGAGGTCGCCTGGAAGCGGAACCCCCACATTTTCCAATTTTTTTATCACGTTCATTAAATTTCGTCAAAGTTAGATACATTAGATTTAGAAGATAGACTTGATCTGCACTGAGTGATAGCACAACATCACTGAGAAGTCCTACTTGACCCCTGGGATGAACGATTGGTTCCTTGGATACTCAGTTAGAATACGAGCTACAACTTGGTGGAATTGTCGTCTACAATGAACGACAAAGCAAATGCTGTAAATGTTCTACAAACCAGGGGAATTTTACACACTGCACGCTTTTGCAAAGGTGGTGAAACTTCACTTAGGAGAAGAAGATCGCTGACAACGCAACACTGTCGGCTGTAAACAACAAAAATGTAGTGTGGGGGGGATTGAAGTACCCCTGCTATCTTTGCTTTCTGGTGCACGATGTGCTCTTTAATTAATATCCCAATTTACTTTCAATAAATTTTATGATCTCGAGACCTCAGCTTTTCGTTCCACGGGAGTCTGGGCAACATGAAATGTCTTAATGCAAACTTTAATTAATGTTCTTAAATTTTATGACAAAGAGTGGCAATGCAGAAAACCGATGCATTTATTTGGAGTGTTCTCAGAATGTGGAACCTGCATTCTATGCAAATGCGTGCATGAAAATCGGCAACTTTTCAGAGGCGTTTGACTCTACAAAACCGATGGAAAAAGACTTACTCATTGTACGTCGAACAGGGTCAAAAATGCTCTGGATGAGACAAAATTGAATCACATTATCACTCATATGCTCAGTTTGACGTTGACAGTGAAGTACATCCGATTATGAGCAAATTGCTACAGCTAGCGACTTTTTATCAATTGCATAAGCACTGAGACTTGATAGAGTCATATGATCTGTTTGCTGAAGCGGTATGAACACACAAACAGTACTACTTTTTAGTGCACTGAGGCAGCGACTGCGTCGCGAAACGTTTGCCGTGTAAATACTTTTAGCTATTTGATTTTATTAAAGACGTCACTAAAGGGAGTGCCGTATTTTTTTCTCATCCTCACCATGAACACCCTCCCGTATAAGGCTATCAAGTACTACTTATGCAACTCACAGGAAAATACTGTCTTTTGTGACAAGAGATGAAGTTTGCCAGCAAAAGTATCTAAATAATCAACAAAAGTCTGCAATATTAGTGTGGAGCCATTACCTTCTTAACCTCCTTGAACGGGTTGAGAAACGTGTCAAGAATCTCATGGGTGAAAAACTTGCTAGCAAGTTGCAGCCGCTCTCCATCAGACGGGATGTTGCTTCACTCAGTCTCTTCTACAGGTACTATTTCGGTAGAAGCAGCTCTGCAGTAAATGAGCGCGTACCCAAACCTAAGATCTTCTCCAGAAGCACACGCAGAGCTAATGCACTCACATGCTATCATGTGAGCTTAGAACGCGCACGTACTGTGAGTCGCTCGAAAAGCTTTTTTTGTTCGCACGGCACAGCTTTGGAATCAGCTTCCCCAGACCACTTTCCCTGACCAATACAATCTTGATACTTTCAAGAGGCGTGTGAATAGGTTTCTGATGGGGACAGCTTAATCAGATTAGAAGATCTGTTTTTTTATTATTTTATTTATTTAAAATAATACAATTTGTTACTTTTCATTGAGTAACCCCTAGCTTCGTTCATGGCTCATAGCTGTGCTAGGGGTGAAAATTCAGTAAAAAAAATTACGCAACCAGCTTCGGGAAATTGATTTTGCAGTTCAGCAGTATTGAGGAAAACAAAATAACTGGAGGTAAAGCGGCTCTTTTAGGTTACATCCCCTTCTGGTCTGGATATTCGTTTTCTGGTTCTCACTTGTCTATACAAATGATACTTGTTTATCAACATATTGCAATTACATGCTAGCTCTGAAAACTCATTTCTAAATATCAATTCATATCTAAAAATGATGATCATGGTTCTTAAACAAATATGTAAGAGCAATGGATCTTGACATGGAAAGAAATAATTATTCAAATGCAGCGTTGAGTTGACGGAGTATTTGTTCATGTTCAACACAGCTACCATGCCTGGATGACTGATAACCGCAGTTAATTATAAAGGCTGTTCAAGGGTGCAGTCGCTAATCACTGTGCATCTTTAAGAACAGATCATTCATTACCATCCAGATGTTTGTAACTTGTGGTTATTTGGATTAGTGAATTTCATCGTCAACAGTTTACCTAATGTCCCAACAGGCAATTCAATGTAACATTACTTTTCACTTATGTATAATAATAAAATCCAATCTCGAATAGTCGGGATCTCGGCACTGAAATCTCGAGATCACGAGCGCCTAAAAATGATCGAGATCTGGAGATTGAATTCAAGCCATGTGTCTACATAAAACAGGGTTTGGCCTCTAGCCTTCAACCTGTACCACAGTGCAGGGCCAGGGTGACCAAATCAAATGAGCGATAAGAAAAGCCTCTCCATATATTCGGAAGCAGCTGAAGAATAAAATGCAACCAAGATTCGTGCACTTTGCAACATAAGAATTATAGCACTCAATCATACATTGCTATGATTGAAGGAATTTGGCAAGGTGAAAAGCAGAGTTTATTTCTTAAGAAGAAGTTGATGTCAAAATTCAGAAGACACGAAAGCAGATGCATTACAAGAAATTCTAGCAAATGTGACTAACTGGCCAGCAAGGATATTTAATGATTAGAATTTCGCAATGCTCCTACGTGTAGTTTGGTGACTTTTGATAACTTACAGTTCTAATTTTGAAGCATTTTGCTTCACTGCAAATATTATCACACTACCATAAGATTACGTCCAAGACATAAACCATTGAGCTTCGGAGACACGAGTCAGCGATTGGTGTCAAGTCAAAATGGTTCTGGTGCAGAATGGATCTCAAAAAGGTCTTGATAAAACAATCCCAGAAAAAGTTTAAAATTTAAATGGCAGGAACGTGTTTAAAAGCATATAAAGCTATTCTGATAATATTTTAGTCAAACGATCAATATAATTTAGAACTTTTTGATTTCTTTTTGATAACAACTTTTTAGAAAATTTGGACTTTGGGTCAACAAATGTAGTAGATCTAACTCAATTATGACGCTTGAACAGGGGCAAGGGCAACAGAGGATGCAACGGAACACAAAATTCAAAAAATAGATAATAAATTAACTGAATGAAATACACATTAATGTTCAGCTTATTCACAATGCAAATAGAATAGAATAGGCTCTTTATTGTTTCACAAGTGCGGTGAAATCATTACATAGCATAAATCAAGACAATTAACAATTAAAAACGTCCATAGCGAATAAAAGAGTTCGAATATCTGCTTGTCTTCGCAAAGGGTGCTCTTAATACACAAGTATTGCGCGACGTCGGGAATCTTTCTTCAAACATAACACGAAGTGGATGGTCACACGACTTTACGATGTTGTCAAACAGTCTGTTACAAATACGGTTGGTGGCATCTTCAAAGGTACAAAACTCATAATCAGAAAAATACTTAGCTGCTCTTCGTTCTACGCGTAAAATTTTGTGAAGCAAATATTGAGGTACGTTACAAAAACAAGGAAAGCTGTACAATAAAACGGAGCGTACAAAAGCAACGTAGCATTTATGTACAATGGACGAAGGACAACCAGCTCGTCTTAAATTTCGCAAGATGAAAAATCTTTTATAACATTTATTTACTATGTCATTTATATGCAGGTTCCAGGAGAAATCGGAAGAGACCGTAACACCAAGCAAGCGTAGGGAAGACACTGTAGACAAAGAGGCCCAATCATTCGTCTGAACACTGACGATATTCAAGGACCTCTTAGTGAAATGTCTTTGCGATACCTTCCTCTCGATGGCATTAGCAAATCCTCGCTATCTCGTCATTTTATTATCCATGGATATCCATAATTTAAGGATCTTAATTTCAAAAAATGTAGACCTATAATTTGTTTTTAGTCGAACAATTGAAACAGATTACCTGATAGTGCAGAGTGTTCAACTATCAAACAACGTCTACGTTTTTTGAAATCAAAGTTTTCAGATAATGGATATCCAACTCAAATTGTAGAATGAAGAAAAACAATTGAAATTAAATAATAGCTTGACAATAGTTTCAACAGAAACCGAAATCAAAACAGCATTTATTTGCGGATGCCATATATTAATGAGATTGAAGCTAAAAAAGTCCCAGAAAAGCGTTGTATAGTTTTCATTTTTCCTCAGTTGCTATTAAGTTTGCCGATTTTCATTACTCAACCATGTCGTAAATGGCCGCTTTCATTTAAAGAAAAGTTGAGTTGAAGCGAAAATTGTTTGTGTCATGATGATAAGCTATATGTTTTCTTGAGAATATTGTGTATAAGTTGACATGCAATTTGTGCTTTCATCTTTCTATTGGTGTAGTAAATCGCACTTGCCCCGTGTTGAAGGGATATACGAAAATCTGGAAAATTTGACTGAATATATTTATTGACCTAAAGTTCTACTTTTCTAAAATGTTAATCGGCCTAAGCAAGTTAACCTTCAAACTATGAGAATCCATTGATTCCCGCTTTCTAAATCTTATTTTGAGACTTTCTCTTGGACAGTCTCTCGGACCGGGTATCAGAACCTCTTCGTGATTAAATTACCATTCGTAAACAACGAACTTAGGTTAAAAAACAGAGCTTAATATACATAAATTCAGAACTCTTCTGCCCGTTAGAAATATAATCAGCGCAGATATCAAATGAATTATAAAAATCGTCACAGGATCTACTCAAAACATTTATTTCATCAACAAATATCACTTACTTTTGTCGATAAATACCAGCTCTTGTTGAAGCAGGGAGAGAGAAGAGGATCTCTGTCACAAGTCTGCTATACCGTAAGTTGATAGAAGTCTCAACTTTTTCCCTATTAGCAAAAGTGTTCTCAACACCCTATGCTGAGATAGGTGAATGTCCCGTAATTGCGTACTGACGCCGGGCTTCTGCGCCATCAACAGTTTTTAAATCAAATCTCAACTGGTATTCATAGTTCACGGATTTAGAAACTCCGCTCTCATCCGTAACGAAGAATAACAAGCAGAATTGTATTAATGATTGTAATTTGTCGAAGAAAATGAGTTTGTACGCTGTTAATCGACAATTACGATGCTAGACAACTTTCATCAAAGTAAAGATTTCCAAAGTTTGTTATTGTTAGGAAAATAGCTCCATAGCACTGAAAATGGTGCTGATAGAAAATTTGATGAAAACCAATATACTCGTATCATGATATTTAATATTTGCAGTGGACTTACTTACTGTCTTACTAAAGCCCTATCATCTATTCAGGAACACGGCCTCCCTCCGAATGTTGACCCCGACCTTCGATTTTGCGCCATCGACTGCAATCTCGCTGGCAATTCATCTCTCCACCGTCGTCTCTGTCTTCCTGATGACATGCCCAACTACATTTCAAACTTTTCACTTCTTCGGAAAAATCTTCACTTGTGATTTTCTTCTAATTTCTTGATTTCTTATCCTCTTCCTTCTTCAGACTCCTAAAATTCTTCTCTCCATCGCTCTTTGGGTCACTTTAAGCTAGACTTACCAGACGTCACAGTTTTACTTGTCTGTCCCGGGGTTCCGGCCGGTTGTCATTTTTTCCCGGTCAGTTTTTGGTGAAATGAAATACTTTAAATTTCGATTTTTTCATTTGAATGCTATTTCAAATTTCAAGATAATTGCCCTTTGATTATCAGAGGACTAGATGATATGCATGGCGAAGAATGTTTATTGTTCTTGCGCAGTTGAATTTATTTAACGCAACTATATTTTGCATGGAGAAAACAAACGCGAGGGGTAGTGCACTAGGTGACATGCCACGCTCAATCACGCGTAATTCACGCGTGAACCGTACGCGTAATTACACATGACCCCAAACATCCGTGGCTAAGAGGGATATTGCTGCAATATAAGTTATATAAGTTAGTGGTTAGCAGTCCTGTTATATAGACTTTGCGTCTCATGTGTCTGCATGTATCAGAGGCTAAACAATGTGATAGGACCTCAATTTCATGCTCAGGGAAGACAGAACATGCCTAGCGGTTCATCTTAGTGGTTCAAGCGGCAACGCAGACAACCGTAGACGACGCGCAAACTATAAACGCTCGCCCACGCGTATTCATAAACATTTCCCATGTTTTAACAGCATCAGTTCAAATGATTTCTGACTCTTAGTGCAGCGCGTATGTACGCGGGTAGAAGAATAGAATGTCCTTAACCACGGATGTTTGGGGTTTTCCGTAATTACGTGTGAATCACGCGTGACATGTCACCTACTGTGATATCGTTCTTGAAATCGAAAAATTGTAGAGAAACCTTTTGGAAAGGAAAGCCAATGAATTCATTCCTCAAGGAGCGAAGAAACTGATGATAGATATGGAAAAGCAAGATAAAACTGATAATATCGACACGAAATTGCTGGTGGATTGTTGATGAAATTTTACTATCACCGTCTGTCCTACATTGAACTGTGGGGAGTTTCGCCGGTGAAGAACCATTTGCTTGGATCGAAATTTCAACCCTGAAAATCAATGAACGATTTGAATTAATTATTTGAGTTTACCGCAATTAATGTGTACTACATGCTTGATGAAGTAGCACAATCTAAAGAATACTGGTCATCAAATTGTAGAAAGCGTAAAATGAATTGTACGTTATTGGAAGAAAAATTGGTCACACTCTTTAAATATTTGAGCGAAGATGAGGTTGTTGTATCGAATCTTCAACGATTGATGGAATATGTCTAACGTGAACTTCAGCCCGAGTAAAAAGATTGTTCTCGGTGATGACAAATATTTGGTCCAATGAACGCAGTCGAATGTGTGAAGAAACTGTGAAGATTTTGTTAATATGCAAATTTAAGATTGATTTGTGTTGCAAAGAATTCCACAACAAAATTTAAAACAATAACTTTTTCTGAGAAAAGCACGATCCAACGAAAAGTACACTTCAAACAAATGAATTGAAATGACAGCTATATGTGTCATCATGTGAATTGTACTTATTAAATTTATACAATTTCAACATTTGCCTTTCTTTTGAAAAGAAGTAATATTTGACACTTAGACGCTTTTCATCAATCTAAAAGACTAGTGCTAATGCATGGAGCGGAGGTGTGGGAGATGAGGTAGAAGGAGACGATGATGCTGGAGAGAACAGAAATGAAAATTCTGAGACGTATTAGAGGTGTTACATTAAGAAACAGACTGAGAAGCGAACAAATCCGAAGAGAGCTTGGAGTGACCAGCATCTGCGAAAAGACAAGAGCAACATGCTTGAGATGGTATGGACACCTCGTGAGGATGGAGGTCAACAATCCTGCTAAAGTGGTGAATGGAATGGAGGTGAAGGGAACCCGAAGGAGAGGACGTGCGTGTAGGCGTTGGCGCGATAATATCCAGGAAGATATGACCAATATTGGACTCGAGGAGAGAGAGGCCTACGACAGAAGACGTTGGAGAAGCATAACACAGGCCCCCGATCGGTTAACTAGCTGGAACAGGAAGAAGAAGCTTTTCATCAATGTGGGACTTGGTCTCGGATTCACCTCTCAAAAGATGAAAATGTCCCCATTAAAGTCTCTACTTAATGTCCACTTACCAGTCCGTCACCAGGGAGTCTACTTAACAGTCCGTCACCAAGTCCATCCGGGAGTCTACTTACCAGTCCGTCACTACGTCCCTCAGGGAGTCTACTTACCAGTCCGTCACTCATTCCGTCAGGGAGTCTACTTACCAGTCCGTCACTACGTCCGTCATGGAGTCTACTTACCAGTCCGTCACTACGTCCGTCAGGGAGTCTACTTACCAGTCCGTCACTCATTTCGTCAGGGAGTCTACTTACCAGTCCGTCACCAAGTCCGTCAGGGAGTCTACTTACCAGTCCGTCACTACGTCCGTCAGGGAGTCTACTTACCAGTCCGTCACTCATTTCGTCAGGGAGTCTAATTACCAGTCCGTCACCAAGTCCGTCAGGGAGTCTACTTACCAGTCCGTCACTACGTCCGTCAGGGAGTCTACTTACCAGTCCGTCACTCATTCCGTCAGGGAGTCTACTTACCAGTCCGTCACTACGTCCGTCAGGGAGTCTACTTACCAGTCCGTCACTCATTTCGTCAGGGAGTCTACTTACCAGTCCGTCACCAAGTCCGTCAGGGAGTCTACTTACCAGTCCGTCACCAAGTCCGTCAGGGAGTCTACTTACCAGTCCGTCACTAAGTCCGTCAGGGAGTCTACTTACCAGTCCGTCACTCATTTCGTCAGGGAGTCTACTTACCAGTCCGTCACCAAGTCCGTCAGGGAGTCTACTTACCAGTCCGTCATTACGTCCGTCAGGGAGTCAACTTACCAGTCCGTCACTCATTTCGTCAGGGAGTCTACTTACCAGTCCGTCACCAAGTCCGTCAGGGAGTCTACTTACCAGTCCGTCACTCATTCCGTCAGGGAGTCTACTTACCAGTCCGTCACCAAGTCCGTCAGGGAGTCTACTTACCAATCAGTCGCGGACTATGTGAGAGAACCATGAGTCATTACCATCAGTATACACACATCAAACAGTCGCTTTCGGTGGTTCATTTGGAATTCCTTCAATGCTATGTAGTTCTTGAGTTTCCAAAATGCTTTCCATGAGTTTTGTATCCGTCTTTCGATCTCTTTTAGTTGGTGGTCTTGGAATGAAATTAGCTGGTTAAAGTATACATATTCAATATTGTTTTTGTCGACTTCTATTGGGATTTCTATACACAATTGGTCATCACTTTTGTTTTCTCTGTGTTCGTCTTATGGCCGACGACTTTACCTCTCTGGTTCAGTTCGTTAGTCATTACTTGAAGATCATATGCGTTTGTACTAAAACGAACAAGAATGTCAACGAATCTCAGCGCCTCTTTAGCCCATTAGACGCGGCTGTGATTTCTTTGAATATTTCGAAGTATTTCAAGAATTATAGCTTGAAACCTCACGAAACATGAATTTTTCACATGTAGAATGCATGCGAGTCATTTCAGATCAAATTCCAAGATGGCATATATATACATGTATGCTATTGCGTCCTACCACTCCTAAAAAGTAGTCAATTTTGACTGTGCTAATAAACGGCAAAATTTGAAGTACTGAACTTCATATATATATATATATATATAATGTCACATTTACATTTACTTCGTTCACCTGATGAAGTCTTAGACGAAAATTCGTGAATAAACAATTTTATCTTGAGACTACGTTGAATTTTTTAAATTTATCTTTATTATTAAGTCTCATGGCGATTACTTATGATCATATATATATTAACGAAAGGTTACAACCTTGCACGCACGCGCTGACGGAAAGTTACAGAAGGACAACAAACAGCAGACTGAAAAGTGAGATTGAGAGCCTGTAGGTCTGACTTGAAGCAGTCAATTAAGGTCTGAGTCCGGCCTTGTCCTCTTCGAAAATGCTTAGAGGGTTGATTCAGGAGGACCAAGGAAAGCGGAATTTTGCTACCTCTGCCGAACCTTCGCAGGCAGTGGCCAATCAGACGTTGACAACGTTGCCGCAAGGTGACATTCAGAGGGGCAACACCAGTTCGCTCAACACCAGTTCGCGCCAATAGCACTTTATTCGAGATTTTCTGCGGGTAGTGTATGCCCAGAGCGTTGCGGAGGAGAGACCTATGAGCAGCATCCATGACCTGCCTTCTTGTGTCGGTAGCTGGAACTGCTTCTAAACCGTAGAGGAGTATGGTTTCCACGATGGATTGAAATATTCGCACTTTCAGACGATCTCGGGCAGTGGAGTTGAAAATCTTCTTCAAAAGGTGAGATGCTCGACAAGTCAAGCATTTTCTCTCATGAAAGATGGAGTCCGGTGACATGATGCGGCTGCCGAGGTACTTAAAGTCCTTACATACAGAAATTGTCTGTCCGGAAGTAAGAGAAAGTGATGACCTTGGTCTTTCTAGCGTTAATGAAACTGAACTTCATGAAACTTCTATAAGAACAATTTGTCTGGCACGATCATCTTACTTGTCTACTTCAAATGTGATTTTGCATCTCCATTACTCATATCAACTGCCTTGATGGATTATTTAGTTACATGTAGGCCACATGTAAACCAAATTCAAATAAGAATAACATATTTTATATTTCTGATTTTTAGTTTCATTCAAGACATTATTTGTGGCATAAATAGCCTCCTATAGATATCCTTCCTCAGCATATACATATGCACTTCTATCAGCGATCTTCTCTTTAGTAGGCCTATTTTTCTCTGTAAAACAACTATCTTATCTTTCTGTATAGCGGTTCATGCCGTCTTGAAAGAAGTTACCAAGTGTGGAGGGCTTTGAGACACTTGACGCATAATCCCATATTGCATTTCTAGCATTTCTTGCCTGAAAGACCTTGACATTGATCCACGACGCAGTAGCTTCTTAGGTAGGCCTACGGGTGCGATTCAATGGCATATAGGCCCACTATCGTTGCGTATGCCATTGAAAAATTCTGACGTCCGGCTTCTCCCATGCAATTTTTCCTTTTTGGAGTTGATAATTGCTCTTCTTCATCTTAGATGATGATCGTTGACTTTTCAATAGGGGAAGTATACAGCACCACTGAGAAGATGAACTCATCATCCTTGATGGTATTGACCACCATGCATCTTCGATCCTGACTTTAACATCCAAATAATTAACGCATAGATGGCCAAAATTTGGAAGTGCTGTTTCTGGATATCCAGAAAAGTTTAGGCAAAACCACAAACTTATATCCGTAACCGTTATGCCAAACTAATCCATAAGGGTGGTGGAACGCTTAACTCTGATTACCAACTGCGCTGAAACTGTCAAAGTCAAAGCTTTGCTCAAGAGGATAATAAAGTAAAACTTCTTACATACTATGACAGTTATCAGCCTTATCTGCCGGAGTAAAAACGTGTGCCAAATAGCATAAGCTTCTCTGCACTTCAGATGAAGAGAATGATAGTAAACAAGATTGACGCATTCGTGACATCAATTCTGACTTTCTTCAGGTTCTCAGTTTAACCGATAATCTGTCACGATTTGTCTATGTCTCTTGTACACGATAGTGCTGGAAGATTATCGGAATATTTTTTCGTGTAAACATTACGAAAAACGAAAATCACTTAATAAAAAAGTTCAGATCCAATTTTCTACAAGTAATATCTAAATAATTAAAAGTAGACTACAAAAATTTCTCTTGCTTAAGTGGAGTGACTTCGAAAACTCTTCCTCTTGACCACAGAGTAAATATAGTAGGTAAAGTGGTAACTCCGCATTAATTGAATCCCCAATGTGTATGCACATTCGAATTTATTAAATGAACTCGTGGGTGATACAGTTGGTAATTGTTGCCAAATGTGAGATATTCGAATTTTTGCAGTTTTGAAGAAATTGCCACGGAATAGAGTAATCATGATTGTAATGCAGAAGGAATGATGGTATTTTACAGATTCTCAGTGTCATGACAGTCTTGGAGATTCAATGTTTGTTAAATTAGCAACTCGATGGGTTCCTATCACTTTCATGCTGAACCTCAAGAGCATTTTCTTTAGCGTGATCATATCACAGGCAACCTGCCACTTACAGAGCAAAACCACATAATCAAAGACAATGATTTCAATTAACTTTGAAAGATGTCAATGGTTCCACAGCACTATTCAGATTCAAGAAATGAAGCATGAATTTAGTGAATCATAAAATCACGGGTGAAAATTGAATTTAAAACTTGAAATTACAGCGACTTTTTCATGAAGACTTCCATTATAATGCGGATCATGAAATTCCCTTGATAATCAGCATAATTTCCGCTTAGTTAGGATGCTTATTAGCAAATATTCATTCCTATTGATATCCAACTTGTTTCATACTACTTATATAATGGAGTCATCTCGGTAGTATATAAATTGGCAAAATTTAGACTTTTTCAAAACTGCTTAAATAATTTTTTGGACCACGGGAAAAATGAATCTTTTCACATAAAAATTTTTACTGTATACAGATACTTTTTTGAGTCGACACTCTACCTGACAGTTAATCAGAACACGAGGACTTTTCTCCGCTCTGTACGTGTGTTGACGCGTAACTGGTGTTAATCACAGGAACATGACTTGCAGTGTGAGACAAGGACAATGACATGGACGGTAAGTGGACAGCATTCAATGCTATCGCCATGACTCCCCGGCCAAGGCCAATCAAAATGTGACAACCGGTTTCACGAACGGGTTTCACTTAAGAGCCCGAATAGAACGCTTTACAAACTGAGCGGTTCTATCACCAATAAAAGGGAGCTGCATATGAACAATCTTTCGGTCAGGACCAAACATGGGTAAAGACATACATACCTATCAATAAAAAACATAAAGGATAGCCATTATCGAGAAAAATACGTCTCAGTGATATATGTATCTCACAATCAATGGTATCGGGAGAACAAATCTACGACTCACAAGTGACCTAATCACGCCGATCTTATAAGACTTTGGTATACAAAACTGCAAAAGTTAGTGTAAAGACCTGTCCACGTATTTTTAGGTCTGTCACAGGGTCTGCTACATTTTCGACCTCTCTTGTTCCGGCTAGTTCGCCCAAGGATAAACTTCCTGTTTCTGTTAATTCTTAAGTTACTTATAAATTTGAGTGGGCTTGCATTGGCAGAACAGAAAGATCCTTGGGTGAACGGGTGAAGGAGCATATACCTAAGTAGTTGTTGGAAGGGAGGAGTGCTCCTCCTCGATCCAAGTCTCTGCCCGAGAGCTCTAAAGTACAGGCAGGTAACAAGGCCATGGTTAATTGAATCGGCTACTAGTTACACATTTGTAGATGAAATCGTCGGCTGAGTACAGTTACTGCTAGCTTTGAACATGAATTTTAATATCCTGATATCTTAAATAAATGTGCTTGGTGTCTATAATCTCAAAATCAAATTTTGTAGTACCATTTGAAAGGGCCTTAATACCATCTCCGGAGGGCATATGGCCATGATGACAAATATATTTGACTGATATAAATGAACACTATACGAAGGATATTCTATTTATGAAGTCCAATTATGAGTCAACTAATTATCATTAGTTACTATCTTTCTGTATCTTATTGATAATATTTCCGATTTTTTAGTCATTTAAAGCATTTATGGATTGATATCGTTATCTTCGAAATCCTTTAACCCATTCGATTTTTATTGAAGCTAACTCTTGATATTCATTATTTATCCAAATACAGTTTTGCCTATTTATTTGGCCCCTTCAGAGTTCAGATCACAAACAACCACCAAAGATCGAGAATCAAAAAACACAAAATGTAGCAATAACGAATCAATTATTAATTTGACAAAACTCAACTCTCGAATCTTGTTTATCTCTAACACAGCTATCATCCATAATCAGTGTAAAACTTACAACATAGAAAAGTTCATGCAATCAATAAAAGACTGTTAAAAAGTTCATTGACCCATCTCACAATCGTGGACAGTAGAAAACGTCTTCATCCTGTCTTGTTAATCCGATGCATTCATCGTGAAACCAACTCTGACATGATGGACAAGATCTCATGTCTGTGATTTTACATGTCTCGCATAATCCACAAAACCAGGACGCGTCCTCCATCGTTGCCTGTGCTGCTAGCTTTCTCTTCTTTTGTACTTTAGATTTCTTTTTCTCCTTAGATTCTGAGCTGACTTGGGCGTCGTCATTCGTCGAAGCCTGTTCAGCAAATAACTCCTTCGTTATTACATTGGCTTTGTAATTTAACGCCTTCTTCCTGAGAGAGTGTGTCTTTTTCTTCTTAGGGGTTTCCATGAGCGAGTTGAAGCTAACATTCATTTCATCTGATTGGAGTTGTGATTGGTGCTTCTGTCATGGAGTCTGTGATAGGCCTAGCAGGTTGGTCGTCTGGGTTGCAGGTGGATCGCAGTGACTGTGAGAGACAAGACAGGGCTCGGCGGCATCCAGAGAATTAACATCCTTCAGGAGGTCGTCGCTGCATTGATCTGCTTGCAGGGTATTCAAGTAACATGACTTGGTGGCGAAACGCTTCTGGAGGCAAAATACTGCAGATCAAACGGGATCAATATTCCAGTTTAATACGGAAAATCCACTGGTATTATTCGATTTGCAGTTGCAGCTTAAGTTTCCAAACAAGGCGTGAGAATTTTCCTCCGGACAGATTGTTCCCTTGGTTGATTTTTGTACTCGCCCTGGATGATTCCTTCGAAACTTCGATCACTTCACAACATCCCAGAAATACTCGAAGTGGGCTTTAAAAATACACAGCCTTGTCGAAGGGTTGTAACTGTCATGTGTCGGTATTGAACTGGGAAAGAGCAATAAAGAGGGTCCACATCTAAGCACTATGGGCGCTTCGGTCCACACTGTATCAGGATTAAGATGACAGGATGCGCTAATCCATTATTCAGAGATGACTTTGCCGTTCGGCTTGTACTCTTGCTGAAAATGATTCATCAGCCATTTGGATGAAAGATTGAATTTGTCATGCTTGCGGGGCCTTCTGGGAGTGCCGAGATGTATTCGCAAGAAAGAACAGGAATACCTGGAGGAAGAATCATTTCCATAAGATGGACTGCCTTCGCTTTTCCTTGTAAGATAATCTCATGTGGTGGTGTATGGTATTTCCAAATAGCATTAACCGCATAGCAACTACCGTCAGATTTTTTAGCGTGTTCCACAGCTATGCAATAATGTACACGTTTCGGTTCCTTTGGGTGCTAGAAACTTTCTGATTCCTTGTGGTAATGATCATTCGACAACCCTTTTTCATCCATGATGAATATTTCCGTGGCTTGGGTTATTCCAACAAAAAATCAACGCTCTCGAGAGAAGTACTTTTGCAAGTTTCTCGAAAATGGTCGGCAAACGATTCACCAGGATGGGACTTTTTGAGGCCCTTCCGTTATTTATGATTTGTAAAGTTCTCAATTGAAAGTTGGAGGGGTTGCGCTTCAGCTGAGAGCCCTTGAACTCAGTACTTTTCCTGCTAGCTGCGAATTGTTATTGGAAAGTTTGTAGTCGCTGTTTTTTCTACAATATTCGGAAGGTGTAAGCTTTGGGATAGTTTTTTCTTGTTAGACGGAAAGTCCAACTGCACTAAAACTAAACCGTATGATGCGCTCATGCGAAGCTCATTCTCTTGCTGTGAACTTAAGATTGGCAAGGTGCTACCGATAGATTCTTTCATGTCAAGCTCCAAGTCTTAAGATGATTGCCGCAAAGTCCGTGCCGCGGAATCCTGGTAATCAATTTGTAGGCTTTTCTGACCGATGTGTCCATCTTTGACTGTGCCACAAGAGCACTTTGAAGCTTGCTCTGTTGTGGTCCAATTGGCCGTAAGTGATCGCCTCTCGATACGCTCGCGGCATTCCCTATCAAGTAAATCAGAAATTCATTATCGTAGGGAATAGAAGGCCCATCCCATGATTGCACTAGCTTCAAGAGATTACATATTGGAGATTTTTGTATTGTTGTATGTACGTGAAAATCATTCATAGTACATTGTTCCAATATGCACATCAGTCTTACTTAAAAAGTCAATTATTACTGGATGGGTAATTAGGTGTCAACAGCTTCATTCTAAAGCAATTGGCTGTGCCTAATGTTTCCCTCCAGTGATATTAGCCCATCAAAAATTCAGATCGATTAAGTTGAGATTCAATCAAAATGTTTTATAGCAAATCTAACTTCACACATCGTAGTCTAAGACAAACAATGCTTTTGCAGTGTATAAATAACATCCTGGAGCAGAAGATCGCTAACTTGAAAGTATTGCAATGAATTAAAGCAACCCCTCGCGTGCGATCAAGGAAAATACGCAATTGAGGTCAAGCTGCAACTTACTTCGGAATGTTAGTCAAACCGCATCGACACCAGGTATTTGCCCGACAACTCGACAGAGCTTAAATTGAATTATATGCTGGAGGTTTTTCGCCTTTCCGTTATCCCCACTGGCTGTAAGCCGTAGTTATGGTTACCCCGAGGTGGAACTCTGTCAACAGTGCATTTGTTTGCATGGCCATAGGGGCCTCACTGAATCACTCTGTCCTGTATCCTTGATTGCTCGCGCTCATTTACGACGTGACTACGGATTGCGACCCCTCAGGTGTCAGAGAACGTCTTAAAGACTTTGTGGTGGAACTAATCATGATTGTACAGAAGTGTGACTTTGTTTCATGGAGGCTCTGGCGCCATGTCAAGCGATTGTAGCCCTTAGACCCTGTGCGTCCAATGAAAGGCAGATATCAAGGTTGATTAGAGCACTTGGGTTTGCCATGGGCAATAGCATTGATTGCTCGAGTTCCAGTTTCCGCGTCAACACCACGACTCATAGAACGGACGAAAGAGGCACTCTTGGTTGTCACTATTTTTTACTGTTACTGCCATTTGGTTTGTGAAATATAATCAATCCGGTCCTTTGAGACCAGACCTTGGCTTTTATACAAAAAGGAAGGCGGAATTCACGCTCTATCCAGTAAGATCTCAGTGTATTTAATGACATGTCCATTTGTTTACACTACTTTATTTGTCTTGTTTGCATATGTATTATCAAAATGTTCCCAACCAGAAAACAACATAACGGAAGTCTCGCCGGACTCTACGGCGACTTAGAACACGGCGAATTCCGCGCATTTGCGTGGGTACTCGTGTTATCCGTGCCTACACGATCGTCCTTTGTTTTCCTCACCGGGGGTATGCATTGTTCCTACATTTGAATACATGTAAGATTGGGGGTTATGGCGCGGGTGGCATGCATGGATGGCATGGGATCGGGCGGGGACGCTGCCTGCGATGATGGATGGGTGGCGTGGGGTCGGCTGAGGCTCTGGATGTGGGATGAGGCTCGAGGAAGGGCCCTTAAGCAGATGCACCACCTTACGCACGTCCACCCCCCGCCCCAGCATTAATGAGTTAGTGCTTCCTACCTTCTTTTCACTCGCCTTCTAGGTCTTTCTCTGAGAGGCCGATCCAGATGTAATTGTCCGCGAGCCTTATGTGCTTCTCCGATCCTCTTCAGTCGAATATTTCACAGGCGACCTTTCGGTACTCAGTCTGTCCTTCGCTTCCCAGGACGGCACAGCCTCATTCTTCATACGATCTTGGACTAACGTATTGATAGCTCAAACTACAGATTTGAAAGAGAAGATGAAGAAGATCTAAGTTTACTCGCAATGGTCCATAATCACATTATACCTTCAAGTTTTGTCTGATTTTGTTCTGCTCTGTTTTCAGAATTCCCATCTGAATTACAATTAAGTTTTAGAGAATTACTACTGATAAATTGTATCTTATACATTAGTGTAGTAAACTATCAGTAATAATTAATGTTCTCACAGACTGAACAAAGAGCGCCGAACGATTACATTTAAGGCAAACAGTTGCAGATTTACCATTAACCCCCACTTCACTGCTGCCTGTTCTATTCTTATAACAAAAAAATTCCCTAGTAGGATGGTGTCACGGGGGGGTGGGGTACCGCGCTGGGAAAGTAGTAAATTGAAGGAGTTGTACTGAAATCCAGGTCTCTTCTTACTGAGTATTTCAAAAACACAAACTCTCGGATGCGCCATGTCAGCATTGCTTCTAAGCGTAGTCCGCCCTTGTAGTGATGGATCGTGAAGAAGTCTCTGCACCCCGTCCATAAAGTCGCTGGTTGTGCAGAGGACATTAGTTAGTTAGTATTGCTCGCGAGCGCACTGATTAGTGTGGATCTACGAACATGGATAACGAATCTATCTGTGTTCCGAGAGTATTGCTCAATCGCGAACAATGTTCCGAATTGCTCGAGTATCGGCTGAGTACAGGGAAATATGAGAACCAATGTTCCGAAGATTGCGAATGTATGCGCAACATTGGATAAGTGAACATGTAAATAGGAACCAGGCGTCTTCCGAGATTGATAGGCGAAATGTGAGACAGATCATAACTCTCAATGATTCCGGACCACGCCTTTGATTTCCGAAAATTGACATTTAGAGTTTTAAATTTATGATTGTTGGGAAATTATGATATAAGGGATGCGAACATCTATGGTTTCCGGTACTTAACACAGGTTTCTTAGTTCTTGGCTGGGACATGCTTGCTCAAATGCGACACATTGTGGCCATTGTGACTATGGGATGGACAATTGTTATAGTTATTTTGTCATAACATAGGTTAAGTTATAATATACGTGAGGAAAGTTTGCTTTGGATAACTAGCGTTGAGTTTTTTCCCAATTTCATGGATTGTTGCAAGAGACCCTGGTTATTCGCTAAAGGACGTATAGAAACTGTGTACTGAAATCTAAATGGAAAATATCAAAAGCTGTATGATTAGTTGAACGACTAATTCTGGGAAATCTGGATGAGGCATACCCATGAATTGGCTCAATCTTTGGATCGTACGTTCTGGAGTAGAAGAGTTCACTCAATGCTTATCAATTATAACAAGGACCAGCATGAAATTTAGAGAAGGCGATGCAAATTGGCAACACCTTTCTTGAAACGGAAAATAAGAAAACAACAAGTTGAGAACCTTCAATCTGATCTTTATCAAAATGTCTCTATCAATGAAAGTGACTTCAGAGAACAGAGAAATTGAGAAACAGAGGAGCGTTGTTAAAACTATTTATGTGAAACGGAACTGCATTAGGTGTTTTTGGAAGCGGGGAAAAGAATCGGCTTCTTCTTGTTCCATGTTCTCATTTTGTCAGTTGTAGGTTCTACAGGATTATATAACCCTTGGAGAAACGACACTTTTTGTCCCCTGTTAGTGATTGAATGGACCAATAATTTCAACAGTTCACTGTGTAATATACGGATCATGATGATCCCTTCATTACACTACGTGGTCTGATGATTGGTTGCTAAGTGTGTGTGGTGACAAGCTTTTCGTGGGTGAGTTATAGCGGTTAGTTCACACTTCTATTTAACACAACTCATGATACCTGGTTGAGAGATTGTAGACAATTAATAATATCACATGGCCATTGCACCGCACGCGGCATCATCTCCGGTTTCAATTAGAGTTCAGACAAAGACAAATCTGTTTAGCCTTAGTCAAGATTTGCTACGTCTGCTAAGTGATGTTATCACGGCGTTTACAAAGCTGACATCTCATAGTTATCTGATGGAGGCGATATTGTCACATTCTATCATTGTGAAGATGATATTGAACTTCAGCAGAACTCTTCTAAGTGAGGACATCTGACCAATGCCCTTACGACCGAGTACTTAACGATTTTAGGGCTCGCGATAGGAAGTGTTCAAGCCTCCTGAGTTTGAGACGGAAAGCTATTCCCACAGAGTGTCTCGTTGCTATTGTGAAATGAGAAACACGCGGAGAAATTGAAGGACGCTTGTTTGCATGATATAATGTGTATTTAGCCACTAATTGAGGAAAGTATGGAGTGGTAATGTCAAGGTGGACATGTTTATCACCGGCACCCCCGTCGCCATGAGCGTCCATGTGGGCGAGTGCAAAGATGACAGCGGGATCGGATTAAAGTCAAGTTTTAGTAGCAGGAGACCTATGCTGAACTCTTTTAAAAGTCTCTCAATTCGCAAAAACCCATCGCTGTCCATTGCTTGTCCTCTATTGCTCTCTTACCCCTTTCTTAATCTGATCGTAATTATGAGAACGCAGCTATATAAACTGGCGACAAACGACTCAGACCGTGAGTTGCTGATGAGTTTGATTGTTGTTTTCCTGACTACGACCCATACCATCCTGTTATCCGAGTTTGACTTGTGTCTACAATGAGAACTAAGACCAAAAATGTATACTTTATTCATACAATGCACTTTACCTTTTAACATGCAGATAAAAAATTGAACTGCGACAAAACTGACCACGCGGAGATCGAGGCACCATAATCCTATTTTCCTCTCAGCGAAGAAACTGGTCTCTTTGTTACACACTTTGCGAACGCTTCATGTCTTAAGAACAGGGCGTTGCGAAAGTAAACACAGCGATGCGAATGGCAATAAAGTTCTAGTGTCGAGCAATATTAATTCAAAAGCGTCGCAGTGATGATTTTCATTTGCGTGATTGTCGTGCTAGTTTGCCATAACAACATAAATGTCCTCTCTCGCAAAGTAATACAAACTTTATATTGAGTACATCGAGTTTCTCCTAAATCAGAGCATGTTAGGACAGAAAGGTTTACAAATTCCAAGAAGCAGTGTATATTGAAAAAGGCGGAATCTTAGTTTCCCCCCAAGCGCTGGTGGAGGTGGTGGGATTCTTCTACGAACTAGAGTTGAGAATTGGAGATACTTAGCGGGAAACAGCATTTTGAACAATCGTATCGTCAGACAGTCCCCACTAGAGGAAAGTTGTGGCACGGCAGCCGCAGTGTTGCCTGTAGACGACGAGAATCATGGATCTTGACACGTTCATCATTGATTGTGTGACTCGCATGTGGAATAAGTACTTAATTAGAGACCTGAGACGCGCTTGTACTCTGTTGTAGATCACTTTCACAGCTATCTTTCATGTCGCTGACGGCGTTTGACAAACGCTCCGAATAAGAAACAACATTGAACTCTATGGACTCTCAAAAAATTGTTCTTATAGGTTAGATGAGGAGAGCGACTCAGTTTGACAACAGTGGATCTGCTGTTAAATTCCGACCAGACACGGAAGGTGTTCACAAGGGATTGGAAATACACCGCTTTTATACTTCCAAACGTTGGAGAGCCTTATTGGGTGACGATGGTTAGTCGACCTTCAAGTTCCTTTTTTCCCACAGTAATAGGTATGATCTGTCAGCTGGTTATAAGAGCATACAGTGGAGACAAATGCGAGTATCCTTTCGCGATACCTTGGCAGCAGACTAAGTATAAGCATAACCATTCGCCGACTCTTTGCGGCGAAGGAATGCGTTGTGTTTGCCCAGAATAAGTGAATCCTACAGCCATACACAGTGGGAGGACAGCGTTAGAGGAAGGAAGTGGCCGCTGACAGTAAGGATTTACCCGAGTTCGACTACGCTATTTTCCTTGAGATATTGGTGTCGCGAAGCACTTGTCCAAGCATTTCCGATCTACTTGGAAAAGACGCCCCCCTCCAGCTCCCGCCCCCGCACCCCCCTCCGCCCCAATGGCAGTGTGTATGATCTGAAGCCGCGGACGATACAATGGGTTTTAATACTACGTCAAACGGGTCTATACATTCTCGGCGTGCTCCAACCGGCATCAACCGGAAAAGTGTGCCACTCGAGTTACAAACTAAAGTTCTACCAATTGTTTATGAGGCCAATGCGCCGAATCTGATAAGTCTCTTCAATCACCATTCGATAGGAGATCTACTTTCAATGAAGATGGCGACGAGGATGGTTGAAGAAAATCCAAAAAAGCGAGGACCGGACATCCAAGGAAGGGAGTGTTAAGTTTTGAAATTTGGAAACGCCGTCGCACCCAGATGGCTACGAAATTAGAACGCCTGACGGTAAGTATTATTTTACATGCTGACATTGAAGAGGAAACACGCACAATTGACTCATCTGGGGGATGTGATGTCGGAAATGCAAATGTTTCTCATCCTATAAATGTAACATACAAAGTTGTTACTGAGAAACATGACCTATTGTTGTTTTATTCTAGGGCAAAACTGGTGGGTCGTTGAGTCTTTAAAGGCTTTATGAAAAAAATTCAGGATAGTGACAGACATTTTTTCGACCTAATCTCCACTGGATCGCACACCAATGGTGTGCGGCCGGACCATAGTCAGTCCGGTAAAATCTGACTTTTTGTAGAAGCTCAATTACTCTGAACAATTTAGAGAAATGGCGATGGTTTAGATAAAGACAATTGAAAGAGTGAAATTGGATGTTACGCTGGCATATTTACAAAATTCCACAAACCACACTACAATTCCTGCACTTCGCAGAGTAGGTTTATGATGTGAAGCAAAGGGTCTCACCGACAACTGAAGCACATCAAAGCAGGTCAGACTTCAGCTAGTATTACGATGCAATCCCATAGACGTGAAAAGCAAATCTTCAAAGGATGTAACTCAGAAGATGTTTTCATTCAAACTTGCACCATCGTCATAGGGAAGCCTTTTAAGTATTAGCCTATGATCACCCACAAACTAACAGTATTTTGATGGACGCGGGCGAAAGCAGCAACAGAACTACGGGAGTTTGCATATACACATTGATGTATGTCAATCTCATTCTACAAAAATCCAAGAGCCACAAGCTGCTCAGAGTACAATAATCTCAGTGAGACATGAGAGTTGACGCCTCTAGAACAACCTACACCTTCTAGTTCTTTCTCTCACTCATGAAACCTAATATGAAGGGACTTGGTAACTAAGAAACCACAAGGGCCTATCCTCATGTGGATTGATCATAACCCAGGAATGTCGCGGAACGACTTCAGAGTTTCCGAACACAATATCATCACCTGTAATTCCGCTGAACCAATGAGCAAGTTTGTCCTCAGGTTCACCACAGCTAGGTCTTTAAGCAATGTACTTCCATTGTTGCTCATTATTTATTATTATCACAAACAGTGATATCGTATTCAAAGATGGTATGCTTCATTTCTCCTGCAAGAGCGAGTATACCTCTGACACACTTGAACTGACATTCACAACAGTGGGGCGGACCAAGACAGTCATAAAGCATATACGATCAGCCTAATTACGAATCAACAAGTAAGGAACTAAATCACAAAAGGGATATAGGTAATTAATTCAGAAGGATTAAGGCGATCCCACTCATCGACGACAATGCAGTTTACGCAGCTGGAGAACAACAGTTGATGGAGAACAGGTCGACCAGATCTCGTGATAAAGAGTTGCGTACCGACATTATTACACCTTGTCACGACACCTCGACCATACTACAATATCGCTGTGCGCGCGCTCGACAACGATCTATTTGAACGTTATCATTGATCTTCCACATGTGAAGCTTTCAATGAGAGAGGAGAAGATAATAAGAATGACTAACAAAACTGGTGTATGTTTCTATTAGAAGAATAAGGTCAACATAGATGAGACTTTCTACAATACTGCTGTCAGAGATGTACCAGGCGAAGTGAAAACTAGGTGCAACACACCACAAGGGTGGTCATATGTTTCAGATACAATTTTATCTGATCGAAAATGTACCCACAGCACAAATCTTATTGAGAGGACCGACTGTGAGCTGCTCTGAGTCTGGACAAGGGTCACTTACAAGAATGACTAACAGAAAAGTAAAACACCCACACGATGAGCCGGTCAAATGCGAGAGTCTCCTCACATGATCCCGAATTGATCTTCAACCGCAAAAAGAGCTACTAGGCGCTCAGCTAGCGTTGTTTGGACAAGAGATTATAGCTTAAATACTCTAAGCAAATTAGTAAGATAGAGTTAAAGCTTTGCTTCTCGTCATATCATGTCGCCTACAGAAAGTTTTCGCTGCTGTTTGAAATCTGCGCTCAGAAGGTCTAAAGCGAGAAGACGGAGCATAGAGGTTGAATATGCCAATTGTGTCGTTCTAGTGCAGTTGTCGTGATGGGTGCAGATGTTACACACTCACAAGACGGCGTGCAAATCCAAGTAAAACAAAGACGATGACGATTACAGGCAGTGAAAACTCAGCAAACGACATTAAGTTACTAACTCTAAATCACCCCGCCTAAGTTTCAGTTTCGTCACGGAGAGGTTTCCTAGCTCGGTGTGGCAGCAGGTAGTGGGGATAGAGACGAAGTCAAGATGGTGGTTTAAAGGAGTTCAACCCGACTACCACTCTTCCATCAACAAATCGCGCAGAAACAGCCGGACTTTCCATCAAGAGAAAATATGTGTTGTTAACAATATTAAGATAGTCCAACACTGGCAAGCGGACTCGTCGGCTGCGACAATGCAACAGAATACTCCAATCAGTATCAATGATGGCGTAGACAGAGAATGACGATCTTAACCGTAATACGAAATATTTTGTATCTCGCCTATGCTTGGGCACGGCGCCGCTGCAAATCAAAACGAGGACCAGAAGTTGAAGCGGTGTTTCTCCAAGAAGGCATTTTTCTCGATGTGAGGGGCGTGTTCCGACAAACCGAAAGTGACGAGACCTGACCCAAGGGAGGAAAGGTCGAACAACACTTCTTCATGTTCGAAGTCCCTCCCTTAAACAAGTCATCAATGTGGTATTGGGTTTAAGTGTGAAAAGTGCTTATAAAGCTGTCCCCCCACCCCCCCCCCCCCCCCCCCCCCCCCATCGGTTTGAGAGGTTCAATGACGCAACACTGGATGGACAAAATCTATTGCGGCGCTATTTCACTGCTAACTAAAATACACATGTTTGGGTAGGTGAGCGCTCGCGCAGAAGCTTTGTTAAGATAATTACCCAATGAAGAGAGCTACACATCGAAAGAGCAATTAAGGATGAAACCAGATACTTGACATGTTACCCCCAGATAATGCCGATCAGATGTCATGTGCTTCGGATTGTCAATGGATAAGGAAAGCACGAAAAAGACTAGATTTCCAATCGACAAAGACAAAATTAATTGTTCAGTGATCAGAGTTACGGCGCAATTTTCAACAGTGTTAAGTGTCATAACAAGTTGTGAGAAGGAGTAATCTCCTACCATAACCTTGGAACTGAAGAAAGAGTTTATTTTTGTAAGATGAAAGTGACCATAACAGAGAATGAATTCTTAGAGCCCAACATGTATAAATAAATACGATTACTCATGGCAATCCAATTGAAGGTTAGAGTGGGGTTTGGTAGGAATTAGGACCATATGCGAGGAGGTGAGGAATAATATTTAAACTCGTTATGAACGTGCAAGTAAGATAGGACAGACAGTAAAAGGAGGTGCTATATGTATGATAAAATAAAGTAGGAAAGGAAAGGTGCTCATGCTTTTAACATCAAAGACAAATATCTAATTACAATGGCAAATGATCAACTCCGTTGACTCCTTCATTCAATCAGCACTGGATAAACCCGCACCAGGATCTAACAAAATGTGGAGGTGGGAAGACACTTCGTTAACTTTTAATGCTAATATCTAGCAATGTGACGCTCTTACATATCAACACACAAGCGTACAACATGTCCTACTAACTTTGTCAATACTCCACTTCTCTTCCACAGCAATAGACACAAGACCCAAGACTAAATAGTTCTCCAACGTAACAAACCAGGCTCTCTGACTCTAGCGTGAACTCTTCGCTAATCCAATTAACTCCTTGCATGGGACCCCATGTGAAGTTGCTCTAACGTGGAATAGTACTTGATTTACAGAAGTCGGATACTTCAAGAGTTTGCTAAAGAACAACTATTTCTGAATCTACATAAAGCAAGCGTACTGAGAGAAGGAGATGATTGCTTTCAACCACCTATACTTCAAAAATATGTGTCCTACATTGCACACACATGGTGGCTTTTCGATCCATCTAACTCTTTACATCCTTTTTCAACATGTCTTTACTCTGCATCTGTGCCAAAACAGTGGATTAAAATTCACATAAGCGGCATTGTTGTAACGTCAGATCTTTAATGATTCTACTCAGGTTTCCTCCAGACAAATGAGCTTGCAAGATACAGTAGAAAGGAGAATCGGTCAGAATAGTTTTTCAAATCGAAGATGTAGAAATGAATCCTCTTCAACGCTGCACTTTGAATCTATAATTCTACAAACCAGTTCCATCTAAAGGGGTCCACACAAACATTGGATGAAGCGAGCAGGGAAGCAATGTTTCTTTCTTGTATTAGGTAAGGATTTGCGTAGTCCATACTTTTGGGTATCTCCAGCAAAGCAACTTTCTCATCACAAGGTTGCATTGAACACCCAATGGAGCGTGGGTGTGGAGATTCGGAGAGGAAAGTCACTGCGATTATCTCAATCGTAGAATTGGTGCACACTGAGTAGCTTGCCTTACAGAAAAAAGGGAGCATCCGAGAAAAAGGATAAATTTGAGGGTCATAGTTAGAAAGAGTGTTGATAGCACTTTGCAAGAGGAAAGTGTTCAGAGGATCAGTGCCAGATAACATTTAAATGACTATCTGAATAATTACAAGGAAAGAATAAGTAACTATTATTACACTGTTGAAACGGAGGCAAGGAATTTATTGTTTTATACCTAAAAGAAGACACCATTGGACAAAGATCCCTTGAGTCCGCTGTTGTATTGAATTCGAGATCTGAAAATGATTGGGATGTTTGAAGGGCCCTATGTGCTCAAAGCGCAACCCTTGGAGTGACAGAATTAGAAATGCGATACATTCAAGGTTTCCAATGTGAGTCCTCTTTCTAAACATCAACGCATCAGACGAAGTAATGGCTTCATGGGATACGTTTCCACGTATGACAGCGAAGAAGATATTGTGGGATGAATTGTCTACCTCCACAGTGAAACTTTGTAAAGCGAGTCTACAATTGAGAACATTGAAAGCTTGGAAAAAACGCCATCATGCCTATTGTGTTACAAAGTTAACATGAGTCTTTCTGGTGTAGATGTGTGACCTTGACATGCATGGATGGAATATCACTTTTACTTATGCACCTCCACATAAGAAAACGCATGATTTGTTAAAGGTAGGTGCAGGTAAACAGTTACACACAGCACTCAACATTTCATTATCAAGCGGGATAGCGTGGTTAACGACCACATTGTCGATTCTCGAAAAGTTCAACGTATTTATTGAAGGCTGCATCGAATAGGCCGGAGTAACAGACCCCATCCATCTACTAGACGTCACAGATATAAGTAAACGCTTATGTGACGTCTATTGTCTAGAAAAAAATAACGATTATTGAATATACACGAGGCTGTTGGCGACTATTGGAGGCCCCACTTCCCCCTGCCGCACAATTTCCTCCACTGCTCTCCATATGAGGGGAAGCAAAACTAATCAATCGAGAATCGATTCTATACAACACGATGTATGTACTCTAATGCGAGCCCAATGAAATGTCAATCAATAGAATTGACAATATCAAATTCATGATGATGGATACTACAGAGTGAAGTAGTACCATTCCTTAGTGTGTGGGTGGTTTACCCTGTTACATTAACACTAGACAGCATCAGGACTACGAGAATAAGGCTTTATCGCTATTGTGGGATGTCTATAATTAATCTACAGGACACATAATGTCAGGCATTTACAGTGGTCCATCACACTATTGAGAAGCGAGCGTATCACCTGTGAGATTGCTGGAGCCAGGTAGAACGCCCAGGTTTGGAGGAGGCCATATCTCTTCGGAGTGCACTAAGACGTATTGGTTCGTTCCAACCACTCAATAGAAAGTATGGCGTAACCATGTGTTCATGAGCGGGTCTTCATGGATAACTAGAGCTTTACGTAACTTTGGATGCTAAATTGGTTGTCAGCTCGATGCGCACCTTCCAAAGGGGAGAATAGTTCGGAGTGAACTCCTATGGAAAACTTTGGCGTCGCACAGTACATACTTGCCATATGGACCGCATTAGAGATGATTTAAACCAAAGGACGAGGGACGCGTATCAACGTTCGGAAGAAACGCCTAGGAAGTCAGTTCAGGAACAACGGTTGGATTCAGGCTGAGTTACTAGAGAGCAAAGGCGTAGGAGAAGTAAAAAAAGCCCACCAGGAGCTAGCAACGTTCTAAATCATAAGGGACGTCGGTGTGTGTAAAGCAAGAAAGCCGCAAACGAAATTCCACAGCGACCTGGAAACAAGTTCAAAGACGAAGGAAGGACACACATATTTGTAAAGCTAATACGATGCAGAGTTATCAATTCGGCTTTGTGTTTCTTTGATATGCACCACCCTCATCAAACTGACATTATTTCCTCAACTATTGTTGAGATTATAGTCCACCACAACAAATAATCGATGGTAAAACGCAACAGCCTATTCAGTTTGATATAACCTGCTAATCCATCAGTTTATATTGACTGTCAACTATCCATTGATTCTTCGGAATTGTGTACTGTCACAGGGAATTAAGAAGGATATGAATGGTGCCAATATTGATTGCAACTGTAAAGGATAAAGTGGGAATTGACAGAAAATCTTTCCCTATTGCCCAGTCTTATTCTTAGATGTGTGTAATTTTAACAATATTGAATGACAAACAGATTGAAGGAGGGGATCGAGCATATCCCTGATGGAGCATACATAAATACAATGACGCAATTTTCACGAAGCAAGCCGCAAACAGTCACACTTGCAAGTTGCCCCGGCTGGTATGATGTACATCAGCAAGGGAAATTTGGATGAGGTTTTCGCAAATGGAGGTTTTTATACCAAAACAATGTATGGGATAACGAATGGATTGACTCAGCAGATTCAAAGGAATCTTATACTTGCGCTACAATGGACCCTGTCTATCTTGATTTCCTTCGTCAATCTAGATATTCTACTATCACAGGTTTAAAATGCAAATCAAAATTTATTTTCGCGCAGCAGATGCCCTGCTGAGTTCGCGTTAATGGCTTTTGGAGCTACATAACTATCAAATCAACATAAAGTAGTGCCGTGCTCAAAGTAAGGAGAGTAACAATGGAACCCGTCAGTCATCAAATCGAGCATGCGACACAGGATTGAAGGAAAAGCAATGCCCATATATCCCAGTTAATCACAGGTGTTAACAAACTTCAACAATTGGTGCGGGATCATCCTCTCATGCCTACCCCACACACATCTTTTTCCCAAATGGCCCGATGCCGAAGGCGGTGTATATCACATTTGTGCGAAAATGAGTACATTTATTGGTGCTTTGTAGCAAAAAGAATCCGCATTTAATTTCTCAACACTTTAACGTTAGTAAACTAGCGACTCTATCAGGATGGAAAGTTTGTTGCTTGCGCAAAAAGCTTATGAGCCTAATGTTTAAAGAGGGTAAATTTTGGCACGTGAATATGGTTCTACTCTTTTTCACTGCACTGAGACATGTTTAACACAGATGATTCAAATGGAATTACAATGGCATATGTACATAAAGAGTGGTTTACTTCTTCATTATAATCCACAGAATCTCACGAGCAGATGCAGATCTAGGCGGGTGAAAGCGTAGAGTTACAAAGCCTGGTAATCTACGACCAGAGGTGTCATTTAGAGGTCACCTTTGAAGAAAACATTTACTTGCCACTCATTCTAGATGGCTATCTATGATAGCAAAGTTGAACATAAAACCGGAGATTGATGCGAGACGTAACTGTCGATCCTATCAGACTAGGATGAGTAACTTAAGCAACATACAAATCTTGAGGGAAAATGGGAAGAACGCTTCATCCCTACTCCAAGTCAATATTTCTTGATGTCTTTTTCTAGAGATAATTTACCTAATTCAATTCCTTTCTATCCTTGTCTACGCTTATTCCCATCAATACGGACACAGCAACAATCTTCCTGGTAAACATTGGGTTGCAGTGTACATTTAAATCGCTATAAAGAGGTGAATATTTTGACTCTCTTAAAATTTATCTACCTCGCTTACATGACATTGCACTATGGATGAATAGGTTCTCCTGGACGATTAAGAAAGGTACATCGTAGTGTTCCACTTCAAAGCAATGTATCTCTCATCTCAGTGGTGCGGCGGTTATGTTGCTATATTTCATCAACGAGAGGAACCATTGAAAAATAACTGTAAAAGTGTTTTACAACTCTCTTCTTTTCGAAAGAGCTGCCTATACAAAATGATGTTAATTCCTTACAACAGTATATTGAACACTGTTTTGGTACATAAAGTTTTATTTTATATGTAAATATCCTTGTTTTATGTTCCAAATCGTTGGGTTTAGAGGGGAAAGCAAAACATGTTTACATTTCAATATGTATTTTACATAATATACAGTTCTGTTTCTAAATTATTTACATAGCTTACAAATGTAGTTTTCACAAATAATTTTTCTCAAATCACATAGGATGGGTGGAAGGCGGAAACATCATTTATCGGTTCTTTAGATGCCGGGTTATCACAATTCTTTTTCCCATTATGGAGATACGTGATGGTTGAACATGACTACTTGGGCTGCCACTAACTGTTAGTCATCTGTGCTGCTGGAAACATTAGTTCCACTTCATAAGTGAGATTTATTTGATGATGTGACTGTCCAACGAATGAGGTGCCAGTAACTTGATAGTATCGCATTCACATAAACACCAGTCCAGTTGTCTTCACTTCCCAGTTTCCAGTATAATGAGTCCACTAAGTCAAAATTATTCCCTAACGTGGGAGAATGTAGATTGGGGGTGTGTAGATTTCACCATAACAAGTGATAAAGCCACACTAAAGCCACACTGGATTGTTCCATGTTGGTGGTAAAGAAAGTTGTGGGGTGACTAGTCCAGCATATTTATCCTTCCTCTGTATCCTCCATGTTAACATGTGAGGGTCTTCCCAGATGATTGTAGATCCGTTGTCGGCTTCATCTTGTTGTTTTATTAATAACCATTGCTTTCGATTGGGATATGTTCCGCTCGATTTCTTTGAAGATTGAGTTTTGAGTTTATACTGTTTGTAGTTAACATGCGATTTCACGACTTCCATCCGTTTGATGTCCTTCTCCATCCTTGTAATGAATGAAAAATCATAGTGTCGGGTAGTATCTCTTTTGTAAAAGTGTTCTTCTCCATGTGACTCTGTCACTGGAAACGCGGAAAAAAAAAAAAAGCTCAAAAATCGAATAGTCCAATATCTTCTCTCTTTGTTGTGAACGACGTATAGCTTGACACGGTGTTAGAGTTAGACAAGTCACACTTTATCCATACCTTCTTGATCCGAGAGAGGGACATCGCTCTCCATCCGTGGTGTCTTATGGTTGTCAATCACACATCAGCGAAAGGTCTTTACAGTGCGCAAGATAATGCGGTCTGAAGAGCTAACTAAGTTGCAAAACACGCCACGATGTTTTTCCACCTCACTTAATTTGTTATTAAGTGACGAAACGAAAGACTACTTTTTCCTTCAGAATTTGTTATGTCTC
This sequence comes from Prostheceraeus crozeri, assembly GCA_907163375.1. Classification (NCBI taxonomy): domain Eukaryota; kingdom Metazoa; phylum Platyhelminthes; order Polycladida; family Euryleptidae; genus Prostheceraeus; species Prostheceraeus crozeri. Next base: position 184,628 of record CAJQUW010013964.1, on the reverse strand, counting down.
AGAATGATCTATTGTGACAGTCCATTTAATTTCTCCCAGTGTTTCTAATGTATAATGAGGCATGTTTTTCAAATATAAACCTACAATTTATTTGAGTATTTCGCATAAAGCTTGGCTATTTTACATCTCAACACTATCGGAATGATTTGGTTGAGTGCTGCTCTTCGTCTTCAATTCATAGATAGGAACTACCTATGTTTTGAAGTAATTATTTCATCATCTACACATCGGCAAAGATGTAGAGAGAATTTTCTCATTTTATAGTTTAATCTACGGCTCTATAATCATTATTAAGCATGACTACGCAGAAATGTTAGTTGACTTTAGGTTAATAATACTCTTGTTAAATTCTTTCTTACAACTTCTACAGTGCCACCCTGTACAGGAAGTGCCATCTACTCTTCTCCTCTCTTTCGAAGGTTGGGGGGGGAATACCATCTCAAACTTATAGTCTCTGTCCGAATGATGGTAGAGATACCATTTGATAGTTTTTAACCAATAGCGCTTACCTCTCTCCCAAAGTGAAAGTCCTTGTCGCGCTTCTCCTAAATGAGATGTTTGTGATGTGAACTACGTGATTTGTTTGAAGTTTTTATGAATTGTCTACGTCTCTTCATTCCTCAGTGTTGTAGCTCAGTTCTCACTGTAATTACACAGTCCTATAATCATTAGTGTTGTACATGATTTTTTAATCCATCTGGCAGCTCTCTGCAAGCTTCTCCTTTTACCCCGCTTTGCATGGCTATCAGACCAAGTTGAAATCATGCAGATATTTCAAGTTGAATACATTTTTGGTTTTAGCCAAGAGTTCATCTCCGCTCTAACGCAACTTTCCCGCACACTCATCATCCTTTAGAAAACATGAACCTAATCTTGGCTCTAGTTTGTTTACTGAGTATAGCTCGGCCTAGATGTACTCTCTATGTTTTGGAAGAGATCTAAGCTTTTGTTTTCACCAAAATATGTAGCAGTTAACATCCTCCACAGTCTGACAGGATTCGTGAGGTCTGTGACACCAAACATAGGAACAAAACTATCGGTTAATCCTACCTCCACACAACAGGAAGCCGTGTCATAACTATTTATCAGTGGACATCTTATGTCAATATCATTGTAGTATAACTGGTACACATTCATCCAATTTTGCTTATAGTCATGAGTGTACCCGCCAAACCATACATGTAAATCAATTTATACATTCAACATTCATTGAATGGTTTATTTATAGCATTTCCATATCCCAACTCAAGATCTTCAGTCAAATATCTTATGCTGGTACACTAGAGAGGAGTGATTTGCAAGTAATTTTTACGACATTACGTTCCACCACGCGTGTTCTACTTAAATTTAGAATTTTCCTCTCATCTCGCGTTACTTCACATTTTCCATTGTAGATTTCACCAGATATTAAGAAGAATTATTTTATCACACAACTACTATAACTAATGACTTTTCAACTAGTTGGTACTCTTGATTTGAGCTCTACTTTTAGTGAAATTCCATATCAATGTACGTTCTCGCCACCATGGCCTTTAGTTGCGTGTAAAACATCGCTCTTTATTACCAGTTGTGAATTTCTGTGATGTTTTTCATATCCATGGATAAAATAAAATTTTAATATTGAATAGCTTGTACACACACATAAATTTATCGCCTAGTTTAGAAGTTGATGGATTGTCACTAGCTGTCTTGTTTAGTTGAACTGAATTCTTACAGTCAGTCCTGGGTCTTGATTTATCCTATTGTGAAATCCTTCATATTAACTTTTGAGAACATATTTTGGTCTACGGAGCTGGCACAATTACTGCTGGCGCTAATGACGAAACTAATCTGGCAGTGTCATCATGTATGTTTGCAGGATATGCCAAGTTGTCGCATAATCCAAAAAAACAAATTAGAATTAGCCCAATTTTCACCACTCATCTGTCGCGATAGCTTGTATCACGTTCTTCTTCTCCGAGTTTTAGAAAATAGGTCCTTATTTTCACGAATACATCTCGAAAACCTCGATCTTAAAAAGATTTTTAGAATGTGGTGAGGAAACTCTTTACTACTGTAGTAAGCGCAAGAAACCGTAAAGGTTATCTGTACCATCCACATGAGTAAGAGATGTTAAGTTGAACGACTTGTCGATTTTGCTTATTCTAACAATTTTGCTGAAATTCCGAGGTAATGCGTTTTTTTTGCAACAGGGGGGTGCTTCTGGTGAATGTTCCGTTAAAAAAGGTCATGATCGCACCACCTTATTCCCTCTTTCGAAGTAGATATAATGACTCATGTAGCTTTCGCGTCTTTGTATGATGTGAGGTGTGTAGAGATTCATTAGAGAGGTCCAAATTTTAAAGCTGAGACGTAAAGCTAAGCGTGTGGGAGAGGCATAACGAAATGGGACAGGATTCTACTTCAAATCTTCACTTTGACTTCTAGCCTGACCTAAAAACCTTTCAATAAAATAGATCTGTACAGTAATGAAATAGCATCCAAGGTCATCAACATATGCCTAAGCATGTAATCACACAAAATTGCTTACAAATGTGGAAAGCAAACCACCGCATTACAGTAGCAGGGTGCTTATATTCTTCCATCGAACAGATGTGTTCACCACGAGTGAGATCATTATAAAATTGCGACATTTGTGGCTCTACGGCACTAGGTATGCATTTCTTCTGACGGAATGTATTTAGGGACTTATGTAGAAATAACACAGTAGGGAAAACACTCCCTTAGATGACTAGAGAGAATATCATACTGATTACCAAGGGGAAATTCATTTCATTAGTTTTTCTACATGTTCATCAACAAAACGTTGCGCAATCATCTTGCTGAAGGTTCACACTCAATTGATGCACGGTTAAAAAAAATTGATGTAATATGAATCTAAGAGTGATTTTAAGCTTAGACAGTCAGATTGTCTTTTTTGCCTTATGCGTTATTCGTTCACAGGGAACGCCACTGGCAGGCGGATAGAGATGTAACATGACTTCTTTCCCAGCTGTTTGACTCCACGCGCTCACTCAACTCCAGGCCTCATCTCAATTTTCTCCATGACTTCTTCTTTTCCAATTTGGCTTTAAGTAGCAAACGATAATCTGACCTATCATAATTTCTTAAAATTATGGAAGCAGATGGGTTATGTTTCTCGCGAGCCTATTTTAGTTTTTTAAATCCGGACAGAGAAAATAATTGGCCATTCTACTGCATATTGTTTGTCCTAATATCTTCCTGTTAAATGGTCGTGCGATCTCTTCACCTTTTAGATGCAATCATCACTAAATACAGCTTTACATTATATTACAAATTTTTTTACAGATCTTAATATGTTTTTCGATTCACTTGTCATCAGAAGAAAGAGACATTGGTGTGCCGGCTTATTGCACGCTGATTCTCAGTTAAGTTTTGAGCTATATTTTCTAGGTGATCCAAGAAGTCCATAATACAATTCTCTCCTTTGAAGACATTATATTTGTTTTCAAAATCTGGACTGGAGAGCTTTATGCCAAACATGATAAACACCAACTGGCTGCCGGTTTGTGTACTTTTTATCGATGTAGCACTCTATATCTGCATAAACAACTAAAGGAGGACTTAATTGATATTCCATGTACTTGTGCTTACCTCTAGTTGTTTTAGGCATTCTTTCTATTTGTGCCTTTCCACGAACACAAAATTGATAATGTCGCTCCAAAGTTGTCTTATATGTAAACGATTGGGTACATCGATCGCAGAAATGTTTTATCTTATATTAATTTTTCTATATAATCTTGATAGTTTCTGATTCCACAATAGTGTGCACGTTCATTGTTTATAATTAGTAGTATATTCACAGTTCGTTTACCAATAAAGTTGCTGCTATATCGAACACCTTTTAGTCCTTTTTCGTAAAGGTGAATGTTGATTTTAATGTCATTATTTTTCTCAAACTTAGGAATATCTTTAATTGATACAGGTGTAGAGATGTCATTCATATTTAGTTCAGATGTCCAATTACTATACGATTTTATCTCATTCCTAGAATATGATACATCATTGTAATGTAGCATTGATAGAACTGAATACAAGAAACAGTCATTTGCATTTGAATGTACATTAATTACAGCCTTCGAATCTTTCAGACTCTTTGGTAGATTAATACTTCTCCACCAGAAAGTAATGGACTAGTAAGAACATTGAATTCTATATTTAGTATTTCATCTATAACCCAATTGCTACCCTTATTTGCAAAAGCTTCAATATGACTTGAGCGACTATTTAAGTTATCATTTGGAACCATGTATCATAGTCATAAATATAGTTTGTGGATGATGAAGTAAAGTGTGCGAGAAACGTTTCATCTTCCTGAGGATTTGATCGCACATAACGAATTTGTGCTACCAGACGACCACGTAGTTGAAAAGTTTCTAGAAGGTTTGTCACTAAGTTCTCTAATATAGATCGCATATTTAATAAAAAGGAAATTAATATCTACTGTGTTGTGCTGATGGTGTGATGTCGTATACACGAGCATGACCGTTGAGCGCGCTTTCGCTGAGACTTACAGTTCCATGATTAGTTTGAATATTCATCTCACGATTTGTATTATGCATATTCATATGCTGACGGAATTTGCCTATAGAATTATACGTTTTACCACAGCGGGAGCTGCATTGCATAAAGATCAAACTCTTATTTGAAGCGCTGTATTGGTATATGTCTAGACGTTGATTCAGCAGTACTAGATTCGGGTATTTCACTATCATTAGTTGAGATACTTCGAGGATTTGAATTTAAATTACAATTACTTGGTTGCTTATCACAGACTAGATTGTGTCGCTTTAGATTATCCTGTAGTTTCGTTTCATATGGACACTTCCTACACTGATAAGTTTTTCCTAACTTACAAAACTTTTCATGGCGTTGCAAATTACTATTAAGAGTAAACGTTTTTCCACATTTAGAACAGACAACCATGTTTATTAAACTGGTGTGGATTATAATTTTGCAGACTATATATATTTTTATCATCCTATGACGTCACAACGATTACTAACCAATGACATTTGTTCCAATCTACGAGGAAATAAGAAGACAGGAACTTGTATCAAATTCTTTTTCCATTAAGTTAAAAAGTCAAAGTAAAAGAAATTACAACTTTTGACACTTTATCATGTCACTGTGTGAAGTTTCACATGCTGGCACTGCTCGCAACAGTCGGACGTATCCTCCATCCGAGTCGGTTCTTAACTCGTGAAATGTGACCTTCACCGATATATCGATGGAGCATGAGTGTCTCACGTTCGAATTGCCAATTGCCTCGGGCCACAGAAGAAGGACAATAGCAAAGTTTGACTGTGTCAACTATTGCGGAACCAGATACAATCAAACCCCTATTCTCCTCCCTGAGGCTTGCTCTCCCGCTGTTTCATGCCAGCCGACCCGAAGCATCGTTGCTGACACAACTTGAGTTTCTCCTCCAGTCAGCTCATCACTCCTTCTAGAACGCGTGTCGTCTCTAAGGTCCGTACATTATATTCCCGCCCGGCTGGAGGGTATATGGAGCGGGAGCAGGAACAAGGACCCGGATCGGGAGTAGGAGCCAGGATCAGACAAAAGGGACTGGAGTGGGAGCAGGAGCAGAAGCAGATTAGAAGAAGGGATCGGATGCGGGAACATGAGCAGGAAACAGGTGACGTAGTAGAGCTCGTGGTGGTTGTGAGAACTCCTCGCATGTTCGAGGATCGGCGTAAAAGGAAGCCGAGCGCTACAGTTTGGCGACGCCCGGAATCCGCGAGAAGAGCGATATCTCTTGAGATGCGAAATCAATCACATGCTGAAATGAGAAGAAATAATTGTTTACTATCTATATGTCCTTATGATGAGGATAGAGCAATATAGATCTAACCAAATTTATAGAAAATATACCTCAGGAGTGACACTTGATGGATTGTCCCGAAACGAATTGTTCTGAAAATAGATATCACTGCTATAATTCCTGACCCACCTTTAACAAGAGAAATCATTAGATTTAGTTAAAAATTATGTTATGTAGTTATTGTTAATTTCGATATCTTACAAGAGAGCGTCTTGTGTCATCCTCATCAGAAGATGATGTGGGTGACGACGTCGCCGATGATGTAGTAGTAGACGTCTCATCCGATGAGGAACTCCGATGAGGACTCCCGTAGCGTGTACGGAATCTCTTCATTGTCCCCAACTGATGTGGTCGTAGCCGGAGTTGACGTGATGCTAGCAGCCCTGGATTTTTTCAGGGATAGGGATCGCATTACCTGAAGCGGTAGAAAAAGATAGAATGTTAACTGAGCAAATGGATGATGTATGATACATTAACAAGTGACGAGAGGGACTTATGAAAACGACTATAACAACTGTACTTACGGGACGTGGGGTACTTGAATCTTCTACCGCACTCAGCTTGGGAACCGGTGGTAGAATTTTGAACAGCTGAAAAAGAGAATTAATGCATTATTGTACATTGAGGGTGATTAATTTTTATCAACATCTCTTACATTTTTCATTTGAGGCAACTGTTTGACAACCTTTGTCTTCTTCTTCGCTGGAGGCCTCTCACACTGAAATGTTTTTGAAAAGTTAAATTTACTTCATACATAACGAAACAAATGTTCTTAACATCAATCATTTATATTTAAAATTTAACTTGTAAAGTTATCGGCACTCACCTCTAGATCGCTTGATGAAGAGTCACTATCAATGAATGCTCTTGATTTGAACTTTGGCTTTCTTTTTGTGGGAGGTTTTGCTGGTTCGGAACATTGGCTGAGTACTCCCTCTGCAGCCCTATCCTCCTTCGCGAAAAGCCTTGCCAATTTACTCTTTTCATCCTTTGAGGTTAAATTGCGTCCACCTCTACCGTTTTCCTGCGCGCAGGATGCATGTCTACTGATGAAAGCCTTAGACTTATCATCATTTGCCATTTCCGTGCTTCGCACGTAGGACCGACAGGTGAGGCAATACACGTAGGTGCAGCCCTCCTTGAAAGTGTGACCTCCTTGTGACCACTCTTACTGGCATGTCTCACCGGCTGCTTACATGTTTCACAAAAGTGAAAGATTAAGCGCTGGCGTGCGAGGCTTGCATGACGAACCATTTCTGTAAGTCATGAAAAGCGTTCGTTATTATTTTATCTGTTAGCAAATGTGAAAATTGCTAAAATTGCTCAAAATTTAAGTGACTATTGCATAAATATTGGAAAGTAATTCTACAGTAATTGATTTTTTTAACTTAGAAAAATATTTTCGAGATAGAAACCGAAAGTCGAAATTTATTATTATTTTATTTCGAAATGAAATCATAGAAACGAAACTGATGTTTTAAAAAAGATAAACATTTCTGACTTTGGTTAAACAACTTTTAATTTGTAAATGGTCCACAGACTATCACTTTGAAAACAAAATTAGCATTTGAATTATTTACAAATTTGAAGCACACTTTGGAAATGTTTATCTTTATTTAAACACTTCATCATATAAGCTTGTGTGCTTTATAGGTTTTGAAAATGCTATAATTATTTATGAAAATTAATAATTCTGTTTAATAATATAACATATAGTGTTCCTAACTTAACATCCAGCCACATGTTTTAAACTAACTGGTTATAAGAACTTAGTAATGTTCCTACTCCCAAACTATATAAAGTAGTGAATAGAAGAATGTAGAACTAACTTCAGAATTGCAGTTATAAATCGAGAAAACGGAGAGACGGAGAACGAGGTCTGCTATGCACACAGAATAATTCAAAAATGAGTGAAGAACGGAGCTCTACAACTTCTTTATATATGATTCTAACAAAGGAACCATGAACAAAGACCGGATGTCATCATAACATCACATTGGTATAGAAAAACAAATTGTTGAATTCAAACAAAACTAAACAGCTGATATATTTTAATGATGAAATAGAAAAGTGCCATCAAAGTCTTTGATGCTAGAGTGGTACATGTAACCGCGAAGTTAAACCAATTAACATGTGATGAAGATGGATTCCCTGCAGTTCTAAACATTTAAAATTCTACTTAAGTTAAGGATTTCATATAATTTGAATTATCATCTAAATTCAAATAATAAAGAAAAGTCATTAAGTTTTAAGAACTTAAATCCAGACTGCATCATAAAACGCGCAAAAATCGAAATTCAAATTTCGCGCCAAATTTCGAAAAATCAAATTTCGCGCCAATTTTAAATTTAATGGCATCTAGGGTTAGGGTTAAGGTTAGGGTTAGGGTTAGAGTTAGGGTTAAGGTTAGGGTTAGGGTCAGGGTTAGGGTTAGGTTTTAGTTATGTAAAAAAGAATAGCTATGGCACCCGGAGCCCATGGGTAAATAAATTTTCGAGTGCGCTTCGCGCATTCGAAAATTTATTTACCCTATAATCCGAAAAATTTCGAGGGCGCGAAGCGCCCGAGAAATTTTGAGGCCCCCCCGCCGTGTATGAAGTGTATGAAGGTCAAAGGTCAAGGTCAAGTCAAAGGTCAAGGTCAAGTTCATGTGGAAGTTTATGCATTATGGTCATTTCGAGTGATCAAACTTTAACTTTGAAAACTTTCAAAAACTTGAAACTTAGTTATTTTTGAGAAAAACTTAGAATTTTTCCAGTTGCATACACCTGCATACAACAAGGATTTTTTCATTGAATAGGTACATATGTTATATCATTCGAAAGCTCTTTTCATTCTGATTCCAATGATGTATTGTATGCAATATGTATGACGCCATCCGAAGCAGCTATAGCCCTTTGAAAGATAGGTAGAATTTAGTTGAGAAACTTAGAAATTGAAATCATAATTTTTTCTTCCTGCATACACTTGCATACAACAGGGATTTCTTCATCGAATGGGTACATACCTTATATCATTAGAAAGGTCTTTTCATTCTCTAGCTAATGATGTATTGTATGCAGTATGTTATCATCCTAAGGTGAAAAAAAGCATTCAAAAACACTGTAAATCTATTCAAACTTTCATCCAATTTGACTATCATTTGAATTACACATTAATATTCATTTCAAATTTGTTCTACTATGTTCGGTGCTGTTTCAAAGTCTCAAACAAGTGATTTGAAATATATATCTTCGAAATATTAAACTTAGAAATACTCATAGGTAGCTATTTCAGAGATGAATATATCTATCCCCAGTTCCCATTCAAATCCTATCAGAATTCGATTTGTGAAATAATAAAAAAACAAGATTGTTCATTTATGTAAGTGTTATTAAAGATAAAAATTACATATTGTCAATGTTGGGGAAAGGAATCAGTCTCTTCAGGTCAACTCGAACACATACTCTTGTCTTTTTGGGGGCACCAGGGCAGCGGCGAGGCGTGGCTGGATCCATTATGCTGAACTCCAGCGCAGTTGTCAAATTCTGTTCTTCAGGCTCTAATCGCACACATATCCGCTTCATGTTTGTTTTTCGTGGAGCATTTTGATCTGGCTTCCACTACGTGTCTTGACTGTTATACCAGCTTCCACCGGTGTTTCGATGATACTCCTCTGTAGTACCAAACTTTCATCTTCTGATGATATTGGATCAGGAGTTACAGGTCCTCTTACGAACACTCTGGGTTCGCATGGCGATTCCGTCCTTTCAACACGAGAAGCGGGAGGTGCTGTGATACGTTCCATTTTCAATGTGATTAGAATAATCTAGATAAGATAGCTGATAATATGGTACTTGAGGATTAGAACCTTTGATAAGAATTGGTACACAGCTAGGACTTATATACTTTTCGAACAAAGGAATTCCCAACAGCCAATCAGAGAGGTTCCGATTTTCCCTGAAAGGGATATATAAGGATATAATTGTTCCAATTAAGCAAGTTCTAATCCTCGTGACTTGAGTAGACATTAGGAATCTATTACGAATCTACTTCATGATGAGTACCCAGAAACAACTGTTCTGTTACCAAAATGAAAGCCAAGTAATTAAGGGTGGATCGTTGGATGCGAAGGTTAATTTGTGTTGCGGATGCAAAGTGGAACTCTGGAAGACTTTAACAGTGACAGCACTCCAAAGGAGAAAAGGACTGTCGGCGAAGTGTCCTATACACGAGTGTGATCACGACTTCACAAACAATGCAACATTCCTCGAATGGGCTGAGGACTTCTTGAAGTTAACAGAGTCCCCCGAGGGACGTGACTTACCTTCTTTCATTTTTTATGGTAAAATTACACTTACATTGTAAACCTCTTGTTTTCATTTCGCAAATTCTGTAAATCGGATTCTGATTAGTAAATAATAGAACATTCATAACATAATTTCTGATCTGTAAACGCATTATGAAAATAAAAATTGTCATCATAGTCACAATGGCCACAATTGTCGCATTTGAGCAAGCAGTCTCAAAACAAACACCTGTTTAAGTACCGAAATAGATGTTCGCATTCCTATTCTAATTCACATACTCTAATTCAATTTCGGAACAAGGCGTTCCGAATCATTGAGTATGATCTCAATTCGCCTATCAATCGGAACGCGGTTCCTATTTACATGTTCCTATCCATGTTCGCATCCATTCGCAATTCGGAACATGTTCATATCCATGTTCGCATTCGCAATTCGGAACATGTTCGCATTGGCAATTCGGAACACATGTTCCTATCCATGTTCGTATCCACTATCAGTGCGTCCGCAATACTAACTACTGACATTCACGGCTAAAGAATGACGTCTCCTTCCTTGTAGATTCCCCGGACTTGTATGTCGTGCAAACTTGGCACTCCTTGCTCGGATATTTCCTGTTTCCAACACTTTTCAATGACCTCCATACTAGAAAAGTGTTAGAATCCTCTGTAATAAGATCGCATCCGGACAATGTTGTCAATCTCAATTCCGGCCTCAAATACTCATGTTGCTAATCTCATTGTTCGCGCTGTTGGAAATGTTTCATCTTAGATGTCTGAGCCGCCTTGCACATTCTGCCCCTCCTGTGTCGGCACGGTCTGTTCTTTTCTTGCCTGTTAACTTCTTCATTTTTATCTTTTAGTGTGTGTAGGTGTAAATGTTTTCATTTACTTCAAGATTATGACCGTCTGAAGGACGGTCGAAAGCTCGAACAACATTCTTCCCTACTAGTGTGGTTTTTCTTTTATTCAATGAAAAGGAATTTTAATGGTTGCTTACAAATAGTTTCAAATGCATATCAGCTGATTTTCACATGGCTTCATTGCACACAAGGTAAAAACACGTCTATTTTCCATCTAGCGCTTTATAATAATGAAAATCTTTGGCTGCGCATAATAAAGTCGAATAACCAATCACAGAACAGACAGCTCACGTGACGCTGCATGATTGGCTTCATGTGACCGGCGTGATCTTCTGAGCTCTAATCCACGCGCCGCTCTCTGCAATACATAGCTTGATCGAATGAATGGCCAAAGAAAATGGATCACGCGCTTCAGTAATTACTGAGAACTTTATCTGTTGCGCTAGATTGTCATTTAACTCGCATATGCTTGCGACAGGTAGGCTATTACCCGTCGGCCGCGTATAAGGTGGGTGAGGTGAATTAGGCCCACCTAACAATTAGAGCTCCACAGTCTTGAATTTTTTATTAAATTTCGTTGGATTTTCGGAGTACCGATTATACTGTGACAGGCCCGGGCCTTATTACCACCATTTTGCATGGGCCTTATTGACTACATTACTGACATCCATTGGCGTCGCGTGCTCGGGGACCATCCTTCGCTCTAAATCGGATTCCTATATTTCTGCAGCAGACAGCATGAACTGCATAAAATAATTAATTTGACGATCAGTGAATTTTCACTGAAATTAATAAGACAGCGTCAAATTAAGTATGAAAATTTTCATACTCGTACAAGTGGGCATGCACACATGAACATTCAAGTCATATTGTCATGCATGACTACAGAATTAAATGAAATTATGTGAGAAATGGAAACTGATATTTAAATGAAAGTTGATACAGTCCAACAGACTTACCCAATTGCATGTGAATTATTATTCACTGCGAGTCCTATGTGACAGCCTCTTTTTCTGAACAGTCTCATAGCATGCAATCATAAACTGATTGTTCGTCAACGCGACTTTTGTTTTCCTAAGATTTTAAACGTCAAATGACAATCAATGAAAGTGCGATGTTGATTTCTCACATGATGCTTGATCGCCTTGGTCAAGGCTGAGATCATACAGAGAACATTCACTCTCGAGTAGTGATGCAAATAGAAAATTTTCCAGAAAATTTTCGAGAATTTTTGAAATTTGGAAAATTTTGAAATTTATTTTTCGGTGATTGACGTTTTTTCCTTTGTTTTGGATACATATTTTAGTCGTTTGAAAAGACTGTAATATTCAAGGACCGAAAACTTGTCTATCATCCCTGTACATAGAAGTAGATAATAGTACACTAGAATGGAAGTTTGATATCTTGCCTATGTACGATGATGGCACATGGAAAAATCTATGGTTTGTAGATCAGATTCGATCTAAAACATTGTATCATAGTGAATCTATTTGCCAAGTTAGTTGTGTAAGTTGTTGAAACCTAATTACAGGATTTTCGTGGAGAGAATTTTAAGTGAGATGGTGGCATTGTTTTATGTGAAATAGCCTACTATTCCATGGATTAATATGCTGTGTCTATTTGTACGAGTCATTGACAACTATTTTCAAATTTTTCAACACTGGAATACGAATTGAAATTTGGTTCACAGAGTCATAATCGAAAGTAGTCGGTGTACTGGTTGTAAGAACATTTCAAGAATTCAAAGATAAAAATTTTAATTATTGGATAATTTCCCCTCCTAACGGTCAAGAAACCTAGCGCTCTTCTGGAATAAACACATCGAAAGCTCTCTAGCGACAGTCATTTATCAGATAAATGAAATGGCGTTGGAGGTTTTCAATTAATCACTAAATGATTAATATGACACAGTGTGATGATATTACGGAGGCTCATATTCGAAAGCATGCAAAGGTTTTGAAAATTGTTCAAATATAATGAACAGGGGAATCTTTCAAAATAAAATGAATACTGTAAGATTTCTTGGCCTCTGATTTCAAGCTGGAGCAATGTATGATCTGTAAATGGACATTACAAGTTGCATACGTGTCTGATTATGCTCTTGATTGATTAGGAGCGATATTTCAAAATGATGACCATACAGAACGTTTTGAAGGATTTCCTTCTCTGTCATCCTGTCGCTGCACTATTTTGTAAATTCACTATTGCTTTTGTGTACATGATCTTTGGACAAGGGGCAACAATCAAGATCACAAATTGACTTGATAATTTAAAATGTCAACCAGAAAACAAGAAAGCCAGTCCGCAAATTTTGCTTTTTGCCCCGACAAAGTTCCCCCGGAGTGTGCCATAATTTTCATGCAATTTCCATTCTAGGACTTTCTATGGTACTGTTAATTTCTATGTCCCTGTATGTCAACTTTTGTAACCAACTGCACCTGTTCCATGTCTATGTCAGATCCTTCCAAATGAATTTCAGACATTGAATGGATTTCAGATTTCTCTGGCTGAATTTCAGATATCTGTCAGCAGCTCAACTTTGTCATGACAAGATCTTAAATTTAACTGGAGATTCATGTGGATCATATCTGAAATTCATTTGGGCAGATCTGAAATCGAATTGGAGCTATCTGAACCATCTGAACTAGAAATGGAAGATGTGTATCCTCAGCGAAGATGTCGACAATAGGCCAGAAGTCAAAGGCTATCATAGATATTCTTTTACTCATCACAGATATCTTTAGTGTCCAAATATCTCACGAGTTTACAATCTCTATATCTTCCAATACGGTCGCTCATGAATGCTGCGTGGACTGTGTGCTTATACTTCGCACTTGTTCATCAACACATGGAGAATTTTTTTCACTGATCCACGCTGCATAATAAAGCTTAACTTTCAAGCTAATAAGTAAACTCCAAAATGAAGTACATTATTTTTGCTCCAGATCTTTCACAGTAGGGGTCTACATGAAATTGCACCCCTATTGTAAAGTAAGATTCACGTTATGCAAAACGGTGTCTGTGTGATAATTAAAAATGCTAACAAAATGGCACAAATAGCCACTGTGGCAAATACGCGGACGGAAGTCGCATTGCTATTTTAATCGAAATAATGATTAAATTAATGAGTTTTAGACCCAATTTATTGGTACGTAGCTGCGTCGGCAGTGGAAGCGCTCAAATTATAACCTTTGAACGTCGAAAAAAAAAATTACACTTGAGTCAATTATGGGTCACCATTGACCCATACTCGTATAACCCAATTTTATAATCTTTTGACATTGATAAACTTTGGTCATGTTGCCCTAGGATGCTTAGTGAGCCTAACGCAAAGTCCATATTCCCTAGCAAGCATTATGTACACTATAGGGCCTACAGAAATATGTACTTTTGTTGAGCCTACTATGTGCTGGTAGGCTAGGCTTGCGAGGAAAAAGCAGTAAGAATGTCTGTTGTACTCCAACTGACTTTTATTGAAAGGTTGAGCATCTCTCGCACAGGAGATGATCTCTACAAACAAAGTTGAGACATTTTGAGCACCTGGTAGAGTGCTTGTTGTCACAGGTGTAATGACAGAGTCGGCAGCGGCCACGTTTTGCATGTGGAGGAGCAGGTGTTGAGAGTGGAATTATAGCTGGAGCCAGAGCAGATCTGCAAAATAGAAGTACATGTTTTCATGTCATCCATACCTATGTAAGTACGTGCTGAACGCTGGCCAACATGTCAGCATTCCGGTAGGATAATATATCGATAGGCTGTAATAGCTACGTCGATAGGCTACTAGGCGCATCCTATATCGACATACTCACGACTTACGAGGAGTCGTCCAGATGGCACAAATTCCGTCCTAACTCTTCCAGATATATTCTTCTTCTGTGGGTTTTTCCGAGATGAAAACTTTGATTCAATGAAGTGAAAATCACATATCCATTGACTCCTAAAATGTTAGAATTGAGGGTAACATCTTTCCTGGCAGAAGCTGGCACTGTATGATTCGTATCTGCATGGATACAACCTACAGTTGTACTTGTAACACAATGTAGCATATTATTTTCGTTATATGCCTATGTGTAGGAAACTTTTTGTGAGTTCCGCTTGCAAGGTATACATTCAATACGCCAATAAAAAGACCAGTAGCACAGTTATCCACAGTTATACGGAACTATAGGCCTACGGTACTGTACGTGTAGCCTATCTATCGTTTGATTCTGCATTACATCTTTACATGAGCGATTGTATATTTTGAGTGAAGTACGGAATGGATTATTCAAGCAATTTATAAAAACTTGTTTGTTTGCAGAGTTTGATCAAAGGTACATTTAGGCTACGTATTAGGCTAAAGGCAGGTAGACCTACAGTTTTGCAAGCTTATGACGTGAAGCCTATAGGCCTTTATGAAGCCCAATTTCTAGAATGGTCGCATAGTTAACTATACAATGTTTTGCATGCATGACTACCGCCATCAACAGATACATACTGTAATACTCCTTCTGTACGCATACTGTACATGTATATTGGGCCTACATGTACTGCATCTCATAAAGATCGACTTGCTTACCAGCCAGATCGATGATGTTGAAGAAGACTCGCATCGGCCAGCGCCTCGATTGTCTTTTGCATGAATAGTGGGAAACCAACTTGTCGACGGTGTCAACTCCACCTTTCGTGCATTGTAGAAGTTGTTTATCTCAGATTTCCCGTTTGTTTCATCAATGACACCTTCCCCGATATGTTGGCTGCTGAGAATAAGACAAGATTTGTTTTTGCGTGGTACCAAAGAAACCAATGTCGCTTCTTCTTTGTAATAAAACTTGCAGCTATCCACCGAGCGATGTTTCACTTCAAGGCAATCTGGAGGCAGCTCTCTTTTGTTTTTTCTTATTGTCCCAACCAAACTCAATTTCTTCCTTTTCAATGCTCTTGCTAAATCGAGGCTCGTGTAAAAATTGTCTGTTGTCACATCTTCTGCCGCTGCCTTCATAATCCTTCACTAAATCAAGAACAACTGATTCTCCTAACTTTGTTGTGACTTCGTTGTTCACCTTTCCGAGGTAAGGTCTGATTGCCAGGATGTAGCGTGTTGAGCTACAGACAGCGATGAAAAACTTCAAACCATATTTGGATGGCTTCAATGGCATGTACTGCCTGAAGCCACATCTACCCCGAAAATCTGCTAGCTGTTCATCTACAGTTATGCTTTCAGATAGAGTGAAATGCTTTGGGAGTTGTCTAGCAAACATATCAAACAGGTCGCGAATAGGACAAAACTTGTCCAAGTTTCTTCTGTGTGATCTTGACTCCTTATTGTCAAATCTAATCGTTCTCAAAATTTCTTTGAATCGGTACAAAGGCATGGTTTCTCTAAAGCATTGGCGGCCATTCCTACCCCAAAGAAAATCCAGAGATTCATGCTTTGATTTATAGACACCAGCTAGAATAATCAAACCCAAAGTCTTTTCAGCCTCATCACGCGTAAATTCTTTCCATGGAGTTCCATGGCGTTCTCCTTCTTCATTTGTGTGCTTGACAATAATATCAAGCATCTCTGATGTAAAGAACAGTCCAAACGAGTCCTCAACAGAAGTGACCTTAGTTTTGACATGAGGTTTTGGCCCAATTCTACTGTGTATAACATTTATTTCACGAGCTCGTCCAGTTCGACATGGTTCTCTATTCCATATCTCACCACTCTTTGAAACTAGATTAGGCAGTGTACCACTCACTTCAACTTCAGAATGAGCTTCAACTTCTTCATCGCTTGTATCGCTATCCGATTCAGATGGATTCAGATGAACAGCGGAATTCTCCTCTCCATCTTCGCTTTCGTCGTCGATCTCTTCCTCGCTGATATTCGATTCTTCAGATGTTTCATCATGATATCTCCCCACAGTATTCTCTTGGCCTCTATTGAAGCCCGACGTTGAGGTCTATCAGACATAAGACACGTGTAGACGGAAGCAGTCGCACACTCGACGTATCGAAGTAGAGAAGAATTTGTGTCTAAAGCAATACGTGTGATTGAATATAAATTATGAGCGCAGCATCGGTTGAATGCAGAGTGACGTCATCATATCTTCCCTATCGTGATACACTAAGCAGTATGTGCGCGGCTACTGATTTTTACCAAGCTAGCGTGCCTCGCAATTTGAATCACGCACAATAACATCATCGTGAATCGAAAAAGCTATATTTGCTCTAAATGTACCTCCAAACCTACCTACTCTCCAGGATATATCTGGCTAGAATATGGCTAAGGGCAAGCTATATTGATGATATTGGACTAAATGCAGCTACTCATGCCTTGGAAAACCTAAATTATCAAGATATGGTATGTAACAAATAAATAGAGCAAAGCTATTTGACTCTATTTAGCAAAAATACCAGTACGGGTCAACCCTGACCCATATTTACTTAGTTGTTATTTTATTTTGAAATTCAAATTTACCATAGAAGTAATGATGTGGTCGAGTTGTCCATCTAGCATGATCTGGGTGACTGAAAGTTAGGAAAAGTCACAGAAGGTGGATGTAATTCAAAAATTATTTCTGCTTCAAAAATAGTTGTCAAAAACTGGTATGGGTCACCATTGACCCGGATCAACGTTCAAATTATAAGGCAGCTATCAAAAAAATCAAAACTTTCAAAATTTTCCACGGAAGCCTTTTCCATAATCACTCCTTAGCCCAAGTGATGCCATTTTCCTCATACAACTGCACATGACCGGGTATTCTCACTTCCACCTCCAAGCAATTCTGTGGATACGGCCGGGCCTTACAATTAACATAAGCTGATTAAGAAAACACGATTTAAGTGAGATGATCACTTTGCAATGTATAGACAACTTCATGCATTCTCCGACGCTCAAAGATGCAATTAAAATCACCGAGATTTGAAACCACGCATAAAATGTCCAACAAAGACATAGTTTTCTTGTTAGTGACTCTTGCCCCTACCCAACCCCCTTTTTTAATCCACTTCTTGCCGAATCTCGAGACCCAGTCAAATCTACATAAAAAATCCAAAAAATAGTCCGCCTCAGTGCGTAAGATTCCTGCATGAATCATGGCAGGCCTCATCTGTCGGTGGTTTGATGAGATAATCACCAGATGCACGCATCTGAGAAGAGTTTAACTACATGAGTCGATGAACAACCACGAGGATCATACAACGTCGAATGACCTTTCTTAAAAAAACAATAATTGATATCAATCAATAGACTTTATTTTCATATCACCCAAATAATGAAAAATAAGAACAAATCTCAAAAATGCCCACAATACATACACAGGGTGTTGGTAGCATAATGATACTTTTACATTCATGAGATAGTTCATAGAGAGGAAAGGTTCTGAATAAAAAGTACTGTAGAATTTCGCTTTATTAATCACAAATTCAAAAGACTGCACCAATCAGAGAATTCCACAAGGAACGATGCTGTTCTGTTAAAAATATCTGTCGATATGCCTATGCGTGTTAAGTTCCATCTTCCAATCAAAGATTTTCAAAACAATGGCCATATGAATGGTTTGGCATGGTTAGGAATTATTTCAGACTATTTACAAACTATCTACGACTATGGAGAGCCTTTATCCAAACATAGAAGCAGATTGGAATTCTCTCAATGCTCTTCAAGTGATGAACAACAATATTTTAACCGATTCTCATCCTCGAATACGCTTAGACTGCATCGGCATATAGACAGAGGTTTAATGAGTAATGACAACTTCAATTTCAACTAAAAGATTTCTTAAGTCACTCAAAGAAATTGATTGAAAACGAGAACTATACAAAAGATAACTACGCAGCAATTGATGAGAACACGGAAGTATCTTCATGTGCGAATAGCAACAATTATTAGGGATCCATTCAACAAGATGTCAAAACAATTTACGGCTAGCTGGTGGGAATTCGTGCGGTCGAAACTTTCCCCGTAAATTGGTCGGATATTCAGAGGTAGTCAACTGATATCAGTAGAATGGACTGGCCAGCTTCAAATGACGTAATCAGAATCGTGATCATAACAAACAAATCAATTGGAAGAATATGAAATAGAAAATGTGACACTAGAATATATCAGGGATTGGAAAAAGTGAAAGTAATCATCCTTTGAATTTATTGGTTGATCGCCAGTTATTGCAAATAAATACAAATGAGTATTAATATATTGTTTTTATCGAGAGATGTCTGAAACGCTTAGCAAAGCATTGTAAAAACAGTCAAATGACCCAATTTCTTGTCATTTTTATTACAGGATTGATCATTGCTCTGATTTACAGGCAAATGTCGCGCAATACGAACACTGTACACAATCAAGATCTTTCTACAAACACCTCTCGCCTGCCTACACTTGGCTGAGTCGATATTGAAGTCTGGTGACCACTGAGTATGTCAGACCGTATCAAAGTGTCACTTTTCTATGAAAATCGTTTCTCCAATCCCAAATTAGACGGCCTTAAATTCAGAATTAAGGCCGTCTAATTTGACGATGTTATACCATTGAGGTAGGAGCATTTGGATCTTACTGAGTAGATTGATATATCAGATAATTGACTACAGGTCGAGTGACACATTACATTTCCATGATCAGTCTAAATTGCAGGACGGTAAGCGATTGAGGCTGACATTGTTTTTCTGACGAAGCGGCAGAAGATTTCTATGATTCTCTTGCCTGACGAGGCCATAGAATTCCTTATCTTCTTATCTCTATGTTACTATGCGCCTTAATTATAGATCCTATGTATCTATTGAAATTTTATCCTGCCTGCCCCAGACGTCAGGATAAATTTTCCTGACGGCTGGCGACTGGGAAAACATAGCACGAGGTTAGAAGATAGCTGGATGAAGATTAACATGGATATGTCAGATCACTTCGATATCTATTAAGATATCCACAAGCAAACTTCATCTATAAATTTTAAAAAATGTGAACGACAATTTTTAAAAGCTATCTATGCCCAATTTATAGTACCGTCTAGAAATAAGACTGGTATTGTCTGAACCAGAGATAAGATGACTAGCAACGATATCTAGTGACGACTTACCAAAGTTGGTCCCAGCTAATTACATTATTGCACCACAACTATTGCATAAAGTATGCCAGATTATTACATAATTGTAGAATCTTACTCAGAAACCCTTCCATATTTGAAAGAAATCATTCCCAGGGCAAAATCTTGCATAGAGGGATTCTGTCGCGGATATCTATGGTCTTACTTCATAGCCAATACTCTGGCATACCTTACAACGGATAGAGGATAGCCATGACATTCTCTAGGACATAGCTCGTGAAATAATCAATTAATTTCCTCGGCATTGATCATCTAATATCTCTCTCTCTCTCTACTATTTATCAGAGAATTGTATAGTCATCATCCATAACAAAGACAGAATTAAAATGAAGTTTCTGATATATATCTCTCTCGGTCGAACATTCAAGAGGACCTCAGATCGATGCATCACGTGTGACTGAACATTGGCAATAACTGGTCGATCAATAGAGCGCATTGATGTGTATTTCCAATCCTTGAAGAGTATGAAAGACTAATATCCTATTGTAAAATGATCGCGTAGTCAGCGGTTGATGAGAACTGGCGAGACAAACTTATCACAGAACTCTCAAGTGAGCTCATGGCAAAAAACAAGTAGCAAGATAGCCACTAAGACACACACGATCATCGTCTGCCAATCACACGCACCAGCAAGCTGCTTGCAAGCCAAATCATATTGAGTATATCGAGATTGGGATGGACAATAAAGGAAGCCATAAGTACGCCTATTATTTGAATCAGAAGAAACCAATGTACACGAAGGAGGAGAAGAAGAATGCTGAGGAGAGTCGTAGGAAGAATTGGCTGGGTGGTAGTCGAGGGTGAAATGTCACAATTGCGCTATCTGTCGATGTTCAACACATCGGACTGAGTCCCTGGAATGTTGCTGTTCCTTGGAGATACACTAACAACTGAAGCAGTTCCATCACGTGCCACTGCCAAATGTAGATTGCCCTCTGGAAAGAAAGAAAAAGCGCTGAGACATTACATTGAACATGGAGAAAACCCAAATAGGAAAAAAATGACGGGTGAGATATCGTTTCTCTATCGCTTTCTCTGCCTCCTCTCCTATACAAGAGAGTAAGTCCAAACAGAAAGATCAATACCTTTTTTTCTATTAAACCTAATGAAAATGTAGATTGATTACAACACAGCATACGTCCACAGATTGCCCTATCTGGCCTGGGGAGGGGCCGATTCGGCCACGCCCTAGATACTTTTTAATCCCACAGCTGAACGTCTTTGTGTGAGAAGTCTACCTTCCGTGAGTTTTCCTAACTTTTAATTGCGCATCTTTTGGGAGTAAAAGATTTAATTTTGGCCGTACGAGCTAAATAAAAACTAGCTACGACGCCTAAAAATCGTTGGAATTTAACTTCTGCTCTCATTTCAAACTTTTTCTCGAATAAATTAATGTAGTGTTGCATAATAGACACAAATTAATGATTTTGATAACATCAATGCTATTTATAATATGATATTGGGATAGTATTCGAATGCTTTTTAGTCTTATATCCTCCATATACTACTCATGAATAAATAGTAGAATAATGAACATTTTCTCATTTTTTACACGAATAATGAAACTTTTGGAAAAACGTATCATTGTAATAATTGCGTATTTGTCTTCATTTAGGTTTCTTTGTGATAATATATTCTAGCTAATGATAGATAGCCAATTTGGAATGAAATTTATGTCAATTTATCTGATGAAAAAAGACTTTTTACTGTTTCAGTGTTTGAAATTTGAAATACTATTCATACAGCATTATTATACATGTATGAATCAAAGCAATAAATAAGCATTGATATAGCAAGAAACATGCCAGATAGAACACTTTCGCGTTATGTTTTAGTATTTCTAACATTCCGAAGCGATTGGTTTTGCAACAATAAAAAGTATCTGAAATTTGTAAAAAATGCACTTTCAAATTTTGAATTGCTATTTATAGCATGGAGAAATTAAAGTTTTGAAAAACCGACTCCACCACTGAAAAGATCATACCCAAAATATAGTATGCATGTAGTTTCATTAAATTTGAGCATTTAGTTTAGGAAATCTGAGGGGGTGCCGAATCGGCCCCACCCCGGACTGAGACAGTTAAAAAAAGCCCAGGTCAGATAGGGTTAAATACATGTAAATTACGCATAGTCTGCTGCTAAGTTCCTCATAATTTGACCATTAATGGCCTTGAAATCCATCATTTGCATAAGGTAGACAGTATTACTCATAAATCCATTGTGAGTAGTGTTAAGATGATATTGCTATTATTCAAATAACAATTGTATTGATGCATTCGTGGATGAATGACCATGTTAATTGTAACTTCAGATGTACTTTTTCAATGTTCTATTATGTTATCTGAATGATGAGGTGCTCCGTTTGATAAGAAATTGAAAAATTCTCGATTTTCGCTAGGTACTTCAAATGAAGGTCGAAATTTTGATGTTCCATGCACCAAATTTGATGAAATTACTTTGGTCATGATAATAAAAGCAGAAATAGAGTGTAGCGGGTCCTGGACTCACACATGTGGGATTCAATTTTCCACCAAAATCCGCTTTTTCGAAGAACAACACGGAGAAGTGAAAAACGATTGTCTCGATACGAAGCCTCCTATCCACTGGACAGAGCCGGGGAAAACAACAACACCCCAATTATTCATGGCATGCGCATCTAAGCACTGCAAAGTGATCACTCTGACAACAAAGGAACTTACTTGGATTCGGACCTTCCTCCGGTGTGGTGCTGGATAGCAGTTGGGAGACAATTTCGTCATTATCCACTCGAGTTGAAATCATCCTGTGTTCCTTGATTGAACTTGATTCGTTCGCTTTCTACAATGCGCAACAAGCAAGTGAAATCAAATAGCAATACATATAAGCAACTTGAAGTTCTTACAAGTTTTTGGAACAGTGAAGTGCGTTATTGCAATAATGCATTGTTGGAAAAGACCTTCGATTCTTGCTATCATAGAAATAGAACGTCATAGATCTACACACGCACTTCCACGCTATAGATAATAGGCATTCTATGAAGCCAGAAGAACAAGAAAATGTAGAAATCCGTGGCCGCGGAGCGGATAAGGATTTCTGCGATTTTCTTGCCCGCTGGATTCATAGAACAGCTCATTCTCTAGATCTGTGGTAAATGACTTAATTGTGATAGCCAATGCGATAATACAAGTATTTCTATGAAAATTTATCTTGCCCTTATGTATCATTGATGCCGATCCAGAGTGGGCAACAATCGTCGTTGTTGCCCGCTACTTTCCCGTGGCATTCTCACCGCAACAGATAGCGATCAGCCGTTGTCCGTCATTACAGCTTGAGAATCCATTGCTGCGAGTAAAATTTTCTGTGAAAGTCGTTCATATAATATCTCCAATCCCAAATAAGACGGGCTTACATTGAGCATTAAGGCCGTCTAATTCGACGATGTTAAACCAGTAAGGTACGGGCATTTCGCCATCCGTCTTTACATTACCAGTGAATATGGTATTCAGGTGATTCCTATCGCTTGAAATGAGGACAATTAGATATCTCGAGCTTATTTTATCAAACTTTATCCTATACTATATACAACCATATTTCTATAGACTTCATCAAAATCTGTAGAGATCGCCATCAACACCGATATTGCTCTTATCTGTTATAAGTGATTTTAAAGCACTAATAAATAAAACGCAGGTATTTTCTCGAGGAATTTCTCGGATATATAATTATCTAAAAAGGGCATGAAAATCCCTCTATATGGTCATACAGATGATATTTCACTTATTTTTCATCTGAAAATAATAACTCTGGTGAAGGAAAAGCACGCAAAGGCATACAACGTTTAAAATCATTGGAATTAAAGATTTAAGTTTTTGAATGATTACTGCACTGCCTCTTCTTCATGCGTTTCCATCAAGTAGAAAAAGTGACATAACTGAAAATTTGATGCAAATCTAAAGTCATCCGTTTTGAGCACAGAATTAGATTCATCTGCGCGCGCTTCGGTTTCCTAGAAAGGAATAATTGTCTGTAACCTTAATATCGAAATGGCACCACAGAATTAGACAACTTGCTCCTTCTCGAATGGATAATTCGTGTATCGCTTGCTATTGGAAATGGCAAACAATAAGCTGTCAGCAGAGGACACCAGAGCCAGTGAGAGATGCGTGCGTGCTGTGATATCACTTCGCACACACCAAAACACACATCGATGCCTGGCTTCGATTCAATGTATGCACTACACAGTGAGCAATGCCGAGGAGAGGATCATCAAGTGAACTAATTTTTGTACGCCTGCTACTTTCTTTAATAATGATCGGAAGGGCCAACATTATGGAGAAAACGTGTGCGCAATGATCTGAATTCTTCGAATCTGAAGGAATTTTGGCAATCGAAGCACTTCGCTGGAACTCACATTAATCCTCAAGCGGCGGACGACTTTTTTTCCTATCTCTGTAAGGTATTAGGAATTCCTTTTTGCCCACTTAATAGGTTCCTCGATGTGCCGTCCATTTCGTATTAATCACACTTCTAGCAAACCGAAACAGATAAACAAAATATTTAATTCTGTGGTTTTGAGTCTCTTTTCTTCTCTTCCAAACCCATCATCATTTTCTTTCTATGCCTCAGTTGTTCTTCCAAACGCAATTAGTATTTCCGATCAATTTGTGTCCTAAGAAAATTTCGTCACTTTGTCACTTTTGAGCTGATTTTAACGTTTTTTTGACTTTGTATCCATCGCTTCACATTTTGTTCTTTATACTGCTGGGTGTTTCTCTGAAGAGACGAAAGGCCTTCGAAATGCTACTCTGCTCGTTCTTCCTCTATAAAACAAAATGTTCTGTGATGTGAACTGCCTCAGTCTTGTTTCCATCATCGACAAGGCCCTCTCCACTCCACTATTTTCGACAAATGGCCGACACTTCAAAGGTATGTGAATAGGACAATTAAATAATGTGTTGAATCCTTAGATGAAAAATGGGAGAAAACTTGAATAGCTGCTATTTCATCCAATATCAGGAATGATCAGCAGGCCTAGTTCACATCTCTCAACATCGACACAACTCCCTATTTAAAGTTGCAGTCATAGCCGAGGTAATCTTGAGATGCGCAATTAACTGCGGATATTTTATTTTTAAAGTTTACTTCAAATACTCCTTAAGAACAGTGTCAAAAATTTCTGAATTTCAGAAAGTTCAGTTAAATTATCTGATGTGTCCTATTTTCGTGAGTGCCTTAGAAACTGCATCGGAAACGACTATCTGATCAAATCTCGACCGTGGACAGGAACTTGCTTTCGAGTCAGAACACCAGGAATCGATGCAGACTTAAATTTGAATTTACCTTCCCTAACTCATTACTATTGAAATAATAAGTAGAAGAATTACATCACAATATTTTGCATTTTAAAAGAGATCTTTGATACCGAAAGTCATAATAACAAAGGAAGGAGAAAATGCTGTGACTGTACAGTGAAATGTCGTACAGATTGAGAATGCTATGTACACTGTACAGTGAACTGTTGTACAGAATGAAAATGCTGTGTGACTGTACAGTGGACTGTTGTGCAGAGTGTACAGTGAAATGTTGTACAGAATGAAAACGCTGCGTCTGTTCAGTGGACTGTTGTGCAGAGTGTACAGTGAACTGTTGTACAGAATGAAAATGCTATGCGTCTGTTCAGTGGACTGTTGTGCAGAGTGTACAGTGAACTGTTGTACAGAATGAAAATGCTGTGAATGTACAGTGAAATGTCGTGCAGATTGAGAATGCTATGCTTCTGTTCAGTGGACTGTTGTGCAGAATGAAAATGCTACGCGTCTGTTCAGTGGACTGTTGTACAGAATGAAAATGCTATGTGACTGTACAGTGAACTGTTGTGCAGAATGAAAATGCTGCGTCTGTTCAGTGGACTGTTGTACAGAATGAAAATGCTATGCGTCTGTTCAGTGAACTGTTGTGCAGAATGAAAATGCTGCGTCTGTTCAGTGGACTGTTGTACAGAATGAAAATGCTATGCGTCTGTTCAGTGGACTGTTGTACAGAATGAAAATGCTGTGACTGTACAGTGAACTGTTGTGCAGAATGAAAATGCTGCGTCTGTTCAGTGGACTGTTGTACAGAATGAAAATGCTATGCGTCTGTTCAGTGGACTGTTGTGCAGAGTGTACAGTGAACTGTTGTACAGAATGAAAATGCTATGCGTCTGTTCAGTGGACTGTTGTACAGAATGAAAATGCTATGCGTCTGTTCAGTGGACTGTTGTGCAGAGTGTACAGTGAACTGTTGTACAGAATGAAAATGCTATGTGACTGTACAGTGAACTGTTGTACAGAATGAAAATGCTATGCGTCTGTTCAGTGGACTGTTGTGCAGAGTGTACAGTGAACTGTTGTACAGAATGAAAATGCTGTGACTGTACAGTGAACTGTTGTACAGAATGAAAATGCTATGCGTCTGTTCAGTGGACTGTTGTGCAGAGTGTACAGTGAACTGTTGTACAGAATGAAAATGCTGTGACTGTACAGTGAAATGTTGTACAGAATGAAAATGCTGCGTCTGTTCAGTGGACTGTTGTACAGAATGAAAATGCTGCGTCTGTTCAGTGGACTGTTGTACAGAATGAAAATGCTATGCGTCTGTTCAGTGGACTGTTGTACAGAATGAAAATGCTATGTGACTGTACAGTGAACTGTTGTACAGAATGAAAATGCTATGCGTCTGTTCAGTGGACTGTTGTACAGAATGAAAATGCTATGCGTCTGTTCAGTGGACTGTTGTGCAGAATGAAAATGCTGTGACTGTACAGTGGACTGTTGTACAGAATGAAAATGCTATGCGTCTGTTCAGTGGACTGTTGTGCAGAATGAAAATGCTGTGACTGTACAGTGGACTGTTGTACAGAATGAAAATGCTATGCGTCTGTTCAGTGGACTGTTGTGCAGAGTGTACAGTGAACTGTTGTACAGAATGAAAATGCTGTGACTGTACAGTGAAATGTTGTACAGAATGAAAATGCTGCGTCTGTTCAGTGGACTGTTGTACAGAATGAAAATGCTGCGTCTGTTCAGTGGACTGTTGTACAGAATGAAAATGCTATGCGTCTGTTCAGTGGACTGTTGTACAGAATGAAAATGCTATGTGACTGTACAGTGAATTGTTGTGCAGAATGAAAATGCTGCGTCTGTTCAGTGGACTGTTGTACAGAATGAAAATGCTATGCGTCTGTTCAGTGGACTGTTGTGCAGAATGAAAATGCTGTGACTGTACAGTGGACTGTTGTACAGAATGAAAATGCTGCGTCTGTTCAGTGGACTGTTGTACAGAATGAAAATGCTATGCGTCTGTTCAGTGGACTGTTGTGCAGAATGAAAATGCTATGTGACTGTACAGTGAACTGTTGTACAGAATGAAAATGCTGCGTCTGTTCAGTGGACTGTTGTACAGAATGAAAATGCTATGCGTCTGTTCAGTGGACTGTTGTACAGAATGAAAATGCTATGTGACTGTACAGTGAACTGTTGTACAGAATGAAAATGCTATGCGTCTGTTCAGTGGACTGTTGTGCAGAGTGTACAGTGAACTGTTGTGCAGAATGAAAATGCTGCGTCTGTTCAGTGGACTGTTGTACAGAATGAAAATGCTATGCGTCTGTTCAGTGGACTGTTGTGCAGAATGAAAATGCTATGTGACTGTACAGTGAAATGTTGTACAGAATGAAAATGCTATGCGTCTGTTCAGTGGACTGTTGTGCAGAGTGTACAGTGGACTGTTGTACAGAATGAAAATGCTATGCGTCTGTTCAGTGGACTGTTGTACAGAATGAAAATGCTATGCGTCTGTTCAGTGGACTGTTTTACAGAATGAAAATGCTATGCGTCTGTTCAGTGGACTGTTGTGCAGAGTGTACAGTGAACTGTTGTGCAGAATGAAAATGCTGTGACTGTACAGTGAAATGTTGTACAGAATGAAAATGCTATGCGTCTGTTCAGTGGACTGTTGTACAGAATGAAAATGCTATGCAGACTGTATAGTGGACTATTGTACAGAATGAAAATGCTATGTGACTGTACAGTGGACTGTTGTACAGAATGAAAATGCTATGCGTCTGTTCAGTGGACTGTTGTGCAGAGTGTACAGTGAACTGTTGTGCAGAATGAAAATGCTGTGACTGTACAGTGAAATGTTGTACAGAATGAAAATGCTATGCGTCTGTTCAGTGGACTGTTGTACAGAATGAAAATGCTATGCAGACTGTATAGTGGACTATTGTACAGAATGAAAATGCTATGTGACTGTACAGTGGACTGTTGTACACAGTGAATACGCTGCGTCTGTACAGTGGACTGTTGTACAGAATGAAAATGCTGCGTCTGTTCAGTGGACTGTTGTGCAGAATGAAAATGCTGTGACTGTACAGTGAAATGTTGTACAGAATGAAAATGCTATATAGACTGTATAGTGGACTATTGTACAGAATGAAAATGCTATGTGACTATACAGTGGACTGTTGTACAGAATGAAAACGCTGCGTCTGTTCAGTGGACTGTTGTGCAGAGTGTACAGTGAACTGTTGTACACAGTGAAAACGCTGCGTCTGTGCACTGGACTGTTGTGCAGAATGAAAATGCTATGTAGACTGTACAGTAAAATGTTGTACAGAATGAAAATGCTATGTGACTATACAGTGGACTATTGTACAGAATGAAAACGCTGCGCCTGTACACTGGACTGTTGTGCAGAGTGTACACTGGACTGTTGTTGTACAGAATGAAAATGCTGTGACTGTACAGTGGACTGTTGTGCAGATTGTACAGTGGACTGTTGTACAGAGTGAAACTGTTGCACAGACACGTCTGCCGGCTTGCTGAATGTTTACTAGTCCTCTTCGTGAAGTCTTGTGTGGAGAATAAGGAATTCTTTGTTTTCAAAATTATTTGTTTGATTTGCGACATTGACTTGTCATCACAGATTGGAATTGATAAGCTTTCATAAACTGAATCGTTGCGATTCTAATCAACAGGAGAAATCAGTCATGTTAAGAAACATGAATGAAGATAAATGCTTTTGGATGCTTGCCAATCCCAGAATATCAAAGCTGCTATTATCTTGTCTAATATATTCAGCCACATTGTAGTCGCAGATAAAAATAGCTCAACTTCTACTTATTCTTCTGTTCCCTAATGTACCGTTGAAAGATCTATTGTGATGAACACAATAAAGTAAGAACAGCAAATGACAACTGAGACAACAGTCAAGGTTGCCAAAATAAGCATCTATACAAAGCTAGATAAAGAAAACGATGGGAGTCATTCGTCGTTCTTTATCCCAGTCAGGAATTATAAAGGCGCATGCACACGAGTTCACTAAGTGACACTGCTGTACACACAGACACACGCGTCCAATTGCGCGTGCGTCATCGTCTCGATTCAGTGGACTTCATGTAGTCGGTCAACTAAATAACTTCACCCTGTTTCGTAAAGCCAGCGGTCCACTGAAGCCACTGATTTTTATGTATATTCTCTTTGAGTATTACCGAGTGCCGATGTCTATGGTCACATCAAAGAGACGTCATAGATTTCAAAGTTAGATCACACCTACTAATGATGTTTCACGCGAATTAGTGAATAGGAAAACATGTTCAATTATCAATCATTCCATAGAAAATCCAGATAACCGAAAATGTTCGTTGGATAATTGTAATAATAAAATAGCCACTACGTGAGAAAATCTCTATTTGCTGGACAACGTTTCGGGAGTCACCTGCTCCCTTCTTCAGGTCACAAGACCTGGTAACAGGTAAGGGTGTTTCAGCTTACCAAATTCAGCAAAATTATCACTTCAAGATACCGGGTTGTGCATTCAATTTACCAATTGACAGCATTCAACCTAACACAGGTGAGCGAAATATTAGAAATCAAAATCACACTGCAAGCAATCAAAATCACACTTCATGCATTCATCTTGATTTGTGCTCTTTGATATTTAAAGCGGATATGGCCATTGAATGCGGTCATTCCGTTCATCATGCCAAACAATCGAGTTTCAAATGTGGATCGAAGGCGTCTCGTTGACGCATATGAAAGGAATGAGGACTTCATTGCTCTTGCCGACACTCTCTCCATTAACAGAGACAGTGCCAGAAGTATCATCAGAGTTTGTCGAAGCGAAGTGAAGGGAGAATTGAAAGGAGGGCGCAAGGTGGTCCAAGGAATATGCGCGTGGATGTGAGATGCTGAGGACCCTTCTTGAAATCGCCAGGGAAGAGCCATTTTCGACCCTAACAGCCATCAAGGAAAAGCTGGAAGCGCGGCTCCCGAACAAGCCAAGCATTAGCATCTCAACGATATGTCGCCATTTGAAGGATCAACTAATCTCTCTCAAAATTGCCGGGAAGGACGCCGATGTTCCGTTTCGAAGAAATGCGGAGGCAACAAAGGAGAATCTCTTCAGATACGCTACCTGGCTAACTTTATTGAATGTTCATGAGCACATGATCTACATAGATGAATGTGGCATGAATGTTTTTACCAGAAGGACACAGGGGAGAGCACCAGTGGGTCATGATACTGATTTTCCTTTCTTCATTGGTCTTTGTATAGGGAAAATTTTCACAAAAGATCAACTTCAGAAGGCAAAGCAGTTAGAGGTATTGCTTGATAGGCCTACATGTACTCATTAGTTTATCTGTGTTATCTTGGTGATGTTATCGACAGTTGGGGTGGTGTTGAGTCAGCAGTGGTTGCCAGAATACGGTGTGGTTGGAGAAAGTTTCGGGAGCTCCAAGCCTTCTTAACATCGAAGTCACCGTCCATGCCAGTCAAAGGCCAGCTGTATGCTGCATGTGTCCGGCAAGCAATGATTTACGGTTGTGAATCGTGGCCCCTGCTCGCAAATCATGAAAGGATGCTGCTGTCTGCGCAGATGCGCATGATACGTTGGATGTGCGGAGTGAGAAGATCAGAGAGAAGGTCGAATGAAGAACTGCGACAGGAAATGGGGCTAGAGAACATCTTGGATTCAATCAGGAGAGAAAGGTTGCGCTGGTTTGGTCATGTGCGGAGGAAGAGCGAGTCGGAATGGGTCAAGAAAGTTACGGACATGGAAGTATCTGGCAAGCGTGCTGTTGGACGCCAAAGAAAGACCTGGCGCGATGTCATCGCCGAAGACCTGAAAAGTGTTGGTGCTCAAGAAGCTGATACACACGATCGCCAGAAGTGGAGGAGCATCGTCTGACCCAGCATCTTCTGGACCACAAGGACGCAAAAAGGGATGAGTGAGTGAGTGTTACTACCACAAAGACATGGAATGCATGTGTGATGACATAAGAAACATATGGAATGTAAATGTTTTGTGAAGGGATCAATTTGATAACATGAAATTGAATACACAAGTATGTAAACTGATGTTCCTCTTTGGTAAATTGATTGTACAACTGAATATCTGTGTCAATTAGATTGCGAATTCCGGTAAACTGAATGCGTAGTAGCCGATGTCTGTTTAAATTGCATGCAAATCCCGGTAACTTGATTCTACACACTGGTAACAAGAGCGGGAAAACCTATACATGTGAGCTCATTTGATAGACATAGAAATCTCAGCAACCTATCCAATCAGTTCATCGATAAAAGTGGTCGATTGCGTCATCTATTCATAGCACAAGTTGACAAATTTTCACGAAGCGACCACTTTCATCATATCAATAAACAACCACCACAGAATTAGATTGTTTAACAGCATCACTTTGCTAGAAGTGCAGACTGATTCAAAACAATGGCACATGCAGGAACTTATCAAGTGGGCAAAAAGAAATTTTTAATACCTTACAGAGATAGGAAAAATAGTCGTGCGTCGCTTGCGGATTGATGTGAATTCCTTTAAAATGCTCAGATCGCCACAACCCCTTCAGATTCAAAGAATTCAGATCATTGCGCAAAAGTTTTCTCGATAATGTTGGGTCCTCCGATCATTTTAAAAAAAGTTAGCAGGCGCACGAAAAAACGTTCACAAACTTCTCTGCAGAACTTGACATCGTCTGTGTCTCTTTGCTGTGTGATCCGGTTGATAACAGTCACTGAAACTTCGCACAATTTGGAGTGTTTAATGTTGAACTGGCTGCTCATTGTTCGATTGCTATGGTATTTAGTCAGCAGATTGTGCCATTTCATTAACGCTACATGTTCCAATGTTTCCTTTCTAGTCAAACAGAAGAAGAGACGACCTGTCTAATTCTGTGACAACCGCTTTCACAATCTACTGCATCTATCCGCTGCTTTTGCAAGTGTTTCAGTCTAGTCGATAAATAAAGCATAGTGCATGGGCAAGGGCCCTCTGGGAGTCATGTTACGTAAGCGAAGGTCAATAACCTCAACACTTTCGAACTTCAAATGTATTATCTGTGATAGAATCGGTTCTACTGAACGAAATTTAGCATTTCTGAATGCGTTTTAATCGCTGTAACATGCTACACTAAGAAATGTTCTCAGATTGACGCCATGTTCTAGATCGTTAGACGGTCAAAACTCAAAATCGCGCGATTTCCAGAAGAATTCTTGCGACAATTTATCCGCTTTGAAAACGCGCGACATGTGTGAAAGGCTCCAAAGGCTGTAATGTTACCCTGGCATCCGCGTGACTATGCTATTGTCTTCCTTTGTTCAATTTGCAAAACCGATAAGAATTTCTCATTCTTCGTTCTGATGCTGTGTATCAGCATCTTCACCAATGAATCAGTGTGTCATCAAAAATCGTGGAGGAGATCTGTGTCGCTGCAGCGCATTGGCGCATTGATTGATTGACACTGGTGTTCGTAGTCCGGGCCACGTTTTGGATATGCTTTAATCACAGTACATAGCGATTCTCATTTTATGAGCAAGATACATGAGTGAGGAAGAATGATTATTTCAATATTTATCAAAAAGAAATCTTTGATACGCATAACTACGAGTATAAAACAATGACAAGAGAGTTTTCAAACATATTCATGGCTTTATCATATTAGGGCGAAAATACACGAGGCTGATGATCACCAGTGGAGGACTATTCTATCTTATAATCCTCTTTAAGTACCATAATTTGACAGTTTCCAACCACGATAGAAATCAAGCCAAATAGAAATTCAAGACAAACTGCTGATATTTTCATAATATGAAAAAAATCAGCACGTGTATTATAATTTCCATCTTGATTGAGAACGATTTCATTATCGGTTCATACAGGAGCTACTTTTTCTGGCGTTTTTCTCGAATGATGCATTGCACAGAGGAAGTTCCAGAGCTTTCCTTTTGAGCACTTCTTGTTGCTCGTTGCTCATTCAACCTGCCTCGCTGCTTCTTGAAATCATTCAGCTCCTCTTCATCTTGCTGTAACTTGGTCATACGTTTTATGCGTGCATCACGCTCCCTTTCATTTGCTTCAATATATTTTTCTTTGTGTTTCAGTTTCTCCTCAAATTATATGAATTTTTGATTGGTATTTGCTCTTGCCACTTGTTAAAATCAAAATTCCTACCTGCTGCAATGGCATTTTTTTTTGCATAGTTGGGACGTGCTTGAACACATAAATCCTTCAAATGCTTAAATTTCAGCCGAAAATTCTATAACCACTGATAATTTTCTTAAATTGGCCCAATATTTCATGAAACAGGCATGTCTTCCAACTCAGAGGCGATTACTGATGCTCTTAAGTTTTGAAAGGTAAATTTTAAGTAGTTTGTCACTAAGAATGTTCCTGTCATTCAATTGCTTTGGGATTTCCCTTAAACAGTTCTATCATGCTTCATATAGACCATTTTTACGATGACCGCTTTAGCTTGACAACCATCGAACGAATAGAGAAGTTTTGAACGATGAGATCGCTTAGATCGAAGTGTAACATCTTCGAGAGCAAGAAATAGACATTCTGGTAGAAATAAAGAAGAATCCCCGCTATACCTAAGTTTCCCCCGATTACCAATGGATCATTCCAGCTATGAATACTATCACTGAGACTCCATAAATACCGACGAAGAAAACTGCAGATTTCGCTCATTCTATCACTGAAAGTCACTGAATAGTGCTATACGCAGTAATCCACCGAACGGCTCACAATGTATGCACAAACCGTATCAATATAAATGACAAGCAACAGCTAAGGATGAAAATCTTGCATTATGGGCATTTTTCTATTTTCCACCACTTCAGAAATTCAGAAGACATGAGCATTGATTAGTACCGCAACTACAAATAACTAAGTATATTTTTGCAAATTCTTTGACGAAACTTTTAAAAATATCTTGCCTCTCCGAAAGAGAATGAATTATTATGTCAAGCCATCTACGTAATTTTTTGTAGATTTTTGTTGATGTTCTGTAGGGAAACATCGCAAGGTTGCATTGAAATAAGAGCTGTCAGAAAAACTAACTGTATAAAAATTTTCGGGCCGTGACGACCCGAGTTCATAAAAGAACATAAAAACTTTGAACTTCAAAGATATTATTCCAGATTAAATCGGTTCTACTGAGCGAAAATTAGCAATTCGGAATGCGTTTTAATCATCACATCATGTTGAACTCAGAAATGTTCTCCGCTGAACATGATGTTAGAGATCATTGATTGGTCAAAAACCAAAATCGAGCGATTTACTCGCGACAAAATACAGATTGTTTCATAAAAAAAGGATCACCCTTAAACATCGCCTTAACTTCAACTTTGTCTAACTCCGCCAAACTTGAACGAATTTCTCTGAAATTTGGAAGATATGTCAGTTGTGCTTATTAATATCATTGTTGGAAATTTCAAGCATGAATATTGAGTTGTTTTCCTGTTATAGATAAAAAAAGTAGTAGATAATTTGATCTTCATTTAGCAATGTTACGCAAAATCATACCTCACTCTTATAAAATTACATTTGTTTCCTTTGTTATGTAATATGTTGTTCTACAAGCCAAAAGCTATCAAGCAAAACAAAAATAAAGAAAATCGGTCAATCAGAGCCAGTATAGCACCATTATTCATCAACAATAATGTAACTGCTACATGTGATTAACTGGACTTCATGTTCCATAGCTTCCTGACTTCGTTGCGGTGGTGTTGGCAGCACTCCTGATTGCTTTCAG
Organism: Prostheceraeus crozeri; assembly: GCA_907163375.1. Taxonomy (NCBI): domain Eukaryota; kingdom Metazoa; phylum Platyhelminthes; order Polycladida; family Euryleptidae; genus Prostheceraeus; species Prostheceraeus crozeri. The sequence goes on along the minus strand of CAJQUW010013964.1, from coordinate 149,494 downwards.
CTAGAAATCTATCTCTTGTCGGTTGAAAACAATACAAAGCACAAATGAACAATAACGAGATCGCATTCACAAAAGGCAAAGTGTCAGGGTTTTCTTTGCGAGCTACAAGCAAGCGACTAAATGTCCCTTACACAAATGTGCATCGATGGCATCGTATACAGCGGGCATCGGCCTGTCGCATCGAGTCTGCCTCCAGCGTAGATAGTTGCATTTCTAGTCATCGACATTAAAGTCAGTCTTCCTGTCTGAATGACGACGGACACACCCAAACCGGTGCTGATTAAAATGTCGGCCAGAAATTGAATCACGAGTGAAATGTTCCGGAGACGTTTCCGCAGATTTCCAAGTTGAAACAACACTTCAATGTCGTCACGCAGTCGAGTACACACATGAAGTGGAATTAACCGTGAATGATGCCATATTAATTCCCTTTCGTGTCAGAGATTCTCTTTCAACGGGAAACACTCGACAAACACAACCACTGTCGATATTCACTCATACGTCTGTAATATCTAAGTGAAACTCGGGATCTCACTCCACACCGACAGAGTACTTACACTTGCACTGTACATTATCATCTCTAAGAAAATCAGGAGTAGAATACAATTGGACGGTGCTCACATAGCCAGACGTATGGAGCGTTGTTATACTTCGGATGCCCTTCCTGCCAACTTCCAATGACACCTTCGGGGCTCGACCTCTGGATCAAAAGATCGCTAGTCCAAGCACTTAACCACTGTGCCACGGAGACCACATGTATCAATGTACCGTAGAAACCTAATTCACATAGTTTATTCAATACACAACGTTACAAAAGCTTGCTCATACACGAATTCTGTGAATCAATATCGAAGGTGATGTCTGTGAAGTTCTGTCCATGTCAACTACCTGAAAACCATTTACATGAACTTCTTTAAAGGTGCAGTTCGGTCGAATTCTCTCAATCTCATCTATACTTTCTCCTCAGCTGAATGGGACACCTCTCACCAAGTCAAGTAGCGTCGTTTGCGTACAGAAGCCGAAAACAGAATTGATGATGACGTCATCGTGGACAGGCGAAGGGAAGATGTATTCATTCGCTACTGGGTACATGGAAAACAGAGGCTACAGTCTCGCGTTGAGTTGGAAAAGTCAAATGCTCGTCGATATTCGACTCCATCATGGTGGGTTATTGTGTTTCTAAGTCAATACACAATCTCAATTGTTGTCCTATGTATTCAAGCAATACACATTGAATAACGTGTTTCTAGAGATTTCCATCAGTCAAGAATGTGCGGACTGTCCATGTAGAGTGTACGATACATTATTGACAGTTACTAAGTAAATAGCATCTTTAACTTTTATAGTGAGAAGTTACATCATACTTTGGAGAATTTATTTCTAAAAACTGATGCCATCGTTTATAAGAATAATCTTTAACAATTTATAGTGGTTAAATTTGATATAACGTCTGTGATTTAGCGTTTAACGAAACAAACCAATAAACTTTGTGACCCGGGTACAGATGTAATACATCCGAGCCGGGTCGGGCACGGTTCAGGCCGTCCTAGAAACGTTTGTGTCAGCGTTTCACGTCAGTACTGACGCAGTGATGCAAACGGATGGAACCTTCGAGATGTCAGGCGAAATATGACACCTATAGAACCCAGCCGAAACAATAACACGCCGTTTCCTTGAATATCTTCATCATAGATGTCCTTTCATACATGTGACGGTAAAGTGAAAAGAAATGCTCGACGTGGTGTTTAGTAAGACATCAAATTGTATCGAATACTTGAAATAAAACGCATTTAAAGGACACAGGAATCAGTAGATCTTCAAATAACTCCATACAGGAATTACCGAAAGTGTCGATGATTCTTACTTTCTCCTACGGCTGATTGAAGTATTAGAATGATTAGAAAGTTAGACTACAAACTGGGAGTTTGATCATTGAGTACAGAGAAAGTTAGACTACACACACGCCTGCTACAGTAATGAAGCTGCCAAGTAGGAAATGATAAAATGCAAGCGCATCAGAGGTTGTAGAGTCTCTATCGGAATCAGGTCCACACTGAGTTTGTCACAGAGAATATTAGTTACATTATCCTCATAGAATATCCGGTAAATTCAGATTCGTGCTTTCTGAATTAACCTTAGAAGTAATGCACAAACTAGTCACACGTGTACTCTCTTCTGTATAGGTGTGCAAATTACCCCGTGAAGATAAGCTCAACCATGAAATCATCAGCATGAGACCATGAATCAATTTGAGTAACTCTAGTAAAGATACTCATTGCAGATGAGTCATTAGCGCCGTGTAATCAGCCCTCAACAGCAGCTATTGCTGTTCAATTGTGAATAATATCGCAATCAACTGCCAAGATCGCGGTGAAGCGTTGCCAATGTTTGACGGACATATACGAGGGCAGTAATGAAGTAGACAGGCATCAGAATGATGGTTGAACGTCACCACTCTCCAATACTGGCGGCTTGGACGGTGCTGATACAGTCAGGCTCTAATCTCAAGCGTTGTGATCTTATATTCCGGATGCTCATCTTCACAGCTTCCAGTGACACTTTCGGGGGTCGACCTCTGGACCGAAAGATCGCTGTGGCACGGAGACCGCTATTAGCACAATGAAGGAACAACTTGGTCAGTTTCCGATGGCATCGACACAGGCTGGCGACCATTGATCGTTTGAACGTGAGGGTGCACCAAGGAACTACAACAAATAGGACATGAATCCGATATTGACGTCCTCTCAAGGACTTGCACGTTACCACTCACCTGTCATTGGATTAATCACAAGTTATGATAGGCATGATTAGAGAAGATTGGCACAGCACTCTTAGTCCAGGAAAGTTCAACCCGAAATTGCAGAACTTGAAAATATTGCAATATAATTTCAACCTGCAAAACATTAAGTATCTACGCAGAAACTATATAGCACGTGAAGTTGTCTCGTGAGCGCATAACCGCATTAGGGATTATTACTAGTTTTAAGGAGAGAATCTGAAGTTGAGCTTTGTGGTGGTTTCATTAGACCGGAATTTTCGCGCATTCACACATCAAATGGGGCAACGATGGTAAAAGCAAGAAATTGAAGCTAGTAAAACTGCGATTTACTGTCTTGTTTTCACCGTCGGTTGCGTGTAAATACATTTTAATTAAATCCTTTTAGACGTAAACTAGATTTTATCGAGGAGAGACAACTTTTCAACATGAAGAATGACGTCCTGTTGTCCGCACTATGATTCATCAACACCTTTGATCCTGAATCAATGTAGGAATCATGCCTAGAAATTCTCGTCTATGATTCCTATTGTTTCCAACTTACTATGGTAATAAATGCATGTATATGGAAGCAAGAGCTGAATTGAGGAAATGGTTGAATAGATGCCAATATTTACTATATTCTATGTATCTATATCTATGTACTATATCTATGAATGTTGTCGTATAGCGCATAGCTATGGAAGCAGTAACATTCAAACTTTCATTCATAGATGAATTCCCGTGTTGATATTTGTTACTATTTCTATGTTTATGATTCCTAGTTATAGCCTTTCATGATTATCACAAAAAACCTGGCAAGAATTACGACATTCTTGCCAGGGGTTTTTTGCATTATTTCAATAGAAATTTAACCTGGCAAAAACGCCTTTTGATTGCAATCATAGCGTGATAAATACTCGTAAGCTGGTAACAATATGGACATGGTGGCAATCTAACAGTCACAGTTCGCTCACAGTCAAGTCTGGGCGTGGCTACAACAATGTTTAAAGGCATTGTGAGTAATGCTCATTACAGGAAGCCATGATGTATCTTAACACTCGTATAATATCAATCATTAAGTCACAAAGCCTTTCGGGCGTCGTAGACAGACATTATCAGACTGCAGTACATGATTAGCATTCGGTCATATCACGCCATGCTCAACAAAGACAAATAAAATAAATCATTCATAGAAAATAACAAAATAAGTCACTACTTCTCAAGATATCAAAATAGTAGTAAGCAACGAAGGAGAGAAAGAATCATTAATTCCACACATTTCTGATATGAAACTTAATGTGGAGGAGTCGTATCATAAAGAAGTCTTTGTGGACTCAGACTTTCGCGTCTTCTACCAAGTTTCATATCGCCAATGAGTGGAATAAATGATTCAATCTCTCCTTCGTTACTTTTTAGCTTACTTTCTTACTACTATTTTGATGTCTTTAGTAGTAGTGATTTGTTATATTTATCTGTGTTGAATATGACCTGTTATGATCGAATGATGTTCATTTACTGCAAAATTGCAGTTCAATTCATTCGGCTGCCGACGGCCGCAATGAAGCCGTCTATTTCCTGAAATCCACTGTAAGATGATTATGTTTCATTAATAGGCTATGATTTCTGTTCTTGTTGTTGCTCAGGAGACATCTTCACGTATATTTTAGAAGTTTCTCATGATACTTGATGTCCGCAGTTAGTTTCCATGTCCTACTTTCCTCGACTGACGTTAGCACAAGGCCGACTTACATAACGGCGAGCGATCCCAACTTCCAGATACTTTGGCTACAAGAGAGGGAAACAAATCACCAGTCTGTCGGACCCTTGAGTCTACTTCAGTTAGATGGAAACCTCAAGGAAACAGATGAACAATAGAAGTCATCTTAAACAGAAAATTGAAAGGGAGACAGATCCGATGACCTCCGGCAGGAGGAATTGAATGGGGAGGGTTTCTAAGCGAAGCACAACTAATGAATACTTGGATGAGTTTAACAAAATGTCAGTTGGAATAAACCACGCCTGCGAAACTCCTGCCAAACTTGTAGACTGAAATATCGAAGTCGAGGTCGGAGTGAAACATCTCAGACAAAGTTTGACTGATTTGATCATCATTGCGCATTCAAGCAGCACCGAAAATATTCATGTTGTTAAGCACTAAAAAACTAAAATATATTGTTAAGTATCAAAATTGTAGGACATTTGACTTTAGGACAATTATCCTTACAGCTTCATGAAAATGATGGTTTGACGTCACTACTCCCCATACTGGGGGCTTGGAAGGTGCTGACATAGTCAGACTTTAATCTGACTCTTCCAATGACACTTTCGGGGCTCGACCTCTGGACCGAAAGATAACAAGGCCAAGCAGTCAACCACTGTGGCACTGAGACAACATCTACAATACTTGATATTTTTGATTGTCAGCAATGTCGTTACATGAATAGAAACACATCCATTGGGCAAACATCTTCAGTGCACATTATGACAGCTACAATTAATTATTCAAATGACTAACACATTGAAAATAAATGGTGGAAGTTTTCATCATCGTGTGAGAATTTTCATTGATGGTCAAACTTGTCAGGTCAATCATTGATTTACAGTATGGGACAAATTATTACACTCAATCATGACTTTCTCGTGTATTTCACCGTTCGAGTTTCAAATCTCATTCATAACGTACGCAGTGCGAATATTGAACTTGGTCGTCAATAATAGAGGTATACTGCATTGTTGTTGTGACGAAGAAAATTTTATTTTCACAATTAAATGATCTTCAAACATAGAACAGGGTGTGCAAGGAGGTGGTTTCACTTTGAAAATTTCCTATTATTCTCGACGGTTCCTGATGTATTTTTGCATGAAAATTTCAAAAATCATGCAACCAGCCCTTTTCAAGAAAACCATGAAAATTCAAAATGGAAGACGGAAAATTGAAACTGAATTCTGGTGCTGGATTAAAACAATTCCCAAGCATTTTGTCAGCAGTTTCCTATGTAATTTGACCCGCTCTCTTCAAATATAATTGCCAGAAAATCATGCCATTAGCCCTTTTCAAGAAAATGACAGAAATGAAACCGAAACTGCAGTGTGGAACTAGATTAAATAAGTCTCAATTATTTCGTCAACAGTTTTCTGTAGTTTGACACGATCTTTTCAGTTATCTTGTTGGAATATGATGAGGCTTTGTACTTTTCGAGAAATAAGAAACATTCAAATTGGCGGGCATAAAACCGAAACTGCAGTGTGGGTCTCGGCTAATATGTATTATCCATCAACAAGAGGTCTTGGAGGTCCTAATAGGTTCTTCAAATTTCTTGAAAGTGTCATATTCGCTTGTTTACAAAACCAAAATATGTGAATGAATGGTCTGCATCAGATCTCCGTATTTTCTAGGATGTCTTCAACTGTTTTCGTAATCGCAGTTACCCATCCGTTGACAAAAGAGGTGTTGTCGCCTTTGGATACTTCAACCTCAATGATTGTACTTTGGTTGGTATTCCAGCGCTGTGCATTTTCAAGAAGATCATCAGTTTTCGCGAAAGTATCCACAGAAAGGTTTTTAGGATAGCTCACAATCAAGAATAACGACTGAAATTTTGTTGGATGTATTTTTATAGACTGATGAAACTCCGTGATTTCTCCGAGTTTGACAATTGCAGCCTATCCAATGGAATAAGCCGGAGCTGAAACAACTCAATATATGAATGGCATTAGTTAGTTTTCATATACATCAGGTAGTTTCAAAATATATGCAGCCGGAAAAATCTTTGAGAAATCCGGACAAATGCTTGATATTTTACGGTTACTTTTTCCTTGTTTGTCATATCTGTAAAAATTCTGCTACAAATGTGTCATGAATAAAATAATCTTCAAAACAACCCAATTCTTCTAAATGTCCATGAATGAGTGTGATATTTGCCCCATACTGTACAGAAACGTGTACCTGTATACAAACACCAATTATTTTTCAATATTAAGTTGCCTTGTTATTCTGCCTGGAATCCGGGATCAGATTCCACAAATTCGCAGCCCTTTATGAGAAATTCAAATGTAAAGATAAAAGCGATTCCGTTGAGAAGTTAGCGGGACCAATTTCTTAGTCTCGCTGATAGGCGCAGTAAATCATTTTCATTTTTCATTCCGCTGAGTTTAGCCGGAAATCCGAATTATAGTTTTTCTGCAATCTGCTTGTGTTGCGGACTAGTTTTCATCTCAGATCCTTAACATCTTCCAGCGTCTATTAACTTCACTCACCCGGCAGAAGGCCGAATCAGCCCGCGAGGACAGGGTGAATTTATCCATTTCCTCTCTACAAACTTCTTTCCTTCTGAGTTCAGGTATTTAGAATAACTCAGAATGTGTTCTCTTGCTCTATGACCTTGCACGATTGACAATGTTAACGATGTCTATGAATGCCTGTTACCTCAGCCTTAATTGAGCATTGCTCGGAATTACTCAGACATGACGTCATCACAATGCTCAAGAATTCGAACTTGTGACGTTCAGGTTTCACATTCCAAATCTGTGATAGGGAAGTGTTTCCTAATTTCAACAATGATGAAAATTAATGAATTCTTGGTATGTGGACGACAAAAATATCGAATTTCAAAGGCGCCATTGATCTTTCAACCTGCAGAGAACTAATTCCTCATTCCTTTCCACCAAACCAAATCTCAAAAGAGACTTACAAAGGAGCAGATAATGGCGTGGAGACAATGATAGGATTTCATCTTCGCAGGTTAGAAATCCATCTGATGGAAGACGGTGAGATAATAGACAAAGGGGCAATCAATGATCTCCGCCTGTAGTCTCAGATGTCTATGCAAGACCCCGGAAGACGGTGAGATAATAGACTAAGGGGCAATGAATGATCTCCGCCTGTAGTCTCAGATGTCTATGCAAGACCCCGGAAGACGGTGAGATAATAGACTAAGGGGCAATCAATGATCTCCGCCTGTAGTCTCAGATGTCTATGCAAAATCCCGGAAGACGGTGAGATAATAGACAAAGGGGCAATCAATGATCTCCGCCTGTAGTCTCAGATGTCTATGCAAAATCCCGGAAGACGGTGAGATAATAGACTAAGGGGCAATCAATGATCTCCGCCTGCATTTCCAGATGTCTATGCAAAATCCCGGAAGACGGTGAGATAATAGACTAAGGGGCAATGATCTCCGCCTGCATTTCCAGATGTCTATGCAAGACCCCGGAAGACGGTGAGATAATAGACTAAGGGGCAATCAATGATCTCCGCCTGCATTTCCAGATGTCTATGCAAGACCCCGGAAGACGGTGAGATAATAGACTAAGGGGCAATCAATGATCTCCGCCTGCATTTCCAGATGTCTATGCAAGACCCCGGAAGACGGTGAGATAATAGACTAAGGGGCAATGAATGATCTCCGCCTGTAGTCTCAGATGTCTATGCAAGACCCCGGAAGACGGTGAGATAATAGACTAAGGGGCAATGAATGATCTCCGCCTGTAGTCTCAGATGTCTATGCAAGACCCCGGAAGACGGTGAGATAATAGACTAAGGGGCAATGAATGATCTCCGCCTGCATTTCCAGATGTCTATGCAAGACCCCGGAAGACGGTGAGATAATAGACTAAGGGGCAATGATCTCCGCCTGCATTTCCAGATGTCTATGCAAGACCCCGGAAGACGGTGAGATAATAGACTAAGGGGCAATCAATGATCTCCGCCTGCATTTCCAGATGTCTATGCAAGACCCCGGAAGACGGTGAGATAATAGACTAAGGGGCAATCAATGATCTCCGCCTGTAGTCTCAGATGTCTATGCAAGACCCCGGAAGACGGTGAGATAATAGACTAAGGGGCAATGAATGATCTCCGCCTGTAGTCTCAGATGTCTATGCAAGACCCGGAAGACGGTGAGATAATAGACTAAGGGCAATCAATGATCTCCGCCTGCATTTCCAGATGTCTATGCAAGACCCCGGAAGACGGTGAGATAATAGACTAAGGGGCAATGAATAATCTCCGCCTGTAGTCTCAGATGTCTATGCAAGACCCCGGAAGACGGTGAGATAATAGACTAAGGGGCAATGAATGATGTCCGCCTGTAGTCTCAGATGTCTATGCAAGACCCCGGAAGACGGTGAGATAATAGACTAAGGGGCAATGAATGATCTCCGCCTGCATTTCCAGATGTCTATGCAAGACCCCGGAAGACGGTGAGATAATAGACTAAGGGGCAATGATATCCGCCTGCATTTCCAGATGTCTATGCAAGACCCCGGAAGACGGTGAGATAATAGACTAAGGGGCAATGAATGATCTCCGCCTGTAGTCTCAGATGTCTATGCAAGACCCCGGAAGACGGTGAGATAATAGACTAAGGGGCAATGAATGATCTCCGCCTGTAGTCTCGGATGTCTATGCAAGACCCCGGAAGACGGTGAGATAATAGACTAAGGGGCAATGAATGATCTCCGCCTGCATTTCCAGATGTCTATGCAAGACCCGGAAGACGGTGAGATAATAGACTAAGGGGCAATGAATGATCTCCGCCTGCATTTCCAGATGTCTATGCAAGACCCCGGAAGACGGTGAGATAATAGACTAAGGGGCAATGATCTCCGCCTGCATTTCCAGATGTCTATGCAAGACCCCGGAAGACGGTGAGATAATAGACTAAGGGGCAATCAATGATCTCCGCCTGCATTTCCAGATGTCTATGCAAAATCCCGGAAGACGGTGAGATAATAGACTAAGGGGCAATGAATGATCTCCGCCTGTAGTCTCAGATGTCTATGCAAGACCCCGGAAGACGGTGAGATAATAGACTAAGGGGCAATGAATGATCTCCGCCTGTAGTCTCGGATATCTATTCAAGATCCCGGAAGACAGTGAGATAATAGACTAAGGGGCAATGATCTCCGCCTGTAGTCTCAGATGTCTATGCAAGACCCCGGAAGACGGTGAGATAATAGACTAAGGGGCAATGAATGATCTCCGCCTGCATTTCCAGATGTCTATGCAAGACCCCGGAAGACGGTGAGATAATAGACTAAGGGGCAATGATATCCGCCTGTAGTCTCAGATGTCTATGCAAGACCCCGGAAGACGGTGAGATAATAGACTAAGTGGCAATGATCTCCGCCTGTAGTCTCAGATGTCTATGCAAGACCACGGAAGACGGTGAGATAATAGACTAAGGGGCAATGAATGATCTCCGCCTGCATTTCCAGATGTCTATGCAAGACCCCGGAAGACGGTGAGATAATAGACTAAGGGGCAATGAATGATCTCCGCCTGCATTTCCAGATGTCTATGCAAGACCCCGGAAGACGGTGAGATAATAGACTAAGGGGCAATGAATGATCTCCGCCTGTAGTCTCAGATGTCTATGCAAAATCCCGGAAGATGGTGAGATAATAGACTAAGGGGCAATCATCTCCGCCTGTAGTCTCAGATGTCTATGCAAGACCACGGAAGACGGTGAGATAATAGACTAAGGGGCAATGAATGATCTCCGCCTGTAGTCTCAGATGTCTATGCAAGACCCCGGAAGACGGTGAGATAATAGACTAAGGGGCAATGAATGATCTCCGCCTGCATTTCCAGATGTCTATGCAAGACCCCGGAAGACGGTGAGATAATAGACTAAGGGGCAATGAATGATCTCCGCCTGTAGTCTCAGATGTCTATGCAAAATCCCGGAAGATGGTGAGATAATAGACTAAGGGGCAATCATCTCCGCCTGTAGTCTCAGATGTCTATGCAAGACCACGGAAGACGGTGAGATAATAGACTAAGGGGCAATGAATGATCTCCGCCTGTAGTCTCAGATGTCTATGCAAGACCCCGGAAGACGGTGAGATAATAGACTAAGGGGCAATGATATCCGCCTGCATTTCCAGATGTCTATGCAAGACCCCGGAAGACGGTGAGATAATAGACTAAGGGGCAATGAATGATCTCCGCCTGCATTTCCAGATGTCTATGCAAGACCCCGGAAGACGGTGAGATAATAGACTAAGGGGCAATGAATGATCTCCGCCTTTAGTCTCAGATGTCTATGCAAAATCCCGGAAGATGGTGAGATAATAGACTAAGGGGCAATGATCTCCGCCTGTATTCTCAGATGTCTATGCAAGACCACGGAAGACGCTCATACTGCATACGTCGTGTAATGGTACAATAAAAAATTGATGAGCTGTACATCTCGGCATCGATCGCTGATCAGTCGCCCGAAAAATCGATTTTTTCATTCGGAAATCAAGCTCATGATCGGAAAGAACTTACCCTCTCACGCTTCCTGTCCAAAGACCTGTCATTGAGACCGGAACTGTTGCTAGGATAACTGAAAGAGAAAATGAACTTCAGTGAGTGATGACAGCTGGTATTGTGTGACCGATAAAGATTCATTGAATAGGTTTGGTTCACTCAAAGTAGATATGAAGCTGAGAGTCATGCAGAATATAAATTGAGATTTGAGATCTAGTCTACCTGAATCCTCTCTTTGAACTGTATCCGCAAGATTCTCCTCTGACAAGTGTTGGGAGACTGGAGAGGCCATGGCGAAGATATTCCCAACAACACCTAAGGTTTGATTGAATGCTGTTGAATATCTATTCAATTGAACTTTTTGTTCAACATTTTGACATGTGAAAAAGTAATCCTGAATGCATTTTAGTCAATGTGATTAAAATCCATCCTTTTCTATGCAATCTATTGATATATTTTGATGATTATGAACATTCAGAGACTTGAGGTATTAAGATTTTTCTGTTTTCCTTCTATGAAGATATAACAAAGGCTTTTGGAAAATCATCATTTGTGACAATAATTATATAAATGGGTCTTCACTGGTCATTTCATTATGATTTTGGGAAAAATCAACTCGATATGTTTCAATAGTTCAGCGTTATTATCTTCAGCGGCAAGAAGATCACAAGATTAAAGACGATGTGTCCAAATGTCGAGAGAAATCACACATATCAAATATCACGAGATATCTAACTGTCCATGAAAACCTTAATATCGCATAGACATGGCAGTTATAAAGAAGAAAAGTACTCAATCTCACGTGCATTTGATCGTAATCATACAAGAGCTTTAACTCCTCGAAAAGGGCCTGGAACATGCTGACAACATCACATTTCTGATGCCCTACCATGCACACAGGAGGCATGTTGACGTTCCCACTGACTTCAAGCTTTATGAAAACATGAAATCAGGCATTTCTAAGGGATCTGACTACATCAGGCTTCGCTTCTCTAAACAATGTTGAAACACTTACCGATTGAATTGGCAAGACTCAAGACTGGACTGACGACTGTGAGTGCGAGCTCCGGTACTGCTGGCTGGACCAGTTGCAACACCGGAGGTTGAAACAGCGGACACAGAGGAGAGAGCTCGCGAATGGCCGCGATTCCCCACCAAGACTGAGCCAGGACCGGGATTATCGAGTCCATTCTCCGCCGACAGCAGCAGCGGAGAAGAGGAGAAGTCGCCTCCATCTGAAACAGAAGACAACCGTCTCTTCACATTTACAAGGAATTCGGCATCACAGTTCTCTAGATCTCCTCTTCGGACAATATCAGTTATTTTTGCAACTAGTGCATGATTGCTTCATCATAGCATTCCACCAGTTAGATATCTTAAATGCCCGACTCTGCAGGGTAAATGCAGGATGCTATGATGAAGCAATTTGGCGACGTGCTATGATGATCAAGGAATGATGTGATTGATGTCTATGCAAACGTCATGATCATAAAGAATCTTTGAATATAGATATCTAATCACAGACCTAATCTGCACTAAAGCAGGACAAGATCAGGCAAAATCGGCATAGATTGTGGTTCTTCTAGTGCATTGAAGCAAATATTATCCCCCGCGCGGCAATGATGTATGAATGATAGCTGCCTGCTCCGTGCTCTGTGCGCCCTCGGATATCTTAAAATTTATGCCCGACAACAGATAGCTGATGTCGATGAGCGAGTATTAGCATTATCAAGTAGAAAACAGATATTTTATGCGAAAAAGGGCATAAATGGGAATTTGTAGCTCCATTGAGAAAACTTTGAAGTTCGCGGGCATAAATTAGAAATTATTGATTTACGCCCAGTAATCTTGATAGAACGCTATGATGCGCCCGGTAACCTTGATAGAACGCTATGATGCACCCGGTAACCTTGATAGAACGCTATGATGCACCCGGTAACCTTGATAGAACGCTATGATGCGCCCGATAACCTTGATAGAACGCTATGATGCGCCCGATAACCTTACTAGAACGCTATGATGCGCCCGATAACCTTGATAGAACGCTATGATACGCCCGATAACCTTACTAGAACGCTATGATACGCCCGGTAACCTTACTAGAACGCTATGATACGCCCGATAACCTTACTAGAACGCTATGATACGCCCGGTAACCTTACTAGAACGCTATGATACGCCCGATAACCTTGATAGAACGCTATGATGCGCCCGATAACCTTACTAGAACGCTATGATACGCCCGGTAACCTTGATAGAACGCTATGATGCGCCTGATAACCTTGATAGAACGCTATGATACGCCCGGTAACCTTACTAGAACGCTATGATGCGCCCGGTAACCTTGATAGAACGCTATGATGCGCCCGGTAACCTTGATAGAACGCTATGATGCGCCCGATAACCTTACTAGAACGCTATGATGCGCCCGATAACCTTGATAGAACGGTATGATGCGCCCGGTAACCTTGATAGAACGCTATGATACGCCCGGTAACCTTGATAGAACGCTATGATGCGCCCGATAACCTTACTAGAACGCTATGATGCGCCCGGTAACCTTGATAGAACGCTATGATGTGATGGCATAAATTTGCTTTGTAGGTCAAATATACAGATAGGATATCTACATTACACGCACTAGGACAAATAAAACTTATTATCGAACAAAGGCTTCCCGTTTCCATCCTGTAAATAATAATAATGAAAGCTTCAATTTTTGTTTAAAATGCATTAAATGTCATATTTCCAAATAAGAGAAAACATTTTCTCTAAAAATAATTATTTCTCAATTTTATGTTTGTAATTAAGATGGCAATAACTGAGGTTCATATCTCTCTGATAACTGTATTTTCATACTATGTAAGCTAACTAGTTAAGTAGCTGAATTCCTTCCAGCCCTGTTGAAAATAAATCCTCATTATTTGATTAGACAACTGATTTCTTAGCTCCTGCTTTGCTAAGAGCTGGCGGTAGGGATAGCCTACTTGATGTGTGCTCGTGACCGCAAGAAATCCTAAACGTAGAGACCGGCTAATCAGGAGAAGTGTACTCCTGATCGCTAATTGCCCCCACTATGGGCATCAGTGACGCTAAAGCTCTGTATAACTCGACATGCGGTTTTGCAGTTCATAGGTATCTAATTTATGAGCATTGATCTGAAATATGCTGTTCAAATGAAAGCAAGTCTTACATAGATCATCTCAATTACGTAATTCTGGGAGTTTTGATGGAAATAGTTTCCGATTTGAATGCACCGGATGCAATTCGGGCAGGGAAGATATGATCAGCAACAATTCAAGCCTCGTAATGGAGAAACGTGTATGAGATTGACGAGAAACAAAAAATATCAGAGTAGTCACTCTCTAAGAAATGTCATCAATTTGAGATAACCATTAACAATCTCAGGCATGGAAGCTGCTCTTCGTTACGTCGGTAAATTTCCGTGTCGATAAAGGAATCTTCAACGGTTTTCATTAATTCCAACATCATGTTACATCACATTTTATCCTACCCGTACAGAAAAAACTGGTATGAATCATAGTATGAAACATACGTATGAAACAGTGTATGAATCATATGTATGAGTCATAGTATGAAGCATAGTATGAAAGGGTATGAAAATGTAACGCTGTATGTACATACATACCCCTTCATACGTATGAATCATACCCTAGCTATCCATACTATGAAACAGGGTATGAACCATCAGGGTATGTATTAACAGACTATGAAACATACTATGAAACAGGGCATGAATTAACAGGGTATGTATAAACAGCCTATGAAAGCATACTATGAAACAGTGTATGAATCATATGCATGATTCATAGTATGAAAGGGTATGAAAATGTAACGCTGTATGTACATACATACCCCTTCATATGTATGAATCATACCATAGCCATGCATACCATGAAGCAGTGTACGTGCAAATAGACTATGAGACATTGTATGAATGAGTACCGGAATGTAGGTTCTGCTCATGTACACGGTCAGGCTCTCATAGTGTATAAAAGCATGGTATGAATCATAGTATACCGGATTATCATTCACACCATGTTCGCATGAAAAGGTATGAAAATGTAACGATCTATACCAATACTTTGATAACATGAAATATCCTAACTTGAAGGAAAAAGTCTCTACAAAAGTAAGAGAATATAGTCTGCTGAGATAAGAAATGAGATACGTGTATTTACTTTTTGTCATAACACATCAGACGTACCCACTCGTAAAAAAATTGCTTAGCTTATACAATGAACGTAGGAACAAAAAATTATCTGAAAATAAACAATGCAGACATTCAATTCAGCATGAGATGTTTAATGAAATTGGCATGCACTTTATAGAGGATATGTTTTTGAGTCCAAGTGAAATCCTAAGAAATTGCCACCAATATTGATATTATTGCAGAACCAAAAAATTTGTTTCACAGTTTGAGATATGAAATTAACACAAAGAAATAAAACAGAGAACGTTTTATAAAAATTTCAGTTATTGTATTGTGTAGTACTAGTGAAAGACAATATCTCAGGCAAAAATTGATAATAATAGTAGTTTACTTTTAGATTCTTGCTAAATGTGTTCATTGTACGCAGTGTTAGTCTCGTTCTTTCTCAAAAATATCATTCCGAGTTTCCGAACAATATGTTGGTGATGTTGAAAAAAAGGGACTTGTCAATGACATAATGTTATACAAGTACGTAAGCTTCAATGCATAATTCAGTAGGTCTTCACAAATGATTGATTTAATTAAGGGTAAGTTCACGAAAAATGGTACTTTTATCGGGTCCAAAACATTCAGTAAATTATTACAATATTTGTCGGGCTTACATTTATAGATAAAGTCTCTCAAAAAAAGTTTCGGAAAGAGCCAAAACGATAATAAGTGTCAAGGAAGTTTTAGTAATTTCAGAAAATCTTACTTTGCCCATCGATTCTTCTATTCCTAATATTTATAAACCTCATATTCTACATCTGCTATATTTTTTAATATCTATCATAACCCATCCAAAATAAGCAAACTTGTGCCGCATGAAAAAATAGCAGAGTGCATTTAAACATAGTTAATTTTTAAGTGCGTTTCATGAAGGTTTGACTTATTGTTTGATTCAATATCACCTAAAACGTTTTGTCTTCTTTCCAAAACTTACTTAAATCAGGAAATGATAGGTACATTTCATTTGAAATCAAGATAATGCGATTTGCGACTTGATTATGAAACGAAAAAAGTGCAATAAGCTTAAGGACTTTTTGGACTTTGTCAAAAAACACTCAAGAAAAAGTCGAAACTTGATTTAACGAACGACTAATTTATGGATTCTTAATCTAATCCGCACGACAGAAATTCGAAAATATCTTGATTATAGATATAATCAAACCTCTCAAAATGCACTCTTAGGTAAATCTCAAATTATCTAAAAAACGAAATATAAAGCAGAAAATAATGGATAGCTGTTGACAAGGAGTATCACCAATATGTAAATTAAATCTCAAAAACGTCATTCAAAATGTATGACTATTCTCAGAAACAGGCTACACTACTTGCTAAAAGAAAACTGCTTTCGATTTAGTCGGTTGATAATATCGTCGCAAGTAGGTTTAACGGTATTTATAATTTCTTTGTTATATTGGACAAACTCGCCTTCGGCTCGTTAAATATCACGTCCTAGCCGTCTATTAAAAAGCAAGCAACATAAACTCTTGAGCTATCCTATAGCTGTATAAAGTAATGTAACTGAAGTAGTTAGGGGTTTGCTGTGTACATGAAGTTACAATAAAAAAGCATTAATTGTGATACATTCTATTGGCATGCAGTCTCTAAAAATTAGTGTACTAGCAAAAGTACAAAAGTCTATCTCAAATTGAGACATTAAATTTCCTGACACAAAGATCAAAAATATAATCAGGGACTTCAAAATTGCGTGTCTTACCGATGTTATAACAATAATATGCAAGAATATACTCATCGAAAAACTGTAAAACAATTCATGATGATTAAACCAGCTAGGATTACTAACAAAAAACAAAAGATCTATCTTGAATGCGTTTAAAGGTCAAGAAAATGCTCATCGAAAACTGTTAAAACAATTCATTATGATTAAACCAGCTAGGATTACTAACAAATATCAAAAAATCTATCTTGAATGCGTTTAAAGGTCAAGAAAAATGCTCATCGAAAATTGTTAGAACAATTCATTATGATTAAACCAGCTAGGATTACTAACAAATATCAAAAAATCTATCTTGAATGCGTTTAAAGGTCAAGAAAAATGCTCATCGAAAATTGTAGAACAATTCATTATGATTAAACCAGCTAGGATTACTAACAAATATCAAAAAATCTATCTTGAATGCGTTTAAAGGTCAAGAAAATGATCATCGAAAATTGTTAGAACAATTCATTATGATTAAACCAGCTAGGATTATAACAAACTATCAAAAAATCTATCTTGAATGCGTTTAAAGGTCAAGAAAATGCTCATCGAAAATTGTTATAGAACAATTCATTATGATTAAACCAGCTAGGATTACTAACAAATTTCGCGGTTCTAGCCACAAACTCAACATACGTTTCATAACTCCAAGATGTAGCTGATGCAATGGGTCAGGTGGAGCGTCAGCGATGTAATCAAATCCGATAAGGAAAAGAGACAACTTTTACCGAGCACACCATCGATATGGGTACCATCGCCATTTCGCACGTGATTGGCGATTAACAATGTTTCTGCCATCGTTCGTAATGGATGAGGGTCTTCGGTAAACGGATAGACGTTAGTGAATCCCCGTCCTTTCCTAATACGTTTGCCAGGATGGTGGCATGCTCCACACCCGAATGATCCGTTGAATTGGTGAATGCACTGCAAATCGGCTTTTTGCACTGCATCAAAGCAACCCAGTATTGGGTGAAAACGTACGGAATGATCCTTCCACCTAATGCCTGGATCCACTAGTCCATTCAAATATTTATCAGCGGTTGCAAAAAGCACTTAGAAACAGTCTTTCCTGTTCCGTACCAAATGCCAAGACACAAAATTTCATTTTTTTCACTTTGTTAGGGAATTCGTTGATCTTCAGATAAACGGGGGTCGCTTGGTACTTAGATGTCCTGAAAAACTGTAAAGCATCCATACCCCATGTATACGACAAATGAATAGCCTCATCCCCACTATGATTCAAAATAAACTCTTTGTGGACGCTCTCCATCGAGCAAGCTTCGTTTCACTGCATCATCTCTAAGTCTTGTCGACCGCAACTGTTCATCTGTCAAGTGAGGGAATCGGTTGAGCAGATCTTCAAGTTGACTGGCTATGTTAAATTCAACAAAAGTACCATCGAGATTTTGTTCACTGCTTGGGAGGTTCTGATTGCATTCATCACACGATCCGAACATGCCTAACACTCTCCAGATTGCCAATATATTTGAACCATGAGGGGCAGAATCTATGAGATGTGACGAAGTCCTGCTGTCTTAGTAGTTTGAACAAATTGTACTTTGAACTAATAACACGGCTACCACTAGGACAGAGTAATCTAATCAAATTTAGAAGTGAATCAACGCTTTCTTTCTTTGTTTCAGATTCCATTATATAATATAATATGAGAACAGCACTCTCCATTTCTGAAATACTACTTCCCTCATATAAAGGCAAGTCTAGAGGAGCTGATGTTGGTGGCCTACCACTTCTAGGTAGAAGATTGACAGCCACTCGATTATCGACCAGTTCATCCGTTGTAGCGACATCTTCATACCCAGACCCCACATGACCTCGTCCAACCTCATCATCCGTTGCTTGCATATCATCGTTTTCTTCATACCCAGACCCAACATGACCTCGTCCAACCTCATCATCCGTTGCTTGCATATCATCGTTTTTTTCATACCAGACCCAACATGACCTCGTCCAACCTCATCATCCGTTGCTTGCATATCATCGTTTTCTTCATACCCAGACCCCACATGACTCGTCCAACCTCATCATCGTTGCTTGCATATCATCGTTTTCTTCATACCCAGACCCCACATGACCTCGTCCAATCTCATCATCCGTTGCTTGCATATCATCGTTTTCTTCATACCCAGACCCCACATGACCTCGTCCAACCTTATCATTCCGTTGCTTGCATATTATCGTTTTCTTCATACCCAGACCCCACATGACCTCGTCCAAACCTCATCATCCGTTGCTTGCATATCATCGTTTTCTTCATACCCAGACCCCACATGACCTCGTCCAACCTCATCATCCGTTGCTTGCATATCATCGTTTTCTTCATACCCAGACCCAACATGACCTCGTCCAACCTCACTGTCCGTTGCTTGCATATCATCGTTTTCTACATACCAGACCCAACATGACCTCGTCCAACCTCACTGTCCGTTGCTTGACTTTCCTCATCATGCCCTCGTTCAACTTCATGACCTACTTCCAAATTCTGCCAACTTCCTCTCCAGAACCCTGTCTCTCTATACCTTCGTTAAGTACTTGTAGAACCATACTCCGCCATCTTTGTCTTTCTCGGTGTCGTCTTACTCTATCTCTAACCAATAAGCGTTGACGTTCTTTTTTTTCCATGTAGAGATGCTGTCGATATCTGTAATGCAAATAGAATGGCATTATCATCGCATACTAGTGTGTGCTCGAGGAATTTTCAAATTTTCTTATATAATATTCAGGGAAAGTGAAAGCGAGGTGTGAGAGTCGATGATACAGAACAATTTTGAAAACATTGTATCAGATCAATTTTATCGTAATAATGATTTTACAATAAAAATACAATGTTATACAGTGATGTCTCCGAGATTATGTTGTGTGCAATATTTATAATATGGTGGCAATTTCAGAATAATCATACGTTAATTACATTACTGATTAATAACATCGAATTGGAAAAAATGAAATTGTATCATGTTTACTAATGTAGTATATAATTCTTGAATTCATCATATGACATCACTTTATAGCATCCACATATCTTTGTTGACATCGCCCGTTTGAATAGCTCAGACTCAATCAAAGACTGTTCCAGAGGAAAATTCTGAAAAAGATAAAGCATTAGCAAACTGGGGATTTCATTGGCTCCCTTCCTGTAATGGTAGAGGCATAATGAATTGGACAATCGATAAGAAAATTGATTCATAGAATATTCACAAAAAAGGTGGAATCGAAGGTTGGTCTGGTGAGCAATGTGAAAACATTGCACGTCAGACAGAATGGATTTTTAAAAAATCAAACATGAATAATAAATGTCATTCACACGAAAGAAATTACAAATGGGTACGTCATCGGGTTAAGACGTTTAAAAACGACACAATCTCTTAACTGGGCAAAGTGTCGATTTAACCTAGTTATATTAATGTAACCCTGATGGTCTAGATAACTGATTGATCACCAGCATCATTGGATCTGGGTAGAGAGTCGCATCATAATGGAAAATCTGATATGCTTTTTTTAAAACCAGGTTAGGAAATAATGTTCGTAAAAATAAAACTGCAAGCTAAGCAGATCACATGATAAAATTCTAATGATAATAATAACACTGAAAATGACCAGAGCGACATGGTATACATGAATATTTGACAATTATCTATCTGTACCATGCGTCATAAAAACATGATGTACTCCATATCATATGAATGAAACAGATGTCTACATACTATGTTTCACAGTATGTCTTATCATACGCATGAACAAGTCAGATGGCAACATACTATGTTCCATAGTATGTCTTATCATACGCATGAACAAGTCAGATGGCAACATACTATATTCCATAGTATGTCTTATCATACGCATGAACAAGTCAGATGGCAACATACTATGTTCCATAGTATGTCTTATCATACGCATGAACAAGTCAGATGGCAACATACTATGTTCCATAGTATGTCTGATCATACGTATGTGCAAGTCAGATGGTAACATACTCTGTTTCATAGTATGTCTGATCGCACGTATGAACATTCAGATGGTTTCATACTATGTTTCATACCAATTTATTTCTGTACGGGTAAAGAATCAAGAAATGAAATCAAAGAGTATGAAAATCAAAATCTATCATGACTAAGATAGGTTACAATATGTATACGAGCAACACATGTTGTGTACATAAGTATTACATGAATTTGAGAAGTAGAGAATATAATATGAAATAATCATTAAAGATCATTTATATTCCACAGTGCAATTATCTCGATTATTGCTTCCACAATGAAGTTTATGCTTGCCTAAGAGTGCAATAAACATTGTTCAGACTATCTATGGTACTATTTGCTAATAAGCGGTCAACAATGATGAAAAAAACGTTCATGAAATGAATATCATAGATTTATCAATTGAACCTCTATAAAATTTTACCGATAACTCTGATACATCCATGGACGCCTAGATATATGAAGCACACATAAGCTAGATATATTGTCTTAATTGACGCAGAATAAAATGAAATGAAATATGGTGCTTCAGATATCTAGGCGTCCATGATACATCACACTGGGCATAGTTCTGTATAGTACCATAGATAACCTGAACAATGTAATTATATATGCCTATTTCTCGGTCATCAATGATCCAACTGCTTACGCGACCTCCAGTTGGATCATTGCTGACCTCTAAATAGGCATATAAATATAACATTGTTACTGAGTAAGTAGGGTTGTCAGCCGATGTTTCATCTGTCATTTTTCTATGAAAGTCGTTTATATATCTCCAATTCCAAATTAGACGGCTTTAATTGCTATGATTAAGACCGTCTAATTTGCTATGTAATACCATTGAAATAGGAGCATTTCACCGTCCATCTTCGCATTCCCAGTGAAAATGGCATTGAGGAGATTCCTATGATTCACAATTTGGACTCGTAGATATCTCAAGCTTTACATTCTTTGATGTTCTGAGCTGCATGGGCTACGTAGAAATGATCATAGATTTGAGTCTTTTACAGATCAAAATATTGGAATTTTGATGTCATAGATTTTAGGTTCATTAACAATGCATGACGTATTACCTTTCAAATGATCTGGCGCTACGCGCCGCCGATTTAGACCATAGAAATTAACAATACCATAGAAAGTACTAGAATGGAAATTGCATGAAAATTATGGCACACTCCGGGGGAACTTAGTTGGGGCAAAAAGCAAATTTTGCGAACTGGTTTTCTTGTTTTCTGGTTGGCATCTTTAATTATCAAGTCAATTTGTGATCTGCATTGTTGCCCCTTGTCCAAAGATCATGTACACAAAAGCAATAGTGAATTTACAAAATACTGCAGCAACAGGATGACAGAGAAGGAAATCCTGTAAAACGTTCTGTACGTTCATCATTTTGAAATATCGCTCCTATAATCAATCAAGAGTATAATCAGACACATACGCAACTTGTAATGTCGATTTACAGAACATGCATGGCTCCAGCTTGAAATCAGAGGCCAAGAAATCTTACGGTATTCATTTTACTTTGAAGGATTCCACTATTCAATATATTTGAACAATTTTCAAAACCTTTGCATGCATTCGAATATCAGCTTCCAAAATATCATCACACTATATGGTGTCGCTAAAGAAGCTTTCGATGTGTTTATTCCAGAAAAGCGCTACGTTTCTTGACCACTAGAAGGAAAATTATCTAATAATTAGAATTTTAATCTTTGAATTCTTGAGATCTTCTTCCAACCATAACACCGACTACTTTTGATTATGACACTGTGAACCAATTTTTAATTCTCATTCCAATATTGAAACATTGGAAAATATTTGCCATTGACTGCTACAAATAGACTCAGTATATTAATCCATGGAATAGGAGGCTATTTCACGTGATACAATGCCGCCATCTCACTTGAAATTCTCTTCATGAAAATCCTGCAATTTGGTGTCAACAACTTCCACAACCAACTTGGCAAATAGTTTGACTATGATACAATGTTTTAGATCGAATATGATCTGCAGACCATAGATTTTTCCATGTGCAATCATTGCACATAGGCAAGATATCAAACTTCCATTCTAGTGTAGGGGAGACTGGGGTGACTTGGCAGTCTTTTCTTCAAATGCCCATCCCGGCCAAACGACTAAATATTACAGAATTCCTTTAGTGGGTGTTGACGGAGAGGAGTGCTAGGAACATTTTTGCTTCAGATAGTTTTCCCGTAAATTATTGTCTTGTCCTCGAAAAATTCAATTACAAAAAAGTTCTAAAACTGCCAAATCACCCCACTACCATCAGTTGTGATATGTTGCAGACTACAAGAGTCAATCAACTACTAAGGACACAAAAAATGATGCTGCCATGTCACCCCAACCTAAGTAGGCCTACGGTCAAATCCTCAGCTCCGGCTAGAATGTTTTACACTATCAGAGGCCATGTATTCTGACCTAATTATAATGTCTTCAACATAGATTTATCTGAAATCTATCACAAGGCGCGGTGGCTCATCGCATTACGTATTTTCAAAAGTTACATTTTTACATTTTAAGTAGGGCAATAGGCCTGATTTTTTGCTCTGAAAAAGTAGAAGTCCGAAGCAATCTTTCTCTACAGTATTATCATTTCAGAGCTACTTTAAAAAGTAATAGGGATTTCGATTTGTGAGGCATATTATTTGCAATGCCAATACTGCCATGTCACCCCAACATGATACTGCCAAGTCACCCCAACATGATACTGCCAAGTCACCCCAACATGATACTGCCAAGTCACCCCAACCCCAGTAAGGTAAAAAAATCAGCTCAATTACAATGTTAATATGATCTGAATGTTTTTATACTGTAGGTGTCCATGCACCATGACCTAAGTAAAATATCTTTAATAATGGTTTACGTCAAATCTATCACAAGACGAGAATGTCCCAAAAGTTGCGTATTTCCGAAAGTTACGATTTTTGCAAGTAAAATAGTTTTTTGCTCCTAAAAAAAGTACAAGTACAAATAATCCGCAGGTATCTTGCTCCAGCATCTTTATTTTAGAGCTACTTCAAAATGTATATTTCGGATTTTTGATTTATGAAGCCTATTAACTGCAAGATCCCAACTGCCAAGTCACCCCAACTGCCATGTCACCCCACTGCCATGTCACCCCACTGCCAAGTCACCCCACTGCCAAGTCACCCCAACTGCCATGTCACCCCACTGCCAAGTCACCCCAACTGCCAAGTCACCCCACTGCCAAGTCACCCAACTGCCATGTCACCCCACTGCCAAGTCACCCCAACTGCCAAGTCACCCCACTGCCAAGTCACCCCACTGCCAAGTCACCCCAACTGCCAAGTCACCCCAACTGCCAAGTCACCCCAGCTTCCCCTACTATTATCTACTTCTATGATTTAGACTGTCATTTGAAAGGTACCATATCTTCATTCTTTATTGAACTCCTTCATTGAAATACACCAGCACATAGAACATTTTTCAGCCTCTAAAACGGTGAATTCTACATGGATATCTCAAGAAGTAGTTGATATCTACTCGCACAATTCCATAACAAATAGTGGTAGATTTTTTACAGCTCTATAATTTCGGTGGAAGTGCATTCCGAGGATCCTGGGAAACAAGTTACTTAGGCAACAAGTGCAAAGTTGTCAATTTTAATTCCATTATTCATGCACTAAAAAGGCAATAAAGATGAATACATTGCACTTGTTGTGTACATGACGATTGTCAGAACACATCAATATCAAATTGTTGCATATACGCGTGCAAGGCATAAAAGAAAGAAAGTGATGAAAATGATCAACTACATGTCCTGTTCTCCCCTGTCCTGTCCTGTCCAATTACATAACACACTAAACTTCTTGTCATCAAAGTAATACATATTGAACAACACAGACCGTGGGAGTGCATTTGACCACACGACTGTCACAATAAATTCTTATTATTATTGACAAAAAACTTCAAAACTCATTCAGAATGTCGAATGCAAACTTAATCGATGACTGTGATTTCCAAACATGGTTCACATCAACGTGCTGTATATCAGCATCATTAGAGAGCTCTCTCCGTCCTGAGACACTCGATTATGAGTTCGAGAACCTTTCCAAAGATCATTCAATTTCAAATTCTTATGACCGAATGTGAGAAGCCATCACTAAAACAATTCCGATTCAGGCGTCAGGTTCAGCCATGTTTAGGAAAATACAAACTCAAACAACTTCAGGCAATTTCATATATCGATATACAAATTAATCAATTCATAAACTGAATTTCTTGAATATTTCTTGAATATTTCTTAATTCTCTGATAGATTTTCTGGGGATATTGTGTTCAGAGAACTCACAACAAATTGATTTGCATTTTGAATTGATTCTTCATCTAATTCGAACGCCTACACTAAATAGGCATCATCTGATTGTCTAAATCTGCTCACTTTATCTTTACCTCAGAGACACCGATCTCACGTGAATGTCACATTAATACAAGAGTGATGAAAAAAAGAATGAAATGTCACCATCTGACATTTCAGTTTGATGAATAATCGATGATTTGTAATCCCTGCCATCATCAGAGAATTTAAAATGAATCCATTGCGTAGGAGGAAGCTTGGCCAATGACCGACCACTGACTCTTATCCGCCAGGGATGGGGAAACACTTCAAAAACGCAACATCAATTCCTGAGTCAGAAAAGTCGATCCATTCTCGAAGTGCCATAAGAAACGGACGAAGTTCGAATACCAGGAACTGCTGGTCATCGGTATTCTACTGTCTACAAACAGAAAACATCTCCGGAAAATCGATAGGCAAAGATGGGTGTGACTAGTCCACCAATAAGATTTGTTTTCAATGCAAGACGTGACGTTAAAGCTTCACAACCGCTTTGATTGAAGAAGTAAGCCCTTATTTTACTCACTTGTGCCCCACACAGGGCGAATGATCATTCTAGAAAGCTAGGAGTGAGACAACCGTCACACATCCTCAACTCTCACCAGGCTAGGGAAAGTAACCTCTTGTGAGAGCGGCGGCACCTCCACACCGAAGTCCGACCCTTAACCAACTCACTTCCAATGTCACCTCCAATGAGAGCGGCGGCACCTCTCCAGGCGGACACACTTCAACCCGTGCACCTTCTGCACCTCCACACCGAAGTCCGACCCTTAACCAACTCACTTCCATTGTCACCTCCAATGAGAGCGGCGGCACCTCCCCAGGCGGACACACTCGAACCCGTGCACCTTCTGCACCTCCACACCGAAGTCCGACCCTTAACCAACTCACTTCCATTGTCACCTCCAATGAGAGCGGCGGCACCTCTCCAGGCGGACACACTCGAACCCGTGCACCTTCTGCACCTCCACACCGAAGTCCGACCCTTAACCAACTCACTTCCATTGTCACCTCCAATGAGAGCGCGGCACCTCTCAGGCGGACACACTTCAACCCGTGCACCTTCTGCACCTCCACACCGAAGTCCGACCCTTAACCAACTCACTTCCATTGTCACCTCCAATGAGAGCGGCGGCACCTCTCCAGGCGGACACACTTCAACCCGTGCACCTTCTGCACCTCCACACCGAAGTCCGACCCTTAACCAACTCACTTCCATTGTCACCTCCAATGAGAGCGGCGGCACCTCTCCAGGCGGACACACTTCAACCCGTGCACCTTCTGCACCTCCACACCGAAGTCCGACCCTTAACCAACTCACTTCCATTGTCACCTCCAATGAGAGCGGCGGCACCTCTCCAGGCGGACACACTCGAACCCGTGCACCTTCTGCACCTCCACACCGAAGTCCGACCCTTAACCAACTCACTTCCATTGTCACCTCCAATGAGAGCGGCGGCACCTCTCCAGGCGGACACACTCGAACCCGTGCACCTTCTGCACCTCCACACCGAAGTCCGACCCTTAACCAACTCACTTCCATTGTCACCTCCAATGAGAGCGGCGGCACCTCTCCAGGCGGACACACTTCAACCCGTGCACCTTCTGCACCTCCACACCGAAGTCCGACCCTTAACCAACTCACTTCCATTGTCACCTCCAATGAGAGCGGCGGCACCTCCCCAGGCGGACACACTTCAACCCGTGCACCTTCTGCACCTCCACACCGAAGTAAGACCCTTAACCAACTCACTTCTATTGTCACCTCCAATGAGGGCGGCGGCACCTCTCCAGGCGGACACACTTCAACCCGTGCACCTTCTGCACCTCCACACCGAAGTCCGACCCTTAACCAACTCACTTCCATTGTCACCTCCAATGAGAGCGGCGGCACCTCTCCAGGCGGACACACTCGAACCCGTGCACCTTCTGCACCTCCACACCGAAGTCCGACCCTTAACCAACTCACTTCCATTGTCACCTCCAATGAGAGCGGCGGCACCTCTCCAGGCGGACACACTTCAACCCGTGCACCTTCTGCACCTCCGCACCGAAGTCCGACCCTTAACCAACTCACTTCCATTGTCACCTCCAGTGAGAGCGGCGGGACCTCCCCAGGCGGACACACTTCAACCCGTGCACCTTCTGCACCTCCACACCGAAGTCCGACCCTTAACCAACTCACTTCCATTGTCACCTCCAATGAGAGCGGCGGCACCTCTCCAGGCGGACACACTTCAAACCGTGCACCTTCTGCACCTCCACACCGAAGTCCGACCCTTAACCAACTCAGTTATCCCACCATCCACAGTGATTCACGTGCTTGTCCGTGGGGGAACATACTGTTCAAGCAATGTATGCGGCTACATAGAAGTTTCTCAATCGTATTCCAGCCTTATTGAGCAAATCCTTCAGAACACACATTGATTGCATCGACGAATGATTCTCATCTTCGAATCCGGAGTGAATTAAGTTCTTTAGAAATCACTCCGAAGAGAAATATTACGAAATATAAAATGAAAGTTCTACCCAAGAGCCCACCCGCACGGGCATCGGCCAGCCCTGCTACTACACACATGCCGCATGACGCTGAGGATGATAACAACATACATCAACTCAACTTCTAAACTTCGCTACTGTTCTACTGTTCACGAATATTGTTCACCTTGTCTTCAAAGAAGCAAAAGTTTAGAAACATCTTCACTATTTTGTAACGGAATACGACATTAAAGCTGTCATGGAATATAAAATGTCACTTTTCAATTTCACCAAAAGTTTGCAATAAAATATTTCAATTGTTCCCTGGAAATACGGCGCCAACAGGGAAACGAAGAGACAAAGGCTGTTGAGAAAGATTCCTTGTCTGACGATTTAAATCAAAGTATCGTCTTGGAGAACTGAATCTATGACTGTGTGGGTGGAAACTGTCGATACTGCAACTGGTCGTGGCCTCAACAGTAACAAAATGAAGAGGAGGGGGAGAGAGAAACAGTTACAGCTGAGAGAAGATGTCTCGATTTGACAACTTTTCGTATTTTTCTTGAGATTCGTTGAAGTGAGAAATTGGCTAAATGTTCAGTCTTTGAGGACAACAGACTGTCAATTTTACGCGGATAACTGCCAGTGAGACCTTACATTCCAATCGTGTGGTACAACATTCGAGTGCTCAAATTCTTAGGTTTCAAATGACCTATTCTCAACCTGTTTCCGTTATTGTGCTTGTTGGACAGGGGTCAAAGCACGGTCAATCAGGCACGGGGCGAGCGAAAGACCTTCTTCTGAGATGCTCTTCATCGAAACAATATCATCGTTAATTTATCACAGAATTGTGTCATGTTCTCACTTTTTCATCACTGATGTTCGCATTTGGTATTTTCAGAATTCTTCCGATGTAAGGAACACGAATAATGCGCTCCTTATCGTCAGCTCTGTACTTCACAGAATTAGACAGGTCGTCTCTTCTTCTGTTTGACTAGACAGGAAACATTGGAACATGCAGCGCTAGTAAATGAAATGGCGCAATCTGTTGACTAAATACCATAGCAATCGAACAATGAGCAGTCAGTTCAACATTAAACGCGCCAAATTGTGCAAAGTTTCAGTGACTGTTATCAACCGGATCACACAGCAAAGAGACACAGTCGATGTCAAGTTCTACAGAGAAGTTTGTGAACGTTTTTTCATGCGCCTGCTAACTTTTTTTAAAATGATAGGAAGGCCCAGTATTATCGAGAAAACTTTTGCGCAATGATCTGAATTCTTCGAATCTGAATGAATCGTGGCGATCGGAGCATTTTGAAGGAATTCAGAGCAATCCGCAAGCGACGCACGACTATTTTTCCTATCTCTGCAAGGTATTAAACATTTCTTTTTGCCCACTTATTAAGTTCCTGATTCGCCATCTGTTTGAATCAGTTTGCACTTCTAGCAAAGTGATACGATGAAACAATCTAATTCTGTGTCTGTACTTGGTAATACACTGCGGTTGTTGTAAAGTCACTCAGCTTTCTGCACCTGTCAGATCATCTTCATCATAACAGAGAAATGATGACGTCACACGCACATGCAATCTTTCATGTGTAGCTGCAGAATACGCTCCACCCACTACCATCGGTCAAGACGCTACTCCACCCATCATTCACGCAGATTATAAACAAACGAGGCTGGAACTCATGCACAATTCCGTGTAACTCAAACTGACGTTCGATATGCAACAGTTGAATTGATTACCGAACCAGACCGAAAAACGTTCGCAATTCTATTCAAACGGCCATGATGCTGACAGCGATTATTCATCCGCTTGTTTACACGAACTCACATTGATATACATATTGGTGACATTTAGTTAATGGAATACATCGAAAATGAACGGCACCAATAGCAGAGGGAGATAGCTAGGTGAAATAGCTGTTGAAAGCTTCTCAAAACATGGAAATTCATGTCCAAAGATAACAGCCGTAGAGATCGGATCGCTGGATATCTATGCTTCATAATGATATTCAAGAGCATCTCTTTGATAATGCGGAAACTGAGTTTGTCAACCGATGGTGTTAAGAATCTCTGCTTTCTGGTACACAATATAGCATTATATCATGGAATTTTGGAGCAGAATTATCAGACATGGGGGAGGCTGCGTTAGCAAGCGAGACGGTCTCATATTTCTGCCGTAACATCCATGATATAATGCTATCGTATGTTGCTCTTAAGAAGTCGATGAATATTGCAATTATTGATCACTGTTCGTCACAGATAATGGAGAGATGAGAAAATCCTTGATTGATTTATATTGAAGGTCTATGAAAGTTTTCTCTCTCAATAGATGGTAATTCAAGACAAGCTTGAAAGTCTATGAATGCTTGCTATCTCAATAGATGGTAATTCAAGACAAGCTTGAAAGTCTATGAAAGTTTGCTCTCTCAATAGATGGTAATTCAAGACAAGCTTGAAAGTCTATGAAAGTTTGCTATCTCAATAGATGGTAATTCAAGACAAGCTTGAAAGTCTATGAAAGTTTGCTCTCTCAATAGATGGTAATTCAAGACAAGCTTGAAAGTCTATGAATGCTTGCTATCTGGATAGATTTGAATTTCGGATATCTAAAAATGATATGAAATATCCATTCACCAATTCATTCATTAATGGATTCTCAAGCTGGACTGACGGTTCATGGCTGTCTGGTAGGGTGAGAAAGTTATGTGAAATTGTCGGGCATGAAATGGTGCATTATATACCCTCCGATGCCGTACAATGATGCATTTCAAACTCATTTCAATCATTTCTGACCTCTGAGAGTGACACACAATATGTTCTTTAATTATTATAACAATGATATCTACACAGGGTGGGCAACAATAATGACAATGGCGAGATTTTGAAAGCATCAATAAGTGGTGTAACCGAAGCCGCGAGGTATGATTGCTATTGTAGTGAATGCTTTGATTCAATGAAATTTTAGACTACATGGATAGTGGGTTTTAAATCAAGCCTCCAAAAGTGAATGTTGTAACAGTGCGAGACTGCAGAATATGAATGTTATCGAATTTCCATGCCATTTGAGAAATGAATATTACACACAGTTTCAGTATATTCATTTATCATATTCCGCATCAGAGGATAACTGACGATAGAATATCTTCCATTACAAACTTTGCTTGGCTTAACAGCAGCATTGACAAGCAAAGCTTTAACTCCCGCACTGGGGGACATATTCCGTATTCAATCTGCTACTGCAGCGTTTTGTTGCTATTTCTCCGGATGCCCTTCCTGCCGACTTCCAATGACACCTACAGGGCTCGACCTCTGGACCGAAAGATCGCTAGGCCAAGCACTTAACCACTGTGTCACGGAGACCTGATGCCCTTCCTGCCGACTTCCAATGACACCTACAGGGCTCGACCTCTGGACCTAAGGATCGCTAGGCCAAGCACTTAACCACTGTGTCACGGAAACCTCCCATTCATGTGTTAAATTTTAGTCGGAAAATCAATTGCCTTTTACAGCTTGAATCGCAGCAAGTCGTTTGATTCAGAACTTCTCCGACAAGCAGCCCGAGCCGCAAAATGTCAGCACAGCAGACATGTCGGTTCTAGATGTTGCTAAGAACGCGTTCCTATTACTCATATTTTACTTGGATGCCTTCCTCAAGACCGTTTGACTTGATGCCATTATTAAAGGCCTTATCGAACGCAACTTGAGTATGGATGGCATCATTAATCAACTGTGACAAACTCAGAACAGGCAAACTACTTGACATCAGCCCATTGAAGTCTATGCATATCAGTTGGCGGCACCACTTTGCTATTCATGTAAACAGACCGGATAGTAATACGTAGAAATTCCTCAATATGTCAAGAGGTCACTTATCACTGATTATCTTTCATCCAATTCACAGCAATAACTTCAATGTGTATTGTACTAGCGAGTTACTGACATGCGTAGGTTGAAACTTTTACACTTTGGTTTATGATCAGCAAAATTCCACACATCTAGATCGATCACTTTATGATTTTGTGTAGCTTACGGGTTGAAACAAGCACACTAGTTGTTCACCGTCATTGTTTGATTGTCTCCAACCAACTCAACTACATCAAACTGCGCAGTTGATGAAAGGACATCACATTACTATCAATAGGCGCAAACGCAAATCTTTTCTGACACATTCACCATTACAGACCCGAAACATTCGATGATTGAGTTTTTACAAGCCACAGACGACCTGAACTTCAGCCGATAAAGGAAAAGGACACATGAAATTCGTCGATAATTTCCCTCTTCATATTCCGCTGATTTGAGCAGACATTTACCTTTCAATACCAACAAGCAACTACATCCCTTATCATTTCATTGATGCAGAATTGTCCACGTCCAATAACAAAGGAAAATCGAATTGTATTTCCGACGAGAAATGGTCAGAGTTTCATCCAAATTTTGTGGCTGTCAGAAATCTATCTGTATTTGCTATGGAATTGTAGATATCAACGGTATTTCTTGGGATTTCCATGTAGAATTCACCGTTTTCAAGGATGAAAAAACTTTCTATGTGCTAATGTATTTCTATGGAAGATTGTGTGAAGCCTATTTAAATCTAACGAGTTCGAATGCTATGATGAAGCAATCATGCACGAGTTGCGTGGAGAACTTTATTTGCCGACGTGCTATGATGATCAAGGAGAGATTGATATGTCTATGATTATCAAGAATATTTAAATAGAATCTTAGCCTGACCAATCGTGAAAATATCTATTCACAGATCTAATCTATACATAGAAGTGGATAATAGTACACTAGAATGGAAGTTTGATATCTTGCTTATGTACAATTATGGCACATGGAAAAATCTATGGTTTGTAGATTAGTTTCGATCTAAAGCATTGTATCACAGTCAAACTATTTGCCAAGTTGGTTGTGGAAGTTGTTGACAGCAAATTACAGGATTTTCTTGGAGAGAATTTTAGATAAGATGGTAGCTTTGTCTCATATGAAATGGCCTACTATTCCATAATATGCTGCGTCTATTTGTAGCAGTCATTGACAGCTATTATCTAATTTTTCAATACCGGAATACGAATTAAAAATTGGTTCACAGAGTCATAATTGAAAGTAGTTGGTGTACTGGTTGTGAGAACATCTGAAGAATTTAATAGATAAAAATTCTAATTGTGGTTTGACTTCTCCTTCAAGCGGTAAAGAAACCTAGCGTTTTTCTGTAATAAACACATTGAAAGCTTCTTTACCTACAAGCATCACTCAGATAAATGAAATGTCGCTGGAACTTTTCAATTAATCATTGAATGACACATGTGATATTTTGGAAGCTGATATTCAAATGCAAGAGATTTTGAAAATTGTTCAAATATAAAGAACACGGGAACCCTTTAAAGTAAAATGAATACTCGAAGATTTCTTGGCCTCTGATTTCAAGCTGGAGCAATGTATGTTCTGTAAATCGACATTACAAGTTGCCTAACAGTCTGATTATACTCTTGATAGATTATAGGAGCGATATTTCAAGATGATAAACGTACAGATCGTTTCAAAGGATTCTTTGTCATCCTATCGCTGCAGTATTTTGTAAATTCACTATTGCTTTTGTGTACATGATCTTTGGACAAGGGCCAACAATCCAGATCACGAATTGGCCTGATAAATATAAATACAAATAAGAAAACAAGGAAACCAGCTCGTGTAATTTGCTTTTTGCCCCAACTAATTTCTCTCGGCGTGTGCATAATTTCCATGCAATTTCCATTCTAGAACTTTCTATGGTATTGTTGATTTCTATGAATCAATACTTTAACAGGACAAGAGCACTCATAATTGACATAGATTACGCTCCTTCCCGTTCACTGGAGTAAATACCATCTCCCGCACGGGCAATTATCTGTTTTACCGGTCAAATACAGTGACAGGATATCTACGGAGACAATTAAAAACTGTTTCTTGTACTCTTTGAAATTTATGCTCGTTATGGAAAGCATAATCTCTATCATGGAAGCAATCATCATAGGGATTATTGCAACGTGTAAAATATAAAATCAATTCAATTTCAGGTGTGCAAATCGAATGCTGTTTCATGCAGAAGACAACCGAAGTTGGAAATCACAAACGTAATGTGAATCCAACAATAATCGCTTCATTACCAAAAACATGAAGCACTGAGCTCCAGACGACTCCTACGCGATATTCCAGCTTTCATGAATTTGTAGAAAGCAAGAAATGAAATGTCTGCGATGTTTTAGAACACACCTTTCACTGCCTTTTGTTGAGGTAAAAACTGCATAATGCTCATTATACTGTTCATCGGCGTGTGAAGAGAGAAGTCAGATAATACGTCCTGTAATGCTTGGAAGGAATGTGACTTCAGTGGGTGGCTGCGCGGTGAAATACACAACGAATTTGAAATGAATTCAGGCTTCACCTGTCATCGTTTTCACCGGATTAACTTCCTCGAATTACTAATGATTCATGCCAGGAATCACTGACATTCAATCATTAGTCAATTCCAAAGCAGAAAATAACAGAGGTTTTGTAAAGAATTATTGGGGCTTATACTCGCGGGCGTATCAAACAATTGCTGACTAAAAATATTCAGTGATTCAAAAATTCAAGGTTGAAAGGCACTCTTAACAATATCGGCTTCTCAATCTGTCCTTGGAGTGAAACCAATGTTAAAAACTAATTTTTTAGAGTGTACGAGAATCTCGCTGTATCCCAGGTAACTGTAAGAGGCGATGAATGGTGACTTGCTACCCTCCGATGAAGGCAGCTGGAGATATGTCTCCCTCAACGGAGATGTCTGCATTTGAGTTTTACTGTGCCGATGACAATTAAGAAGCCAGAAACATTCGCAGATCCAATAGTGATTTAAATCAAATCTTGTTCTCATCTCTTTAATCTTTTAGCGGTCACACGTAGCAAATCCACGCTGGTCAAGGTTGGGTCCTCGGTTCACTCTTGGGTTTTGGGTAGTCTTGGGGTACCCCTCCAAGAGTAAAGAAATTGACCATGAATGATCATTTACTGTTTTCTTGGAAAAATTCTGCCTAAGTGAATGACCACATCATGTCATAGCAAGTCATCTATATGCAAGCTTACATATATGCACATGTAAATATGCAACCTACTTCAACCACACGATTGGTCTTTCTATGATAAAACTGCGCTATCATCAACTTTAATATAGACC
The DNA here is from genome assembly GCA_907163375.1 of Prostheceraeus crozeri. Taxonomy (NCBI): domain Eukaryota; kingdom Metazoa; phylum Platyhelminthes; order Polycladida; family Euryleptidae; genus Prostheceraeus; species Prostheceraeus crozeri. The sequence continues at coordinate 114,479 of CAJQUW010013964.1, read as the reverse complement.
TACCGTAAATGTCTATCTGATAGCTTGTTTGATTAGCTTTTTAAACTATACTTTGATTACCTACGGCTTCCTTGTGAATTTAATGCATATTGTGTCAGACAGAATTTTGTATACAACCTTTTTCGTGAAATGAAACAAATGTTACATGAAAAAATGCAATGCATTAAACCAATACCTATATAACGCTTATGCTGTTAAATTGGTAGCCTACAACAATTCGTAGATAACTTGCTTCATATACCCTCTTGCCTTGAGAGTTAAAAACTTCGGCCTATATTGTTTAATCTACCATTACGCTACATGTATTAGAAGTAGAAAGATATCGGTGTCATTTAATGCAATGACATTCTTTGATGATTGCTTCTTACGATTAGTAAAAATATCGTTATACCTACATTTGTGCTATTTTCATCTTATACGAGGCCTATTGTCGTGTGTGTTTCGTTTCTCGATTAGATATGTGTTAAGGAATGTAGCTTAGTCATGCATGTTGTTCTAATTAGGAAATTATTAGGCTGTAGACGTAAACAGGGTTGATGATATTAAGCCCAGAGATAACATATGCCGATAATTATAACTTTTAACTGAATATTAATATGGCCTCAATTCCGCAATAACAAATTCGTGTAACAAATAGTAATTAATATGAACATTAGATGAATATTAATTGGATAGCAATATGTGCAATATGGTATGATTCAAAATATCTTCATGCAATTTTAAATCTCAATCAAAATCCCAATTATGTTCTGGAAATTGTTGTTCCACTTCATTAGAGAAATGGCCACTCTTGGGTTCAATCTTGGGAAGCACCCAAGATTAATCTTGGTCTTGGGGGGTACCTCAAAGATTTGATCTTGGGATTGGGGGTACCTCAAAGATTTGATCTTGGGATTGGGGAGTACCTCAAAGATTTGATCTTGGGATTGGGGAATACCTCAAAGATTTGATCTTGGGATTGGGGGTACCTCAAAGATTTGATCTTGAGGGTACCTCAAAGATTTGATCTTGGGATTGGGGGTACCTCAAAGATTTGATCTTGGGATTGGGGGTACCTCAAAGATTTGATCTTGAGGGTACCTCAAAGATTTGATCTTGGGATTGGAGGTACCTCAAGGATTTGATCTTGGGATTGGGGGTACCTCAAAGATTTGATCTTGGGATTGGGGGTACCTCAAAGATTTGATCTTGGGATTGGGGGTACCTCAAAGATTTGATCTTGGGATTGGGGGTACCTCAAAGATTTGATCTTGGGATTGGGGGTACCTCAAAGATTTGATCTTGGGATTGGGGGTACCTCAAAGATTTGATCTTGGGATTGTGGGTACCTCAAAGATTTGATCTTGGGATTGGGGGTACCTCAAAGATTTGATCTTGGGATTGGGGTACCTCAAAGATTTGATCTTGGGATTGGGGGTACCTCAAAGATTTGATCTTGGGATTGGGGGTACCTCAAAGATTTGATCTTGGATTGGGGGTACCTCAAAGATTTGATCTTGGGATTGGGGGGTACCTCAAAGATTTGATCTTGGGATTGGGGGTTTACTCAAAGATTTGATCTTGGGATTGGGGGTACCTCTCCTCAAAGATTTGATTTGGGATTGGTGTACTCAAAGATTTGATTGTGGGATTGTGAGTCCAGGATTTTTGATCTTGGTTTGGGGTTACCCACAGGATTTGATTTTGGGATCGGGGTACCTCAAAGATTTGATCTTGGGATTGGGGGTACCTCAAAGATTTGATCTTGGGATTGGGGTACCTCAAAGATTTGATCTTGGGATTGGGGGTACCTCAAAGATTTGATCTTGGGATTGGGGGTACCTCAAAGATTTGATCTTGGGATTGGGGGTTACCTCAAAGATTTGATCTTGGGATTTGCGGTACCTCAAAGATTTGATCTTGGGATTGGGGGTACCTCAAAGATTTGATTTTCGGATTGGGGGTACCTCAAAGATTTGATCTTGGGATTGGGGGTACCTCAAAGATTTGATATTGGGATTGGGGGTACCTCAAAGATTTGATCTTGGGATTGGGGTCACCTCAAAAGATTTGATCTTGGGATTGGGGTACCCCAAAGATTTGATCTTGGGATTGGGGGTACCTCAAAGATTTGATTTTCGGATTGGGGGTACCTCAAAGATTTGATCTTCGGATTGGGGGGTACCTCAAAGATTTGATCTTGGGATTGGGGGTACCTCAAAGATTTGGGATTGGGGGTACCTCAAAGATTTGATCTTGGGATTGGGGGTACCTCAAAGATTTGATTTTCGGATTGGGGGTACCTCAAAGATTTGATCTTGGATTGGGGGTACCTCAAAGATTTGATTTTCGGATTGGGGGTACCTCAAAGATTTGATCTTGGGATTGGGGGTACCTCAAAGATTTGATCTTGGGATTGGGGGTACCTCAAAGATTTGATCTTGGGATTGGGGGTACCTCAAAGATTTGATCTTGGGATTGGGGGTACCTCAAAGATTTGATCTTGGGATTGGGGGGTACCTCAAAGATTTGATCTTGGGATTGGGGGTACCTCAAAGATTTGATCTTGGGATTGGGGGTACCTCAAAGATTTGATCTTGGGATTGGGGGTACCTCAAAGATTTGATCTTGGGATTGGGGGTACCTCAAAGATTTGATCTTGGGATTGGGGGTACCTCAAAGATTTGATCTTGGGATTGGGGGTACCTCAAAGATTTGATCTTGGGATTGGGGGGTACCTCAAAGATTTGATCTTGGGATTGGGGGTACCTCAAAGATTTGATTTTCGGATTGGGGGGTACGTCAAAGATTTGATCTTGGGATTGGGGGTACCTCAAAGATTTGATCTTGGGATTGGGGGTACCCAAGCCTAAGTTTGGACCCAATCTTGCGCTTGTTAGCAAGTGCTTATCTTAATTGTCGTACTGAGCATTTTAAGAGATGTTTCTTCTGTAAAAGAGAAGGGCTGTGGTCATCAGGGATCGCAATTCACTCAAGAAAAAAAACGGAAAATCGGCAGAAGTCAGGGTTTAAATGCATACATTTGAAATATTTACATTAGACTAATTTCGGAAAAAAAACGGAAAATTGCGATCCTTGGTGGTCACATTTATTCAAAGGAGACCAAAAAGCCAAAAACATCATCACTCTTCTGATGACGGGGCGCGGTGAACCTTGAAAGCGCTCAAGAATTCAATTCATTTTAACTGACATCAAAGGTTTTCGGTCGCCTCTGCATGAATATGACAAGCTACGGTGACCATTGATTTGAAACAAAGGCTGCGGTTTAAGCTTCCTTTGTAGGTCTTTTCTGCAGTCTTCCAGCCTTGACTACTGTTTATACTAATTATTTAGTTTTTCATTGTTCAGGCGACTTTAAATCCCCGAAATTCCAGGACATTCAAAGACTGCGGGAACCAGGTGTTTCTCACAACCAGGGCTCTCAACACTGCCTCAGTCAGCACTCACCGGATACGTGTCGGAGATGATGTTTCCCACTGCCCCTCCCGCTGCTGTCCGACAAGGCTTCCAAGTCGTCGAGGGGACCGATGCTGCCTCCGAGGCCAACATCAGTGCCGGGGAGGTTGCCGCTGCCATCCCAGGCCGGCAGGATGGAAAGCGGAGAATTGGAGGGGAGGACCGAGCCGTTGCCGGGTCCGAGACTCGTAGGAATGGCTGTGGTCGGCGTAGCTCCTGCCGTTGTCGCAGAATTCTCCTCGCTATCATCCTCCTGCGAACTGACAGAGTCCACATCATCCTCCAGAGGCAGCCCTTTTCCGTCAGAGTCAGTAGGCCTGCAAATAAGAAGCAAGAAGTATTGATGATGAAAAGAGGAGCCGAGATATGCATCATGTAGTAGGGCTGATGGATTCCGGAAGACATGGGCAGACTGTCAGCTCCGACATAGATCAATGAGAAGGTCTAGAGACATAGACATCTTGGATTGAGGCAGCCATAGATATGAGACTAAAATTTATGCAGCAGGCCATCAACACTGACATACGATACAGGCAGAAACGGACAGATTCTTGCCAATGCGTTGACCGGCTTATAGCTCATCCAGCGGCACTCACTGCTCGCCCAACAACTTGCTAGAATAATCGCCTCTCAAATTGACAGACATTTGACGCATTCGACTAGTTTCCCTTTAGAATCGCAGCAGCTGATAATGATTGACATAGGAGCTAGGAGGAATCATGAACAATCGCAGAAACATTCAATCCGTTATATCAACTGCGCAAATAAGCATGTTATCGGGATGAATCGAACTGAAACAATTAGAACAGTCAAATTGAATCCACATAGCAATTGAAACTGATAAACAATCCACAGAGAACTTTGTGATTACACATTGACGCCAGTATTCCAACAAATGAGTTCAGGGCTGACATTGAACGTTTAAATGAGAAGTTTCTCCGCTTTAACCTAGCTGGGGTTAGATTCAACGAAATGACGGTGATGGTGTTATGCCGGTGATGCCAGTGAGCCGTGGCCAATCACTCACTATCCATGGAGGAACTTTCACAGAATGATGTGCAAGACCATATGGCTGATGTGAATCTGCGCGTCTGCCGAGTTCTAAACGGTTTCTCCTCTTGTCAGACAGCATCAAAGAAAAGAACATATAAATCCAATGTGAGGCAGAAAGAGGTTATCAGCAAATCTCTTGTGTTTTCTATGATTAAGTGAAAGAGATAGGCATTACTAGTCATTTCCAATCGTATTTGTGTCATTATCATGGGTGATGCACGCGAGAATGCGGTTAAATGAGGCTAAAATCTGTCAAATGTTGTGTTTACCGAAATTATGATGATCGTTAAACCTGAATGTGTCTAGGTTCATAGACAAAGATTCACGAATATGATAGGAAATGACCCGAGGACTTTCCATACTAAATCTTACGGCTATAGGCTTAGTACGTGATTTTATTTAATCAGAGAAGTCACACAAGATGTACATGTGTTTGTCTTTGACCGAGTAGAACTCGACAGACGCGTGGATTCGGATTAACCGTGCGTAGTGTGTACATCATTCTTTTGAAAGAAATAAGTCACAAGGCTCCAGATAAAACTCTGACAATGTCAGCACCGTCCAAGCCCTCAGTATGGCAAGTAGTGACGTCAAACCATCATTTTTTTATTATATGAAGATCTTCTTTTCGGCTGCTGGACAATACATAAAATTGACAGGTGATAAATGGCTGATCAATAGCATATAAATCGACATTTCCAATGCGTCGTTGTCGAGGGTCTCGTATTCCACCAGAACGTTGCGGATCACGTAAGTGACATTCATCTCCACTTAGTTCTTGATGCTGTTGGCCGCATCAGGGAAATCACGCAAACGCTGCACTCCTCCGCCGGCGCCTTCACGTACGTCCTGCGTTGCCTCCCTCTCATTCCTTCCACCATTCTTGTTGTTACCAGATGTTCTGTGGCGCCTTTTCCTCATGATGCGACCGAAGAACTCCATCTGCCGTCTTCTGATGTTGCTCAGCAGTTTATTTCCAATGAATACGACGCATAATCTACGACATTCACAAGTAAGGTAAAAACAGTTGGAGATTCATAAGCGGAACGAGACAAAATAATCATGTATAATTGCATCGTCTACATCGTCATGCGATCAATTTGCAGCCTTCAACGAAAAGTGAGTAGTGACAGTGGTGGACAGCCAAATAGGGATGGCGGACCACAAGGAGTGGCCCGCGAAAGGCCTCACGGGCCACTAATTTCAAAAAGCAGTAGTATGAGTTTAATATTCTTTTAAGTGCACTTTTAAGTTCACATTTTCGGCTGCAATACCGTGCGTGTATGTATATAGTGTATATATAGTATATAGTATATGCATATAGTGTATATATAATATACATACATTACATAACAAAATTTTGCATGTTAGTGTATGCAAGAGTATTGTACGCAATTAATTTGTTTAATATTAAGGAATCATGATTCACTATTTCTACAATTTATGTGAGTATTGAAGAGAAAATATGCCTATAACAAATCATGCAAGTTTTTTGTGCAAAATCAAATTCATTTTGCTACAATCATTGATCATACTATAAGCACATACGTGTACATATGTCACCTAAATATATACGGATTTCACAAACCGTGCATGGGCTCCACTAATGGTAGTCGTGTGCTAATGCCAATCGAGTGTAGGAAATATATATCAGTGTAGTATACAAATTAAATTCAGCAATAACATTTGAAAAAATGTTGGCCTTTTAAAATCTTGCGGTTGGATTGGTGTGACTAATATAGCCTCTTTCTAGGTTCATTGAGGCATGGTTTATTTCGTAGAGAAGCAAGCTCAGAAGGGCATCGAACACTATGTGTCACTGCTCGTCATTGTGTCACTATGTGTCACTGCTCTTCACTATGTGTCACTGCTCGTCAACATGTGTCACTGCTCGTCACTATGTGTCACTGCTCGTCACTATGTGTCACTGCTCGTCATTGTGTCACTGCTCGTCACTATGTGTCACTGCTCGTCACTATGTGTCAATTGCTCGTCACTATGTGTCACTGCTCGTCACTATGTGTCACTGCTCGTCACTATGTGTCACTGCTCGTCACTATGTGTCACTGCTCGTCACTACGTGTCACTGCTCGTCACTATGTGTCACTGCTCGTCACTACGTGTCACTGCTCGTCACTATGTGTCACTGCTCGTCATTGTGTCACTGCTCGTCACTATGTGTCACTGCTCGTCACTATGTGTCACTGCTCGTCACTATGTGTCACTGCTCGTCACTATGTGTCACTGCTCGTCATTACGTGTCACTGCTCGTCACTATGTGTCACTGCTCGTCACTATGTGTCACTGCTCGTCACGATGTGTCACTGCTCGTCACTACGTGTCACTGCTCGTCACTACGTGTCACTGCTCGTCACTATGTGTCACTGCTCGTCATTACGTGTCACTGCTCGTCACTATGTGTCACTGCTCGTCACTATGTGTCACTGCTCGTCACTACGTGTCACTGCTTGTCACTATGTGTCACTGCTCGTCACTATGTGTCACTGCTCGTCACTATGTGTCACTGCTCGTCACTATGTGTCACTGCTCGTCACTACGTGTCACTGCTCGTCACTACGTGTCACTGCTCGTCACTATGTGTCACTGCTCGTCACTATGTGTCACTGCTCGTCATTATGTGTCACTGCTCGTCACTACGTGTCACTGCTCGTCAATATGTGTCACTGCTCTTCACTATGTGTCACTGTTCGTCATTGTGTCACTACGTGTCACTGCTCGTCATTGTGTCAATATGTGTCACTGCTTGTCACTATGTGCCCTGCTCGTCATTGTGTCACTGCTCGTCACTATGTGTCACTGCTCGTCACTATGTGTCACTGCTCGTCACTATGTGTCACTGTTCGTCATTGTGTCACTATATGTCACTGCTCTTCACTATGTGTCACTGCTCTTCACTACGTGTCACTGCTCGTCACTATGTGTCACTGCTCGTCACTACGTGTCACTGCTCGTCACTACGTGTCACTATGTGTCACTGCTCGTCATTGTGTCAATATGTGTCACTGCTCGTCACTATGTGTCACTGCTCGTCATTGTGTCACTGCTCGTCACTATGTGTCACTGCTCGTCACTATGTGTCACTGCTCGTCACTACGTGTCACTGCTCGTCATTACGTGTCACTGCTCGTCACTATGTGTCACTGCTCGTCACTATGTGTCACTGCTTGTCACTATGTGCCCTGCTCGTCATTGTGTCACTGCTCGTCACTATGTGTCACTGCTCGTCACTATGTGTCACTGCTTGTCACTATGTGCCCTGCTCGTCATTGTGTCACTGCTCGTCACTATGTGTCACTGCTCGTCACTACGTGTCACTGCTCGTCACTATGTGTCACTGTTCGTCATTGTGTCACTATGTGTCACTGCTCTTCACTATGTGTCACTGCTCTTCACTATGTGTCACTGCTTGTCACTATGTGCCCTGCTCGTCATTGTGTCACTGCTTGTCACTATGTGTCACTGCTCGTCACTATGTGTCACTGCTCGTCACTATGTGTCACTGCTCGTCATTGTGTCACTGCTTGTCACTATGTGTCACTGCTCGTCACTATGTGTCACTGCTCGTCACTACGTGTCACTGCTCGTCATTGTGTCAATATGTGTCACTGCTCGTCACTATGTGTCACTGCTCGTCATTGTGTCACTATGTGTCACTGCTCGTCATTGTGTCAATATGTGTCACTGCTCTTCACTATGTGTCACTGCTCTTCACTATGTGTCACTGCTTGTCACTATGTGTCACTGCTCGTCATTGTGTCACTGCTTGTCACTATGTGTCACTGCTCGTCACTATGTGTCACTGCTCGTCACTATGTGTCACTGCTCGTCATTGTGTCACTGCTCGTCACTATGTGTCACTGCTCGTCACTATGTGTCACTGCTCGTCACTACGTGTCACTGCTCGTCACTATGTGTCACTGCTCGTCACTATGTGTCACTGCTCGTCACTATGTGTCACTGCTCGTCACTATGTGTCACTGCTCGTCATTGTGTCAATATGTGTCACTGCTCGTCACTATGTGTCACTGCTCGTCACTATGTGTCACTGCTCGTCATTGTGTCACTATGTGTCACTGCTCGTCATTGTGTCAATATGTGTCACTGCTCGTCACTATGTGTCACTGCTCGTCATTGTGTCACTATGTGTCACTGCTCGTCATTGTGTCAATATGTGTCACTGCTCGTCACTATGTGTCACTGCTCGTCATTGTGTCACTATGTGTCACTGCTCGTCATTGTGTCAATATGTGTCACTGCTCGTCACTATGTGTCACTGTTCGTCATTGTGTCACTATGTGTCACTGTTCGTCATTGTGTCACTATGTGTCACTGCTCGTCACTATGTGTCACTGCTCGTCACTATGTGTCACTGCTCGTCACTATGTGTCACTGCTCGTCACTATGTGTCACTGCTCGTCACTATGTGTCACTGCTCGTCACTATGTGTCACTGCTCGTCACTATGTGTCACTGCTCGTCACTATGTGTCACTGCTCGTCACTATGTGTCACTGTTCGTCATTGTGTCACTATGTGTCACTGCTCGTCACTACGTGTCACTGCTCGTCACTATGTGTCACTGTTCGTCATTGTGTCACTACGTGTCACTGCTCGTCATTGTGTCACTGCTCGTCACTATGTGTCACTGCTCGTCATTGTGTCACTGCTCGTCAACATCTGTCACTGTTCGTCATTGTGTCACTACGTGTCACTGCTCGTCACTATGTGTGACTGCTCGTCACTATGTGTCACTGCTCGTCACTATGTGTCACTGCTCGTCACTACGTGTCAAACTCGCAAAGGTGATGACCATTTTGTGCTTATACGAGAAGATATTCATTACGAAAGGAGCATGGTTGGATAATTCGAATGTGAATTTCATTTTTTTGTGCCATCATATTTTTCATTCAGTTCAAATACAGTACTTCCAGTTGGGAGACTCATGATATGGGATTTTTCCGGATAAAACACCAACTGTGGTCAAATCTTTTATTTGCAGACGTTTCGGTGGCATACTGCACACTTTGTTCACTGCGATAAGCCGATGAAATGAAATAAAATGACAAGAGGAAAGTTAAATAAAACTCATCTATCATAGATAAAATACTGTAGAAGAAAATAGACTTCCAGATATGTTACTTACATATAAAAGAAGGTAATACTTAGACATTGCAAAATTGTTCAGAGTACTTCAAAATCAACGGTTTCCAAATGTCATGGATACCAATGCCATTATCGCGATTGTAGATACTTTCTTTGTTAGCATATATATACATAGATTCTTTCAATTTCCTTTTATACCAATTACTTTCCCTGGAGACGATTGAAGCCTCAAAGTTTGGACGGTGACTCGAGTGTTCTCCAGTAATGGATATCCCAAACATTGTGTGTATTTTTGGAGTATTTTCACATCACCGATTCAAATTATGTTCGCGGGCCACTTTAGATATGAGAAGCGGTGGCGGGCGACGCGTTGCCCACCACTGCTCTATGAAGATGTCTAAAAGCGCCCAAGTTAAACAACTACACTCCCGAGAACATATTCTTGCGATTGTCTTGGACCGAATTTGGTGCAAACTGCTCATGCGTGTGAGTTCATTTGTGACAGATCGATTTTAGCTGAGTACTTTAGTAACCTCAGCTATACCCGAACAACTAAGTCATGTGACTTTGAAAATACTATGGAAGTCCTAGTAGGGCCCACTGTGATTCGAAGTTCTTTATCGTGATATTCTACTATTTGAAAAAAATTTCGACATATGCAACATGCATTAATACATGAGTGTACTCGTATACGATTTATAGCCAATCAGACAAATGTGTTGCTCACTGTACAATGTAAAAAGTCCATCATGCTGTCGTCTAGCACTGGAACTTTCTACCTCGTGTAAAGCTTGACATGACTAATACATCATAGTGAATTAGTTTCTTTCATTTCGTATGATTAACACAGATCACATAGCCTGTTAATGCATCTGTTCATGGTTTTCACATCATTCAAAATGCTCATGAAAACAAAAAAACTAACACAGCAAAATGAGTGTGTGAAAGGGCTCATGATCTGAGATACTGTACATCATTTCCCTTGCTATCACTGTAAATATCACAACACCCACTTTCACATTGTTGTTTGCGTTTGATATGGTTTCATCTAATGGGTGTAATTACCTTTTATCATTGTTCTTCCTGGCTTGGCAACATCTGCTCCATTGCTAATTAGCTTATCGAATTCAGAGTGAACCAAGACTTCATAGAATGTACCCTAAGAGACTCATTTCACATCTTACATAGAAAGGAAATTAGTTTCTAAATTCCTTCGAATTAAACATCAAATTTATTTAGCCTCTTTTTTCTAATCAATCATAGTGGGAAATTTGCAAATGAAACCCACCGATTTAGAAGGAAGTGTGCGGATGTATATTGATATCATAGGAGTTGAATGATATTCTAGATGAGCGGGATTATCACTTTCTAAATCCGTTTCCTTGAATTATGTCATGCTATTTCTCAATGAATCCGTTTATAAGATGATTTAATAAATCGATATTTGTAGATCATTTTCAGTCGCTCATTTCCAACTTGATTCCGAAGTCTTTGCAGTTGTAGTTCCTCCCTACCAGGCGGTCAGTCTCACAAGGTTGATAGCGGTGGTACCTCCCCAGCAGGCAGTCAGCCTCACAAGGTTGATAGCGGTGGTACCTCTCCGCATGCGGCCAGTCTCACAAGGTTGATAGCGGTGGTACCTCCCCAGCAGGCAGTCAGCCTCACAAGGTTGATAGCGGTGGTACCTCTCCGCAGGCGGCCAGTCTCACAAAGTTGATAGCGGTGGTGCCTCTCCGCAGGCGGCCAGTCTCACAAAGTTGATAGCGGTGGTGCCTCTCCGCAGGCGGCCAGTCTCACAAGGTTGATAGCGGTGGTACCTCTCCGCAGGCGGCCAGTCTCACAAAGTTGATAGCGGTGGTGCCTCTCCGCAGGCGGCCAGTCTCACAAGGTTGATAGCGGTGGTACCTCCCCACCAGGCGGCCAGTCTCACAAAGTTGATAGCGGTGGTGCCTCTCCGCAGGCGGCCAGTCTCACAAGGTTGATAGCGGTGGCACCCTCCCTCCCCACCAGGCGGCCAGTCTCACAAAGTTGATAGCGGTGGCACCCTCCCTCCCCACCAGGCGGCCAGTCTCACAAAGTTGATAGCGGTGGCACCCTCCCTCCCCACCAGGCGGCCAGTCTCACAAAGTTGATAGCGGTGGTGCCTCTCCGCAGGCGGCCAGTCTCACAAGGTTGATAGCGGTGGCACCCTCCCTCCCCACCAGGCGGCCAGTCTCACAAAGTTGATAGCGGTGGTACCCTCCCTCCCCACCAGGCGGCCAGTCTCACAAAGTTGATAGCGGTGGTACCTCTCCGCAGGCGGCCAGTCTCACAAAGTTGATAGCGGTGGTACCTCTCCGCAGGCGGCCAGTCTCACAAAGTTGATAGCGGTGGTGCCTCTCCGCAGGCGGCCAGTCTCACAAGGTTGATGTCAGCGAGCCTTCAAGTGAGAGCGGTGGCACCTCCCCAGCAGGCGGCCAGTCTCACAAGGTTGTGGTTAGCAAGCCTTCAAGTGAGAGCGGTGGTGCCTCCCCAGCAGGCGGCCAGTCTCACAAGGTTGTGGTTAGCAAGCCTTCAAGTGAGGGCGGTGGCACCTCCCCAGCAGGCGGCCAGTCTCACAAGGTTGTGGCTAGCAAGCCTTCAAGTGAGAGCGGTGGTACCTCCCCAGCATGCGGCCAGTCTCACAAGGGTGTGGTTAGCAAGCCTTCAAGTGAGAGCGGTGGTGCCTCCCCAGCATGCGGCCAGTCTCACAAGGTTGTGGTTAGCAAGCCTTCAAGTGAGAGCGGTGGTGCCTCCCCAGCAGGCGGCCAGTCTCACAAGGTTGTGGTTAGCAAGCCTTCAAGTGAGAGCGTGGTACCTCCCCAGCAGGCGGCCAGTCTCACAAGGTTGTGGTTAGCAAGCCTTCAAGTGAGAGCGGTGGTACCTCCCCAGCAGGCGGCCAGTCTCACAAGGTTGTGGTTAGCAAGCCTTCAAGTCAGAGCGATGGTGCCTCTCCAGCAGGCGGCCAGTCCTCACAAGGTTGTGGTTAGCAAGCCTTCAAGTGAGAGCGGTAGTGGGTACCATCCCCAGCAGGCGCCCACTCTCACAAGGTTGTGGTTAGCAAGCCTTCAAGTGACAGCGGTGGCACCTCCCCAGCAGGCGGTCAGTCTCACAAGGTTGTGGTTAGCAAGCCTTCAAGTGAGAGCGGTGTTGCCTCCCCAACAGTCGGACAGTCTCACAAGGTTGCGGTTAGCAAGCCTTCAAGTGAGAGCGGTAGTCCCCCTCCCCAGCATGCGGACAGTCTCACAAGGTTGTGGCTACCAAGCCTTCAAGTGAGAGCGGTAGTCCCCCTCCCCAGCATGCGGACAGTCTCACAAGGTTGTGGCTACCAAGCCTTCAAGTGAGAGCGGTGGTGCCTCCCCAGCAGGCGGCCAGTCTCACAAGGTTGTGGTTAGCAAGCCTTCAAGTGAGAGCGGCGGCACCTCCCCAGCATGCGGCCAGTCTCACAAGGTTGTGGTTAGCAAGCCTTCAAGTGAGAGCGGTGGTGCCTCCCCAGCACGCGGCCAGTCTCACAAGGTTGTGGCTACCAAACCTTCAAGTGAGAGCGGTGGTACCTCCCCAGCAGGCGGCCAGTCTCACAAGGTTGTGGTTAGCAAGCCTTCAAGTGAGAGCGGCGGCACCTCCCCAGCATGCGGCCAGTCTCACAAGGTTGTGGTTAGCAAGCCTTCAAGTGAGAGCGGTGGTGCCTCCCCAGCATGCGGCCTGTCTCACAAGGTTGTGGTTAGCAAGCCTTCAAGTGAGAGCGGTGGTGACTCCCCAGAAGGCGGCCAGTCTCACAAGGTTGTGGTTAGCAAGCCTTCAAGTGAGAGCGGTGGTGCCTCCCCAGCAGGCGGCCAGTCTCACAAGGTTGTGGTTAGCAAGCCTTCAAGTGAGAGCGGTGGTGCCTCCCCAGCAGGCAGCCAGTCGCACAAGGTTGTGGCTAGCAAGCCTTCAAGTGACAGCAATGATGACCAACCCAAGCAGGCGGCCAGTCTCACAAGGTTGTGGTCGGCAAGCCTTCAAGTGAGAGCGGTGGTGCCTCCCCAGCAGGCGGCCTGTCTCACAAGGTTGTGGTTAGCAAGCTTTCAAGTGAGAGCGGTGGCACCTCCACAGCAGGCGGACAGTCTCACAAGGTTGTGGTTAGCAAGCCTTCAAGTGAGAATGGTGGCACCTCCCCAGCATGCGGACATTCTCACAAGGTTGTGGTTAGCAAGCCTTCAAGTGAGAGCGGTGGTGCCTCTCCAGCAGGCGGCCAGTCTCACAAGGTTGTGGTTAGCAAGCCTTCAAGTGAGGGCGGTGGTACCTCCCCAGCAGGCGGCCAGTCTCACAAGGTTGTGGTTAGCAAGCCTTCAAGTGAGAGTGGTGGCACCTTCCCAGCAGGCGGCCAGTCTCACAAGGTTGTGGTTAGCAAGCCTTCAAGTGAGAGCGGTGGTGCCTCCCCAGCAGGCGGCCTGTCTCACAAGGTTGTGGTTAGCAAGCCTTCAAGTGAGAATGGTGGCACCTCCCCAGCATGCGGACAGTCTCACAAGGTTGTGGTTAGCAAGCCTTCAAGTGAGAGCGGTGGCACCTCCCCAGCAGGCGGCCAGTCTCACAAGGTTCACAAGGTTGTGGTTAGCAAGCCTTCAAGTGAGAGCGGTGGCACCTCCCCAGCAGGCGGCCAGTCTCACAAGGTTGTGGTTAGCAAGCCTTCAAGTGAGAGCGGTGGTACCTCCCCAGCATGCGGACAGTCTCACAAGGTTGTGGTTAGCAAGCCTTCAAGTGAGAGCGGTGGCACCCTCCCTCCCCAGCAGGCGGCCAGTCTCACAAGGTTGTGGTTAGTAAGCCTTCAAGTGAGAGCGGTGGTGCCTCCCCAGCATGCGGCCAGTCTCACAAGGTTGTGGCTACCAAGCTTTCAAGTGAGAGCGGCGGCACCTCCCCAGCATGCGGCCAGTCTCACAAGGTTGTGGTTAGCAAGCCTTCAAGTGAGAGCGGTGGCACCTCCCCAGCAGGCGGCCAGTCTCACAAGGTTGTGGTTAGCAAGCCTTCAAGTGAGAGCGGTGGTGCCTCCCCAGCATGCGGCCAGTCTCACAAGGTTGTGGTTACCAAGCCTTCAAGTGAGAGCGGTGGCACCTCCCCAGCATGCGGACAGTCTCACAAGGTTGTGGTTAGCAAGCCTTCAAGTGATAGCGGTGGCACCTCCCCAGCAGGCGGCCAGTCTCACAAGGTTGTGGTTAGCAAGCCTTCAAGTGAGAGTGGTGGCACCTTCCCAGCAGGCGGCCAGTCTCACAAGGTTGTGGTTAGCAAGCCTTCAAGTGAGAGCGGTGGTGCCTCCCCAGCATGCGGACAGTCTCACAAGGTTGTGGTTAGCAAGCCTTCAAGTGAGAGCGGTGGTGCCTCCCCAGCAGGCGGCCAGTCTCACAAGGTTGTGGTTAGCAAGCCTTCAAGTGAGAGCGGTGGTGCCTCCCC
The DNA here is from genome assembly GCA_907163375.1 of Prostheceraeus crozeri. Lineage (NCBI taxonomy): Eukaryota > Metazoa > Platyhelminthes > Polycladida > Euryleptidae > Prostheceraeus > Prostheceraeus crozeri. The sequence continues at coordinate 99,406 of CAJQUW010013964.1, read as the reverse complement.
AGCAGGCGGCCAGTCTCACAAGGTTGTGGTTAGCAAGCCTTCAAGTGGGAGCGGTGGTGCCTCCCCAGCATGCGGCCAGTCTCACAAGGTTGTGGTTAGAAAGTCTTCAAGTGAGGGCGGTGGTACCTCCCCAGCAGGCGGCCAGTCTCACAAGGTTGTGGTTAGCAAGCCTTCAAGTGAGAGCGGTGGCACCTCCCCAGCATGCGGCCAGTCTCACAAGGTTGTGGTTAGCAAGTCTTCAAGTGATAGCAATGGTGCCTCCCCAGCAGGCGGCCAGCCTCACAAGGTTGATAGCGGTGGTACCTCTCCGCAGGCGGTCAGTCTCACAAGGTTGATAGCGGTGGTACCTCTCCGCAGGCGGCCAGCCTCACAAGGTTGATGTCAGCGAGCCTTCAAGTGATGGCGATCCCACCTCCCTCCCACCAGGCGGCCAGTCTCACAAGGTTGATGTCAGCGAGCCTTCAAGTGAGAGCGGTGGCATCCTCCCTCCCACCAGGCGGCCAGTCTCACAAGGTTGATGTCAGCGAGCCTTCAAGTGAGAGCGGTGGCACCCTCCCCAGCAGGCGGCCAGTCTCACAAGGTTGATGTCAGCGAGCCTTCAAGTGATGGCGATCCCACCTCCCTCCCACCAGGCGGCCAGTCTCACAAGGTTGATGTCAGCGAGCCTTCAAGTGAGAGCGGTGGCACCCTCCCTCCCCAGCAGACGGCCAGTCTCACAAGGTTGATGTCAGCGAGCCTTCAAGTGAGAGCGGTGGCACCTTCCCAGCAGGCGGCCAGTCTCACAAGGTTGATGTCAGCGAGCCTTCAAGTGAGAGCGGTGGCATCCTCCCTCCCCAGCAGGCGGCCAGTCTCGCAAGGTTGATGTCAGCGAGCCTTCAAGTGATGGCGATCCCACCTCCCTCCCCACCAGGCGGCCAGTCTCACAAGGTTGATGTCAGCGAGCCTTCAAGTGAGCGGTGGCACCCTCCCTCCCCAGCAGACGGCCAGTCTCACAAGGTTGTGGTCAGCGAGCCTTCAAGTGAGAGCGGTGGCACCCTCCCTCCCCAGCAGGCGGCCAGTCTCACAAGGTTGATGTCAGCGAGCCTTCAAGTGAGAGCGGTGGCACCTTCCCAGCAGGCGGCCAGTCTCACAAGGTTGATGTCAGCGAGCCTTCAAGTGAGAGCGGTGGCATCCTCCCTCCCCAGCAGGCGGCCAGTCTCGCAAGGTTGATGTCAGCGAGCCTTCAAGTGATGGCGATCCCACCTCCCTCCCACCAGGCGGCCAGTCTCACAAGGTTGATGTCAGCGAGCCTTCAAGTGAGAGCGGTGGCACCCTCCCTCCCCAGCAGGCGGCCAGTCTCACAAGGTTGTGGTCAGCGAGCCTTCAAGTGAGAGCGGTGGCACCTCCCCAGCAGGCGGCCAGTCTCACAAGGTTGTGGTTAGTAAGCCTTCAAGTGAGAGCGGTGGTGCCTCCCCAGCATGCGGCCAGTCTCACAAAGGTTGTGGTTAGCAAGCCTTCAAGTGAGGAGCGGTGGTGCCTCCCCAGCATGCGGCCAGTCTCACACAGGTTGTGGTTACCAAGCCTTCAAGTGAGAGCGGTGGCACCTCCCAGCATGCGGGACGTCCTCACAAGGTTGTGGTTTAGCAAGCCTTCAAGTGATAGCGGTGGCACCCCTCCCCCAGCAGGCGGCCAGTCTCACAAGTTGTTTTGTGGTTAGCAAGCCTTCAAGTGAGAGTGGTTGGCACTCTCCTTCCCAGCAGGCGGCCAGTCTTCACAAGGGTGTGGTATAGCAAGCCCTTCAAGGTGAGAGCGGTGGTGCCGCACCCAAGCATGCGGGACAGTCTCACAAGGTTGTGGTTTAGCAAGCCTTCAAGTTGGAGGAGCTGGAGTGTTTGGGTTGATGGTTATTAGTATATGGGGGTTGTTTTGGTTGCTGTGTTGTGTGATTATTTGTGTGTTTGTTTTGGTGTTTGGTGTGTGATTTGGGGTTGAGTGGTGTTGGTTTTTTAGTTTTTTTTGGTTTGTGTTTTTTTTTTGTGGAGGTTGTGTGTATCGGTGAGGTTATTGGTGTGTTGTTGGTTTAAGGTGTAGGTGATTTGTTGGGTGGTATGGTGTGGGTTGGAGGTGGTTGATTTGGTTGTTCGTGGGTTGGTTTGGTTTATGTTGATGTGTTGGTGTTTATACGGTACAGGGGTTTAGGTAGTATGGTTGTTGGTGTTTTTTGGTTGTTATGTGTGTTGGGTTTTATTTGGGTTGGATTTGGGTGGGTTTGTTGTTTGTGCTTGTTTTGTGGTTGCAAGTTGGTAATGGTGTTGTGTTAAGTGGTTTGGTTTTGCGGTTTTTGGTTGTTTTGGTGTTGTGTTTGTGGGTATTGTGTTTGTGTGTTTGATTTGGGTTTGGGTTTGGTTGTGTTGGTGTTTGGGGTTTTTGGGTTGGGATTTATGTTGGTTGGGTGTGGTTTAATGGTTTTGGTTGGTGGTGTGTTGGTTATTTTTGTGGGTGTTTTGGTTGGGTTTGTGGTGGTTTGGAGTGGGGTTGGGGATGGATGTGTTGGTTCTGGTTTGGGGGTATTTGTGGTTGATGATTTGTGTGGTTACGGTTGGTTGGAGAGGGTGTTGTGGTGGGGTTTTTGGGTTGGTTTGGGATATGTTGGTGGTTTTTTAATGTTAGTTGTTTTGGTTTGTTTATTTGTGTTTATTTTTGCTTGTGGTTATGTTTTTGTGTGTGTTCTTGGTGGTGTGTGGACCCATTTTTGTTGTGTCAGTTGGTGTATATGTTGGTAGGGTTGTATGGGTGTTTTGGTTGATGTTGATATGGGTTTGGTGTTGGTGGGATGGGGTGGTGTATAGGTGGTTTTGTGTGTTGGGTGTAGTTTTTTTGGTGTGTTGGTGTTGGGGTATTGGTGTTTGTGTGGTTGGTGTAGTATGGATTTTGGTTATATTTATAGTGTTGTTGGGTTTTGTAATGGTGGCCTGTCTCCCAGCAGGCGGCCAGGTCTCACAAGGTTGATGTTCAGCGAGCCTTCAAGTGAGAGCGGGTGGCACCCTCCCAGCAGGCGGCCAGTCTACAAGGTTTGTGGTTCGCAAGCCTTTCAAGTGGGAGCGGTGAGTGCCTCCACTGCATGCGGCAGTCTCACATGGTTGTGGTTAGCATGTCTGTCAAAGTTGAGGGCGGGTGGTACATCCCCCTCCCAGCAGGCGGCCCAGTCTCACAAGGTTGTGGTAGCAAGCCTTCAAGTGAGAGCGGGTGGCACTCTCCCCAGCAGGCGGCCAGTCTCACAAGGTTGTGGTTAGCAAGCCTTCAAGTAGAGAGACGGTGGTGCCTCCCCAGCAGAGGCGGCCCAGTCTCACAAGGTTGATAGCGGTGGTACCTCTCGCTGGGCGGTCGAGTCTCACAAGTTGAGAGCGGTGCACGCTCCCCTCACCAGCAAGGCGGCCAGTCTTAACAAGGTTGTGAGCAGCAAGCCTTCAAGTGAGAGCGGTGGCACCTCCCCAGCAGGCGGACAGTCTCACAAGGTTGATGTCAGCGAGCCTTCAAGTGAGAGCGGTGGTACCCCTCCCCAGCAGGCGGCCAGTCTCACAAGGTTGATGTCAGCGAGCCTTCAAGTGAAAGTGGTGGTGCCTCCCCAGCAGGCGGCCAGTCTCACAAGGTTGATGTCAGCGAGCCTTCAAGTGAAAGTGGTGGTGCCTCCCCAGCAGGCGGCCAGTCTCGCAAGGTTGATGTCAGCGAGCCTTCAAGTGAGAGCGGTGGTACCCCTCCCCAGCAGGCGGCCAGTCTCACAAGGTTGATGTCAGCGAGCCTTCAAGTGAGAGCGGTGGTACCCCTCCCCAGCAGGCGGCCAGTCTCACAAGGTTGATGTCAGCGAGCCTTCAAGTGAGAGCGGTGGTGCCTCCCCAGCAGGCGGCCAGTCTCACAAGGTTGATGTCAGCGGACAGCGGTGGTACCTCGCCAGAAAGTAGCTGGCATGTCCGAGAAGTAATGACGATCCACACCAAGACTTACAGGACATGTTGCTCTCTGAGAGAGCTCTTCACTTTCAATCAACAATTGAAAGTTGATTTTCTTTGATTTGTGCTATAATGTTTTTGAAACCTTATCAGGACATGATTTTTCTTCACTTCATGGAATGTTTGAATGAGAATTTGTGATGATACAGTTCTACACATGAAAGTAGGACAGGTCTGCAATGAACGTCTCGGTGGGCGGTTATAACCGCAGGCTTTGTGCTCGACCACCTTCCCGATGGACTGCACGCTGACATGCTGTTAATTAGAACGCATTAAAGTCCATCGCACAGATCGCACATCATGGCTCAGGTTTCAATGAAGTTCAGCAGATACAACAGCAGATCTATCACATGCACATACAAGCTCAGTCATGCTAACGTTGTCACAAATCCTTCAATTCGTCAGCTCTATTGAAGAAGGCGGAGATGTTGAATCCTCACGGCTCAGCAAGAGTCATCACAAATATTCCGAAGATTTGAATCTTCATACACAGAGAGGGGCCACTAAGCATCTCCGATGCAGAACTTGTACATGAAAATTTTCTCACTGCTTTCACGCTCCACCAAGCCTCAATAAAACCAACATAGCTGCATGTATACTCTTGCAGTGACAAGCGCCCGTTGAGACCTGCACAGTGGCCTTGCGGAAGAGTGTCTGCTCTGCGTACGGGAGACCTGGGTTCAGACCTCGCTCCCGTCAATCCGGGAAATTTCAAATTTGGATTCCGGTGGCAGAACGGAGGCAGCTGTGACTGCGTGAGTTCAATCGGCTGGAAGATATTCCGAGAGCTATCGCCTGTCCTGACCAGTCGTGCTGCTCCATACTGGATGAAGGGCAAGATTAATGACTCATGCGTCAGAGCCTGCACGACTTACGTCAGTGAGACTTGGACAGCTGTAGAGAAGAGGAGAATGGAGGCAGGAGGATGATCAGATGGATGTGTGTTGTCCAGGGTGACCACTTCAGGAGGACCGAAAATCGGACCATAAGTCTGTCCCACAATGACGCCACATAGATTTTAAATTTTGATGATTTGACTATAGTAGTACTTATCCAAATGAAATGTAGACAAAGAAAAACATAGAATATCATGAAAAATTTCATATGTGTTCCATCATCTCATATAAAACAAATAAATGTAAGCAGTAATTCAGTTGAATGCTGCAAAACAAAATGCAAATACGACTCCCAGTCATGTCGAGAAAGTTTTAACAATAAGCTGAATGAATCGGCAAATATCAAATTACAGAATTACAGAATTAAATACATGTAGCACATTTGCAAATTAATTTAAAGAGACCATTGAACTTGAAATACCAAAACAGTAATGAATACTAGAACAGTTACTCCATGTACGTCTACTTCTTTATGGAAAGCGGAAAAATATGAAAAACAGATTGTATTATTGATTGACTTATACAAAATAATCATCATATCAAAATAAATGGGTAATTTCAACATTGACTCGCTATTTTTTCTGATCAAATACTCAATTCTAAAATGAATGGTATCTGTCCCTTATATCGCAAATTAACTACGATTGTTGAGAAGTTTATATCATTCACTTTGTAAATCAAAGCTATTACATAAGCTATTACAACACGTCATGCTAATAGACTCAAAAACTGATCAAAAACGCGTCATGCTGATAGACTCAAAACTGCTCAAAAATATTGGTCGCTAATAAACACACGAAAAAACAAGTAAAATGTTGAACTTTAGCAAAAAAGACCACGTAGTCGTATGAAGCAACCAAAAAAGTATTGTTGGATCTGTGGCAGATCGATACTATTCTGGATTAAATTGAGCCTCTACGAACAATTGAATGAAAATTTTGATTTTTTAAAATATTTCTGTTAATTACTGAATAAATTAATTCAATAAGCTGCTCAATTTTTATTTTAGGGTAAGTAGTAGAAAAACCCATGAATTACTTAATTGGCAATTTCGGACCATTTCGGACCTTCCCCCGAAATTCTGAACAAATCGGACCAATTCGGACTGGTGCGAAAATTCGGACCAAGTGGTCATCCTGGTGTGGAGTGTTGCTCGAAGACTTTCTGGTGCAGAGGACCATCGCTTAGTGGATAAGCGAGCAAACGCACATTCAGCGGAGAGTGGAAAATGAAATGCGGCAATATGGCGCTCGCCTGATACACTCCGAATTCTATAGTCATGGTAGAAATTTAGATCTGTCCACTTCTCATCGAATTCACTGGAGTATGCTCTATAGAGACTCGAGCATGAAACCGGTAAGTTGACTACCGTGGTGGAAGCATTAATTTTCATCTGCAAATCTGTATTGAGCTCTACGAGGAAATTTGATACATTTCTTGGCGGCGGATTAATATCCTAACTTTGCATCGAATTGAATTGTTGCATTGGATACAACCCATAAGTAGCCATAGAAACAGAAACTTTCGGTAAGCTTCTCAGAAGAGAGAGAAAGAAAGAAATGAGATAATGCAAGTAATTGCGATAACAGTCGATATTATGTAATCTGAAGACATTTTAATGAGATGGAGTTCATTAAATGCTATCACGTGAATAAAATGCGAAAGTAATTAATACATGGACCACCCAAACAAGCTGAAATTATTTCATGCATGAGTGAAGAAGCTCACAATCAGTGTTGGGTAAAGTCAGAATCTTAATCAGCTTGCTGCACACCGCAGCTAAGACTACATATGGAAAATACTATTTATTTGTCTCCGTACATGTGATGTAGATATCCTATCGCTTTATTTAACCTGTAAAGCAGATTATTGCCCGCGCGGGAGATAATATTTACTCCAGTGCACTGGAAGGAGCGGAATCTATGCCAGTTATGAGTCCTCTTGTCCTGCTTTAGTATAGACTAGATCTGTGAATAGATATTTTCATTATTGGTCAGGCTAAATTTCTATTCAAATGCTCTTGATAATCATAGACATATCAATCACAATCTGTCCTTGACACAGAATTAGCATGTCTCTCCCTTCGTTTGACTAGAAGGGCATTTAAGAACATGTAACTCGTGGAATGTAACTGCTGACTAAAAACCATAGGCAATCGATGCACTAGCACCATTTCAACATTAAACAACGCAAATTGTGCACAAGATACAGTGAACAGTTATCAACCGGATCAAACAGCAAAGAGACGCAGACATGTCAAGTTTTTCTACAGAGAAATTTTTGACGTTTTTTTCATGCGCCTGCTAACTTTTTAAAAATGATTCGAGAGGGGGCACAACATATCGAGAAAACATTTCAACATTAAACACGCGAAATTGTGCAAAGTTTCAGTGACTGTTATCAACCGGATCACACAGCAAAGAGACGCAGACGATGTCAAGTTCTACAGAGAAGTTTGTGAACGTTTTTTCATGCGCCTGCTAACTTTTTTAAAAATGATCGGAGGGCACAACATTATCGAGAAAACTTTTGCGCAATGATCTGAATTCTTCGAATCTGAAGGAATCGTGGCGATCGGAGCATTTTGAAGGAATTCAGAGCAATCCGCAAGCGACGCACGACTATTTTTCCTATCTCTGTAAGGTATTAAAAATTTCTTTTTGCCCACTTATTAAGTTCTTGCATGTGCCATCGTTTTGAATCAGTTTGCACTTCTAGCAAAGTAATACGATTAAACAATCTGATTCTGTGGTCCTTGATCATCATAGCACGTCGTCACATGTAATTCTCTACACTGGAGAAGTTTAACTAAGTGGAATTCTCCGCGGAATTTCCCAATGTTTCTCGCGGAAAATGATTCGCCGTGATCATACTACATCTGAAACCCCAAATGAACCAAACCATTGTGATCGTAAAACATTTCTGGTTGTTTTGCGTTGACATAAATGTTATCTATTCTGAGATACCATCTTGTAGCTACAATGAAGAGCAGTTGAGAAAATTAACTTTCATACTGAAAGCATATCAGCAATAAATTTCATTCACATCATTTCCTATTGCCGTCGGAGAAAGACTCAATAGGATTCAACTCATAACTCGCGATCTTTGTGCCATTGAGGCGACAGAAATGAGCGCGCAAGAAGGAGAGTTCGCTTCCTTACAAGGCAAATTACTATCTATCATCGTCACTGACGCGCTATGTAAAGCAAAGCAAGCCGACAAATCCAACTTTTTACAACCTAGTCTGCTGTCGAATTTCCCATTGAACTTAGGACTTGTTTACAATATCTTCAGTATTCAGTGATCTCTTAGTCACGTTCTGTCATTACATTCCAGCATGAAAGACACAGCATCCAAGTGATCCCTAATTCACTTTATCTGCAGGGTTGTTGATGGGCGGTCCCATGCCGACTGAAAACTAGCCAAGATTCTAGCCAAGTCAATAGAGGACACCAACACCTTGATCCCCCGACCGCACTCGCCTGACCTAGGAATCGAACCGGAGTCCGCGGTGGAGACGAGCTCGCACCTTCTTCACTAGGCCACGCCGACCGCACTCGCCTGACCCAGGAATCGAACCGAAGTCCGCGGTGGAGACGAGCTCGCACCTTCTTCACTAGGCAACGCCGACCGCACTCGCCTGACCCAGGAATCGAACCGAAGTCCGCGGTGGAGACGAGCTCGCACCTTCTTCACTAGGCCACGCTGACCGCATTCGTCTGACCCAGGAATCGAACCGAAGTCCGCGGTGGAGACGAGCTCGCACCTTCTTCACTAGGCCACGCCGACCGCACTCGCCTGACCCAGGAATCGAACCGGAGTCCGCGGTGGAGACGAGCTCGCACCTTCTTCACTAGGCAACGCCGACCGCACTCGCCTGACCCAGGAATCGAGCCGGAGTCCGCAATAGAGACGAGCTCGCACCTTCTTCACTAGGCCACGCCGACCGCACTCGCCTGACCCAGGTATCGAACCGAAGTCCGCGGTGGAGACGAGCTCGCACCTTCTTCACTAGGCCACGCCGACCGCACTCGCCTGACCCAGGAATCGAACCGGAGTCCGCGGCGGAGACGAGCTCGCACCTTCTTCACTAGGCCACGCGACCGCACTCGCCTGACCCAGGAATCGAACCGGAGTCCGCGGTGGAGACGAGCTCACACCTTCTTCACTAGGCCACGTCGACCGCACTCGCCTGACCCAGGAATCGAACCGGAGTCCGCGGTGGAGACGAGCTCGCACCTTCTTCACTAGGCCACGCCGACCGCACTCGCCTGACCCAGGAATCAAACCGAAGTCCGCGGTGGAGACGAGCTCGCACCTTCTTCACGAGGCCACGCCGACCACACTCGCCTGACCCAGGAATCGAACCGGAGTCCGCGGTGGAGACGAGCTCGCACCTTCTTCACTAGGCCACGCCGACCGCTATCGCCTGACCCAGGAATCGAACCGTAGTCCGCGGTGGAGACGAGCTCGCACCTTCTTCACTAGGCCACGCCGACCGCACTCGCCTGATCCAGGAATCGAACCTCTTTTTTTCTTAAAACCAGACTTTGTCGGAAGCTGCTTCACATCGACTGTGTCATCTCGTATTATGATGTTTCCATCCCTGTGTCTTGTTATGGAGCTTGTTTTCTTGGCGTTCTATCGATGTTAGCAAAATGAAAATGCAGTGGTCTATTCACTGCCAGCGCACTAAAGCGGCATTAAAGCACCATGGAGAGCGGTCCAAATGTACGAATCTTCTTCTTCACAAACTTCCTTAACTATGATTTCAGTAATTTGATTCTCCTTATATATCTGACAATATTGACTTGATAGCCGCCTAGCCCTGCAACTGAAATGACTACCAACAGACAGCTGTTGTCCACTTTGGTCACACCAATAGTCCCTTGAATATTCGGAATTCTATAGAATCTGTGCAAAGTACATGAGTCCGTTCTCGTCATCTATCATTGTAGAGCGTCGGATTTCTCTAATTACAGCCTTTGATTTTCTGATGAGGGACAAATATCGTGAAATAGACCCGTCCTCTTCCCCAATCACACATTGCCCACTTTGGGCTGATTTGTAGTTTCCCACAAGTATTAAATTCAGGGTGTGCAGGGCATCTGACACTCATGCAAATCGTGTTTCAGTGGCTGCTAAGTGAGGTCAATGTCCACTCTTCACTGTCATGGAACTGACTGTCTACTTCTGCGAATCTCGGGAGGATGTTCATTACAAGTCAGACAATGTTATCATGACGTAACGTTCAGGGCGCTTGATGCAGAAGAAATCATCAAAAATTTATGGAAAGATGGAATTGGCTGTGATTTATCGAGAGCGAGGGCAAGCGAGTCGGGTGACTGTTGTGCATGCGAAGAAGACCTCCTCCTTCTTCCCCTTCTCCTGCTCCTCCACCTCCTCCTTCTTCCCCTTCTCCTGCTCCTCCACTGCCTCCTTCTTCCCCTTCTCCTGCTCCTCCACCTCCTCCTTCTTCCCCTTCTCCTGCTCCTCCACCGCCTCCTTCTTCCCCTTCTCCTGCTCCTCCACCTCCTCCTTCTTCCCCTTCTCCTGCTCCTCCACCGCCTCCTACTCCTCTTCCTCCTTCTTCCCCTTCTCCTGCTCCTCCACCTCCTCCTTCTTCCCCTTCTCCTGCTCCTCCACCGCCTACTACTTCCCCTTCTCCTGCTCCTCCACCGCCTCCTTCTTCCCCTTCTCCTGCTCCTCCACCGCCTCCTTCTTCCCCTTCCCCTTCTCCTCCACCTCCTCCTTCTTCCCCTTCTCCTGCTCCTCCACACCCTCCTTCTTCCCCTTCCCCTTCTCCTGCTCCTCCACCGCCTCCTTACCTCCTGCTCCTTCACCTCCTGCTCCTTCACCTCCTCCTTCTTCCCCTTCCCCTGCTCCTCCACCGCCTACTACTTCCCCTTCTCCTGCTCCTCCACCGCCTCCTTCTTCCCCTTCCCCTTCTCCTCCACCTCCTCCTTCTTCCCCTTCTCCTGCTCCTCCACACCCTCCTTCTTCCCCTTCCCCTTCTCCTGCTCCTCCACCGCCTCCTCACCTCCTGCTCCTTCACCTCCTGCTCCTTCACCTCCTCCTTCTTCCCCTTCCCCTGCTCCTCCACCGCCTACTACTTCCCCTTCTCCTGCTCCTCCACCGCCTCCTTCTTCCCCTTCTCCTGCTCCTCCACCGCCTCCTTCCTCCACTTCCCCTGCCCCTCCACCGCCTCCTTACCTCCTGCTCCTTCACCTCCTCCTTCTTCCCCTTCCCCTGCTCCTCCACCGCCTACTACTTCCCCTTCTCCTGCTCCTCCACACCCTCCTTCTTCCCCTTCCCCTTCTCCTGCTCCTCCACCGCCTCCTTACCTCCTGCTCCTTCACCTCCTCCTTCTTCCCCTTCCCCTGCTCCTCCACCGCCTACTACTTCCCCTTCTCCTGCTCCTCCACCGCCTCCTTCTTCCCCTTCTCCTGCTCCTCCACACCCTCCTTCTTCCCCTTCCCCCTCTCCTGCTCCTCCACCGCCTCCTTACCTCCTGCTCCTCCACCTCCTCCTTCTTCCCCTTCCCCTGCTCCTCCACCGCCTACTACTTCCCCTTCTCCTGCTCCTCCACACCCTCCTTCTTCCCCTTCCCCTTCCCCTGCTCCTCCACCGCCTACTACTTCCCCTTCTCCTGCTCCTCCACCGCCTCCTTCTTCCCCTTCTCCTGCTCCTCCACCTCCTCCTTCTTCCCCTTCCCCTGCTCCTCCACCGCCTACTACTTCCCCTTCTCCTGCTCCTCCACCGCCTCCTTACCTCCTGCTCCTCCACCGCCTACTACTTCCCCTTCTCCTGCTCCTCCACCGCCTCCTTACCTCCTGCTCCTCCACTGCCTCCTTCTCCTCTTGCTCTTCCATTGCCTCCTCCAACCCCTCTTCCTCCATCTCCCCTCCTTCTCCTCCACCTCCTCCTTCTTCCCCTTCTCCTCCACCTCCTCCTTCTTCACCTTCTCCTGCTCCTCCACCGCCTCCTTCTCCACCTTCTCCTACTCCTCCACCTCCTCCTTCTTCCCCTTCTCCTACTCCTCCACCTTCTCACCTTCCTGCTCCTCCACGCCTCCTTCTCCACCTTCTCCTACTCCTCCACCTCCTCCTTCTTCCCCTTCTCCTCCACCTCCTCCTTCTTCACCTTCACCTTCTCCTCCACCGCCTCCTTACCTCCTGCTCCTCCACCGCCTCCTTCTCCTCTTGCTCCATCTCCCCTCCTTCTCCTCCACCTCCTCCTTCTTCCCCTTCTCCTCCACCTCCTCCTTCTTCACCTTCTCCTGCTCCTCCACCGCCTCCTTCTCCACCTTCTCCTACTCCTCCACCTCCTCCTTCTTCCCCTTCTCCTCCACCTCCTCCTTCTTCACCTTCTCCTACTCCTCCACCGCCTCCTTCTCCTCTTCCTCCTTCTTCACCTTCTCCTACTCCTCCACCGCCTCCTTCTCCTCTTCCTCCTTCTTCACCTTCTCCTGCTCCTCCACCGCCTACTACTTCTTCACCTTCTCCTCCACCGCCTCCTTACCTCCTGCTCCTCCACCGCCTCCTTCTCCTCTTGCTCTTCCATTGCCTCCTCCAACCCCTCTTCCTCCATCTCCCCTCCTTCTCCTCCACCTCCTCCTTCTTCCCCTTCTCCTCCACCTCCTCCTTCTTCACCTTCTCCTCCACCGCCTCCTTCTTCACCTTCTCCTGCTCCTCCACCGCCTCCTTCTCCACCTTCTCCTACTCCTCCTTCTCCTCTTCCTCCTTCTTCACCTTCTCCTACTCCTCCACCTCCTCCTTCTCCTCTTCCTCCTTCTTCACCTTCTCCTACTCCTCCACCGCCTCCTTCTCCTCTTCCTCCTTCTTCACCTTCTCCTACTCCTCCACCTCCTCATTCTTCTCCTTCTCTTCCTCCTTCTTCACCTTCTCCTGCTCCTCCACCGCCTCCTTCTCCTCTTCCTCCTTCTCCACCTTCTCCTGCTCCTCCACCTCCTCCTTCTTCACCTTCTCCTACTCCTCCACCTCCTCCTTCTCCTCTTCCTCCTTCTTCACCTTCTCCTGCTCCTCCACCGCCTCCTTCTCCTCTTCCTCCTTCTTCACCTTCTCCTGCTCCTCCACCTCCTCCTTCTCCTCTTCCTCCTTCTTCACCTTCTCCTACTCCTCCACCTCCTCCTTCTCCTCTTCCTCCTTCTTCACCTTCTCCTGCTCCTCCACCGCCTCCTTCTCCTCTTCCTCCTTCTTCACCTTCTCCTGCTCCTCCACCTCCTCCTTCTCCTCTTCCTCCTTCTTCACCTTCTCCTACTCCTCCACCTCCTCCTTCTCCTTCTTCACCTTCTCCTGCTCCTCCACCGCCTCCTTCTCCTCTTCCTCCTTCTTCACCTTCTCCTGCTCCGCTCCTCCTCCTTCTCCTCTTCCTCCTTCTTCACCTTCTCCTACTCCTCCACCTCCTCCTTCTCATCTTCCTCCTTCTTCACCTTCTCCTGCTCTTCCATTGCCTCCTCGAACCCCTCTTCCTCCATCTCCCCTCCTTCTCCTCCACCTCCTCCTTCTTCCCCTTCTCCTGCTCCTCCACTTCCTCATTCTTCTCCTTCTCTTCCTCCTTCTTCACCTTCTCCTGCTCCTCCACCTCCTCCTTCTCCTCTTCCTCCTTCTTCACCTTCTCCTGCTCTTCCATTGCCTCCTCCCACCCTCCTCCTCCACCCCCTCTTCCTACATCTCCCCTCCTTCTCCTCCACCGCCTCCTTCTCCTGCTCTTCCATTGCCTCCTCCCAACCTCCTCTCCTCCTCCTCCACCGCCTCCTTCTGCTCCTGCTCTTCCATTGCCTCCTCCCACCCTCTTCCTCCATCTCCCCTCCTACGCCTCTACCGCCTCCTTCTCCTCTTCCTCCTTCTTCACCTTCTCCTCCCCCTTCCTTATCCTCACTTTCTACCCTCCACCTCCTCAAATGGATTCCAGGGTCGCTAACAGGGGCCCTGGAATGATGCGGCCTTATCAGTGCGCATCTGGGGATCAGCGCCTTGCATCACGTTTTGTTGAATCCTGTGAAACCCATAAATAAAGTATTCTGAGGCAGTTCTGTTAGTGCTGTGAAAATCCAATGCAGGGAACCAAGCGACAGTATCGTGATAATTTTGTCAGGGAAAATATTGCGCAACAAAACCTCAAAGTTTCGATTAATGAGATTTGCGTTGAGAAGTTCAAGTCACACCCACGCACATAATTCCAAGGAATTCATGAGGACGTTTTCATGGATTCCATCTGAACTGGAAAGAAGAAGTTGGAATGTAAATGTTGGAATCATGCACCAGATTCGCGGATCAGACGGTTCCACAGAAAGCAAAGCGGTCTATCGCTTTCCCATTAAAGCGATGGAATGTCAACATATCTCCCTGAGGAGGGGCACTGACTATCCCCCACCCCAGTAGAGAAGTACCGACCGTCCCCTTCGCACAGGAGAACTGCCCCATCCCCTTCCCCAGTAGAGGAGCACTGACCCTCCCCCCTCGCACAGGAGAACTGACCCATCCCCTTCCGCAGTAGAGGAGCACTGACACTCCCCCCTCACACAGGAGAACTGACCCATCCCCTTCCGCAGTAGAGGAGCACTGACCCTCCCCCTTCCGCAGTAGAGGATCACTGACCCTCCCCCCTCGCACAGGAGAACTGACCCATCCCCTTCCCCAGTAGAGGAGCACTGACCCTCCCCCTCGCACAGGAGAACTGACCCATCCCCTTCCCCAGTAGAGGAGCACTGACCCTCCCCCCTCGCACAGGAGCACTGACCCATCCCCTTCCCCAGTAGAGGAGCACTGACCCTCCCCTCGCACAGGAGAACTGACCCATCCCCTTCCCCAGTAGAGGAGCACTGACCCTCCCCCTCGCACAGGAGCACTGACCCATCCCCTTCCCCAGTAGAGGAGCACTGACCCTCCCCCCTCGCACAGGAGAACTGACCCATCCCCTTCCCCAGTAGAGGAGCACTGACCCTCCCCCCTCGCACAGGAGAACTGACCCATCCCCTTCCCCAGTAGAGGAGCACTGACCTTCCCCCTTCCGCAGTAGAGGATCACTGACCCTCCCCCCTCGCACAGGAGAACTGACCCATCCCCTTCCCCAGTAGAGGAGCACTGACCCTCCCCCCTCGCACAGGAGAACTGACCCATCCCCTTCCCCAGTAGAGGAGCACTGACCCTCCCCCCTCGCACAGGAGAACTGACCCATCCCCTTCCCCAGTAGAGGAGCACTGACCCTCCCCCCTCGCACAGGAGAACTGACCCATCCCCTTCCCCAGTAGAGGAGAACTGACCCATCCCCTTCCCCAGTAGAGGAGAACTGACCCTCCCCTCTCTCACACAGGAGTACTGACCCATCCCCTTCCCCAGTAGAGGAGTACTGACTCTCCCCCTCGCACAGGAGAACTGACCCATCCCCTTCCACAGTAGAGGAGCACTGACCCCCCCCTCGCACAGGAGAACTGACCCATCCCCTTCCCCAGTAGAGGAGCACTGACCCTCCCCCCTCACACAGGAGAAGTGACCCATCCCCTTCCCCAGTAGAGGAGCACTGACCCATCCCCTTCCCCAGTAGAGGAGAACTGACCCTCCCCTCTCTCACACAGGAGTACTGACCCATCCCCTTCCCCAGTAGAGGAGCACTGACCCATCCCCTTCCCCAGTAGAGGAGCACTGACCCTCCCCCCTCGCACAGGAGAACTGACCCACCCCCTTCCCCAGTAGAGGAGCACTGACCCTCCCCCCTCACACAGGAGAACTGACCCATCCCCTTCCCCAGTAGAGGAGCACTGACCCATCCCCTTCCCCAGTAGAGGAGCACTGACCCTCCCCCCTTCACACAGGAGCACTGACCCATCCCCTTCCCCAGTAGAGGAGCACTGACCCTCCCCCCTTCACACAGGAGAACTGACCCATCCCCTTCCCCAGTAGAGGAGCACTGACCCTCCCCCCTCTCACAGGAGAACTGACCCACCCCCTTCCCCAGTAGAGGAGCACTGACCCTCCCCCCTCGCACGAAGGAGAACTGACCCATCCCCTTCCCAAGTAGAGGTGCACTGACCTCCCCCCTCGCACAGGAGAATGACCCATTCCCTCCCCTTCCCCAGTAGAGGAGCACTGACCCTCCCCCTCGCACAGGAGAACTGACCCATCCCCTTCCCCAGTAGAGGAGCACTGACCCTCCCCCTCGCACAGGAGAACTGACCCATCCCCTTCCACAGTAGAGGAGCACTGACCCCCCCCGCGCACACGAGAAACTGACCCATCCCCTTCCCCAGTAGAGGAGCACTGACCTCCCCCCTCGCACAGGAGAAACTGACCATCCCCTTCCCCAGTAGAGGAGCACTGACCCTCCCCCTCGCACACGAGAACTGACCCATCCCCTTCCCCAGTAGAGGAGCACTGACCTCCCCCCTCGCACAGGAGAACTGACCCATCCCCTTCCCCAGTAGAGGAGCACTGACCTCCCCCCTCGCACAGGAGAACTGACCCATCCCCTTCCCCAGTAGAGGAGCACTGACCCTCCCCCTCGCACAGGAGAACTGACCCATCCCCTTCCACAGTAGAGCAGCACTGACCCTCCCCCCTCGCACAGGAGAACTGACCCATCCCCTTCCACAGTAGAGCAGCACTGACCCTCCCCCCTCGCACAGGAGAACTGACCCATCCCCTTCCCCAGTAGAGCAGCACTGACCCTCCCCCCTCGCACAGGAGAACTGACCCATCCCCTTCCCCAGTAGAGGAGCACTGACCCTCCCCCCTCGCACAGGAGCACTGACCCATCCCCTTCCCCAGTAGAGGAGCACTGACCCACCCCCTCGCACAGGAGAACTGACCCATCCCCTTCCACAGTAGAGCAGCACTGACCCTCCCCCTCGCACAGGAGAACTGACCCATCCCCTTCCCCAGTAGAGGAGCCCTGACCCTCCCCCCTCGCACAGGAGAACTGACCCAACACCTTCCCAGTAGAGGAGCACTGACCCTCCCCCTCGCACAGGAGAACTGACCATCCCTTCCCCAGTAGAGGAGCACTGACCCTCCCCCCTCGCACAGGAGAACTGACCCATCCCCTTCCCCAGTAGAGGAGCCCTGACCCTCCCCCCTCGCACAGGAGAACTGACCCATCCCCTTCCACAGTAGAGGAGCACTGACCCTCCCCCCTCGCACAGGAGAACTGACCCATCCCCTTCCCCAGTAGAGGAGCACTGACCCTCCCCCCTCGCACACAGGAGAACTGACCCATCCCCTTCCACAGTAGAGGAGCACTGACCCCCCCTCGCACAGGAGAACTGACCCATCCCCTTCCCCAGTAGAGGAGCACTGACCTTCCCCCGAAAAAACCCAGCGAGGTTAAAGCTTGATAGAGACATTCTAAGATGATTACTGAATCGATTTAACAAAATGAGAAATTCCTACTTCGCTACCAAAATGCAGGGAAGTTGATATGAATGAAGAAAATGACTTATAAGGTATTAATTAAGGTTTCCCATGGGAAAAGACTGTTCTGGCATCACCGCGTTACTGTTTTGTTTGTGAATGTGATGGACAAACAATTCTCAGGAGAATGTTGACCATACGGGAGAAGTTGTGAAGAAAATTAACTCGCTGATCGGAATTAGTTGTGCAAATTATTTCGACTAGAGTTTACCATGTTACAGTAGTAATATATCCCATTAACTGATGATTATCCCAAAACTCTGTGCTAGACTTCAAATAATCAAAAGACCGAAACGGGAGAAAGTTTTGAGAAATTGATGTTCTCTCTGTGGAGACCACCATATTCACTAAATTGAACAATTTCTGATTCATTTCCCCGAGTAGTGAAAACTAGCCGCTTGTAAACAGGAGTCTGTGAATCAAATCAGCAGTCCAAATTTCAGTAGTAATGATGACAGCAGTCATCTTTCCGCATTTTCTTAGTTTGAAATTCTTCGGCTACTTCGAAGCCGTCTTTCTAATCTATATAGACTATATTTGTAATTAAGCATGTCAGATTATCACATAATTGTACAATCGTATTTCAGAATCCCTTCTATATTTGATCAAATTTGTTCACAGGGAAAATCTTGGAACAGAGGGATTCTATCGCGGAAATCTGTGGTTCTAATAATCTGATATAATTTATAACGGAAAGAGAATAGCTATGCGATTCTCTGACATAGTTCGTGAAATAATTTGATGCATCCCTCGGGATTCATCAAATAATTTCCCTCTCTACATCCCAGAGAATCGCACAGCCATTCCTATCCACTACATAGAAATCAACACTGCCCTACACATCTTCATCAATAGAAATGAACACTGCCATAGACATCATCAATAGAAATCAACACTGCCCTACACATCTTCATCAATAGAAATCAACACTGCCATAGACATCTTCATCAATAGAAATCAACACTGCCATAGACATCTTCACCAATAGAAATCAACACTTACCTACACATCTTCATCAATAGAAATCAACACTGCCCCACACATCTTCATCAATAGAAATCAACACTTCCCTACACATCTTCATCAATAGAAATCAACACTGCCCTACACATCTTCATCAATAGAAATCAACACTGCCCTACACATCTTCACCAATAGAAATCAACACTTACCCACACATCTTCACCAATAGAAATCAACACTGCCCTACACATCTTCATCAATAGAAATCAACACTGCCCTACACATCTTCATCAATAGAAATCAACACTGCCATAGACATCTTCATCAATAGAAATCAACACTGCCATAGACATCTTCATCAATAGAAATCAACACTGCCCCACACATCTTCATCAATAGAAATCAACACTGCCCTACACATCTTCATCAATAGAAATCAACACTGCCCTACACATCTTCATCAATAGAAATCAACACTGCCCCACACATCTTCATCAATAGAAATCAACACTTACCCACACATCTTCATCAATAGAAATCAACACTGCCCTACACATCTTCATCAATAGAAATCAACACTTCCCTACACATCTTCACCAATAGAAATCAACACTTCCCTACACATCTTCATCAATAGAAATCAACACTGCCATAGACATCTTCATCAATAGAAATCAACACTGCCCTACACATCTTCATCAATAGAAATCAACACTGCCCCACACATCTTCACCAATAGAAATCAAAACTGCCATAGACATCATCATCAATAGAAATCAACACTGCCATAGACATCTTCATCAATAGAAATCAACACTGCCCTACACATCTTCATCAATAGAAATCAACACTGCCATAGACATCTTCACCAATAGAAATCAACACTGCCCTACACATCTTCACCAATAGAAATCAACACTTCCCTACACATCTTCACCAATAGAAATCAACACTGCCCCACACATCTTCACCAATAGAAATCAACACTTCCCTACACATCTTCACCAATAGAAATCAACACTGCCCTACACATCTTCATCAATAGAAATCAACACTGCCATAGACATCTTCACCAATAGAAATCAACACTTCCCTACACATCTTCACCAATAGAAATCAACACTTCCCTACACATCTTCACCAATAGAAATCAACACTTCCCTACACATCTTCATCAATAGAAATCAACACTGCCATAGACATCATCAATAGAAATCAACACTGCCCTACACATCTTCATCAAT
Source organism: Prostheceraeus crozeri (assembly GCA_907163375.1). Classification (NCBI taxonomy): domain Eukaryota; kingdom Metazoa; phylum Platyhelminthes; order Polycladida; family Euryleptidae; genus Prostheceraeus; species Prostheceraeus crozeri. The sequence continues at coordinate 79,889 of CAJQUW010013964.1, read as the reverse complement.
AGAAATCAACACTTCCCTACACATCTTCACCAATAGAAATCAACACTGCCATAGACATCTTCATCAATAGAAATCAACACTGCCCCACACATCATCAATAGAAATCAACACTGCCATAGACATGAACAAGAAATGCCACAAATTTTGATGGTGACAGATACATAAAGCGATAACAAATCATCCACTTTCTCAGCATTTTGCGATTTTGCGCGTGATGATATCAAACCCTTCATATTTGAAGGCCACCGTTTACACTGGAAATCAATGTTCATCGCATTTGCTGAGTGACAGACATTATTCCGCCTCATAGATACTACTTCTAAACTAAATGTCAGACTCAGCAACTGAAATTGTCATCCATTATTTCCGAAGCTCAGTAGGTTTCGAACATTTCCCTAGCGCTTTCAATAGAGTGGTTCGGGATTGGCAATTTGAAAAAAGATTCTGTTTAGCGTAGAGTACATTTCATCTCCTATCCTACACAAACCCATTTGACGCTTAATAAATAAAGAAGCGAAAGTAGTTGAAACCGTAATTAATGTACTTTGTGGATCTGCATCTCAAATCCGCGTGAGAACAGCTGCACTTCGAAAGCTGAAATCTTCGACAATTTTATCACATATGAGTTGCCACTTCTTTTTCACACAGTGTCTCAAGAAACTGGAAGATTTCAATTCCGTCTTCGACATGAGTGAGGTGATTTAGCCATTTTGTTGTATCAATAATTGCATTATCAATAGCATTTGCATGAGAATAAAATCTCCTGACGGCAGGAGAGATTTATGACATCAATTCCACAGTTAAGCTGCAAATCGACCTGTTTGTAATTTTACAATGTCAACAAATTATCTGAGCAATATCATTATGACTTCTAAAATACAGCGTTGAAGAGTTCTGTATATTTTCAGAACAATATTAGCAGCAATATTATGAAGACAGCCTAAATCGTGCGTGTGTACAGAGGACGCACAGGAACAAGCAAACATGAGCGATGAAGATTGTGAATTGACACAGTCGATGTGAAGCAGCTTCCGACAAAGTCTGGTTTTAAGAAAAAATAAGGTTTAATTCCTGGGTTAGGCGAGTGTGGTCGGCGTGGCATAGTGAAGAAGGTGCGAGCTCGTCTCCACCATGAATTGCTTGACAAGAATGGTCTGTCGCTGGTTAAATCAATGCCCTTGACCTTCTTCACTAGGCCACGCCGACCGCACTCGCCTGACCCAGGAATCGAACCGGAGTCCGCGGTGGAGACGAGCTCGCACCTTCTTCACTAGGCCACGCCGACCGCACTCGCCTTACCCAGGAATCGAACTGAAGTCCGCGGTGGAGACGAGCTCGCACCTTCTTCACTAGGCCACGCCGACCGCACTCGCCTGACCCGGGAATCGAACCGAAGTCCGCGGTGGAGACGAGCTCGCACCTTCTTCACTAGGCCACGCCGACCGCACTCACCTGACACAGGAATCGAGCAGAAGTCCGCGGTGGAGACGAGCTCCCACCTTTTTCACTAGGCCACGCCGGCCACACTCGCCTGACCCAGGAATCAAACCGAAGTCCGCGGTGGAGACGAGCTGCCACCTTCTTCACTAAGCCACGCCGACCGCACTCGCCTGACCCAGGAATCGAACCGGAGTCCGCAATGGAGACGAACTCGCACCTTCTTCACTAGGCCACGCCGACCGCACTCGCCTGACCCAGGAATCGAACCGAAGTCCGCGGTGGAGACGAGCTCGCACCTTCTTCACTAGGCCACGCCGACCGCACTCGCCTGAAACAGGAATCGAACCGAAGTCCGCGGTGGAGAAGAGCTAGCACTTTCTTCACTAGGCCACGCCAACCGCACTCGCCTGACACAGGAATCAAACCGAAGTCCGCAATAGAGACGAGCTCGCACCTTCTTCACTCAGCCAAGCTGACCGCACTCGCCTGACCTAGGAATCGAACCGAAGTCCGCGGTGGAGACGAGCTCGCACCTTCTTCACTAGGCCACGCCGACCGCACTCGCCTGACCTATGAATCGAACCGAAGTCCGCGGTGGAGACGAGCTCGCACGTTCTTCACTAGGCCACGCCGACCGCACTCGCCTGACACAGGAATCGAACCGAAGTCTGCGGTGGAGACGAGCTCGCACCTTTTTCACTAGGCCACGCCGACCGCACTCGCCTGATCCAGGAATCGAACCGGAGTCCGCGGTGGAGACGAGCTCGCACCTTCTTCACTAGGCCACGCCGACCGCACTCGCCTGACCCGGGAATCGAACTGAAGTCCGCAATAGAGACGAGCTCGCACCTTCTTCACTAGGCCACGCCGACCGCACTCGCCTGACCCGGGAATCGAGCGAAGTCCGCGGTGGAGACGAGCTCGAACCTTCTTCACTAGGCCACGCCGACCGCACTCGCCTGACCCAGGAATCGAACCGAAGTCCGCGGTGGAGACGAGCTCGCACCTTCTTCACTAGGCCACGCCGACCGCACTCGCCTGACCTAGGAATCGAACTGAAGTCCGCAATAGAGACGAGCTCGCACCTTCTTCACTAGGCCACGCCGACCGCACTCGCCTGACCCGGGAATCGAACTGAAGTCCGCAATAGAGACGAGCTCGCACCTTCTTCACTAGGCCACTCCGGCCACACTCGCCTGATCCAGGAATCGAACCTCTTTTTTTTTAAAACCTGACTTTGTCGGAAGCTGCTTCACATCGACTGTGTCATCTGGTATTATGATGTTTCCATCCCTGTGTCTTGTTATGGAGCTTGTTTTCTTGGCTTTCGATCGATGTTAGTACAGTGAAAATGCAGTGGTCTATTCACTACCAGCGCACTAAAGCGGCTGTTTTTTCACTATCTTGAAGATGACATCTATTCATTCGATTTCACAGCCAGCCAGCAGTAAGCATTTAGGTAGTGATCAACGCATCGCTCTACCGTAAGAGAAGAATCAATTGAGGGTTTAAATGTTGGTTGTTGTATTGCTTTCAACTGAATCTGTCGAATTTACTTATAAATTCAATGTACAATATGCGGAGTTGTCGCGGCTCTAGAATGATGAAAATTCGGAAATTGTGGCAGGAAGTGACATTCGCTGTCAGTGTCGATTGCATTACTGTCAGTCAACCGGTGTCCACCCGTGAGAAGAGCCGGCGAAGACGTTTTGGTGTCACTTTTCCATCTGTAAAGTGTGAACTCGAGAATAGTTGTGAATTTGCAATTTCTGAGTAACCATATAATTGAAAGTCAACTAGTTTTTATGAAGCTCTGTTGTCGTCATCGAAAAGGACTGATGCCATAAATAGTCAGCCTTGATGTCGATACTGCAGAGAATAGTGCTTCTAACAGTGTAGAACTCTCTGGTCGTTTTAGTAGCGTGGAGTGGTTTTAATCGTTCGTCATGACCATTAGCTGACACGCTCTGAAAACACTGACGGTTATTTCTAGTCATCATTTCTTATAAAAAATCTCATTGTCATCATTGTAATAATCCATCAAATAATTCATAGTTTCAGCATTGATGCTGAAGACGATGGTATTGATGGTGTGTAATTTGTCGACCTTTAGAAGGCAATTTAGATCTGAAATTGGTATTACACATCAATTGAGATGATTAGGAGATTTAATTGACCAATTTGCGAGTTATACACATCAAAGCTAAGCAAGTTAGAAAGTATCTGACTCGAATATAAGTCTTATTGGTCTCAAAACATAGCTTGAATGGATTAACGCTTTATCGGACGAGTCTTCGGAAAGGTCATTTGAACATCGATCCCATTAGTCATCTACGAAACTAGTGCAAAATATCCATCTTTATCGCTTCCTTCGAGGTCAACATATCTATGCACGAGCTCGAAGGGCGAGGAGAAAGCAAAAGATGGATATCTTTGCACGAGTTGTATAAGTAATTTTATTTTTCACCGATATCATGACCATTGTGACTAATCTAATTCTATGGTGAAATAATAAGCGGGTTTTATATAATTCAATCGCATATATCTATATAGAAATCTATAATTCAACCAGTGCAATAATGAAAATATCACTGCACGCACGTGCAGTAATCTGCTTTACAGGTAAAATACAGTGACAGGATATCTACATTATACGCACTGTGAAACAAAGGATGTAAAATTTGACTTTGAGACCAATCAATATTGCTGTATTTACTTTTTATATCACTTCAGCGCATTGGTCTTGTGGTAGAGGACAGCAGCGATCGGAAACATGTCTCCTATCAAGCCTGTCCTCATCGCAGCCAGAGATGGACATCATGGACCAGGATGCCCATCCACAAGGGCTGTCCTAATTGATGTCTTTAAGGAGAGGGATATTGACTTTATTTGGTGCATATCCCATGCGGCTGGACTATCAGCGCATCCTTTTATCGAAAGAAGGATGGCTTCCCACAGTCGCTGTGGCCTTGTGGTAGAGTGTTCGCTCAGCGTCCGGGAGACCTTGGTTCAACCCTTGGTCAGGTCAACTCTGAACTAAATACTCAACACAAAAAGAATGAGAGTGGAATAAATAAAAACTCGGCCACATGGTAGAAAGGCTCCACTCCTAATGTGCCTCCGAGTATTAACGAGGGATATATTTATATTACATTTTAAATTTCACTTCTTGAATTTTTGAGCATCTGTTTGAGATTGAAGGCAGATTACTTCGACGAATGAATCGTATTGGTCTTCGGACAATGTTCGGAGAATGTTTGATTGCAATGGGACAGTCAAGCCGTGACAGTCAATACAACTTAAATAGAGATTTTAGAAAATACATGGCAGCTACATAGATCGTGCGGAAAAATAGCAGCAACCGCTTATAATGCTGTGAGGCGCTGCAATCTGTCCATTCTGAGACTTGGGATCCTTTAACTGTAAAACTGATAATATTACTTATAAATCTTTTTGTAAGTAGTGTTTCTATGATATTGCTATCATCCATATTATAAATACATGGACGCGTTTGAGTGTGGATGACCGAGACAATCGTAACTACATTTGTACTTTGCAAGTGCTCTATAAGTATTTTAATTGATTAATTTGATAACAAAAATTCTCAATTTGCGTAAAATTCTTTGATACAAATTTGATGAAATTAGTATTGGTCTCTAATCCAGTTAAATAGCTATTTTCTTGAGAGAAAATACCAATTTTTCCTCCCACAGTTATGCTGTACAGCCCGACAGTAATGAGAGATGGATAGATAGCTAATGAAGGAAACGCTTATTTCCTCTCGAAAGAGTACAGCTTTTCATTTTGTGGCTTTTAGATGTCTATTGTCCATTACAAAATTGATAGTTGCATTCCGAAATCTATATCGTATATCGAAATCTATGAACTAATTCAGGTACTATATCGATATATTGGTAGTCTGGCTGATCATAATTTGTTTATAGATTTCTGTGACTTGTTTACATGGAAAAAGTCGATATAGTTTAATAATTTTTATATAAACTTATGCTCAGTTTACGGAGATATCAGATCACGTTACACACCATTCTTATTAATGTTTCGAAACTAGATTTCTATGGTATGCTACAAAAACTAAATATAGGAAGCGTTACAAAATTAAGTAAATACGTCAAAGCTGGAAATGACGTCAGAACATTCGCTATTTGCAATCACACAAATCCGGTTGGAACAGTGATTGATTAACTGAATGCTACTTACCTAGATACCACAAAGAGCGAGACATCGCATTAGAAATCTCAGTCTAATTTACGAAATCTAGCTCATTCGAGGTCCGGAACGATTTTATCAACTTAACGTGGTGTTTAGCAATTTACGCTCCTTTACAGGTGAAATCATTTACATTATTTAATAGATTCATGCCGTTTATTACTCGATATAATAGCTGTATTATACTCCATTGATTCATGATAATTATAGTAACCATTGAATTACATATACACCATTGACTGTCCTCTCCTTGGCTAGGCCTTGGATAGATGGCTTATCAAATTTGTCCCATGGGAATTAACATCTAAAACATGAGTGCATGGGAGTGAAAAGATATCTCTCCTACTGTCCAGCCCAGCAATGGTTCTCGCAGTGAACGATCGTGCGTTCATCATTTCTTCCGCTTCAGAATTGAACGCTGATGCAAAACATTAACGCCATCTATAGTCTCGTTGTAACGAGCAGGAACAGCAGCATTTTATTATCAATTTGTAAAAAGTGTATCAGTTTAAGGTCAAAAGGAAATTGAAAATTAAAGGCTTCATCAACCGATCTGTTCCCTCATCAAATTGCCGCCAACTTCCAGTTACTCTCTCAGATCGGATCGAAGCTTTTATGAATCTGCACTCTTGTCAACCAAGGGGAAACTCTATCAATCCTTTTCATCTGCTTTCTCCTCAGCTCAAGATGAAGCGTTATGCAATGCATCTCAGCTACTGCCGCCTTCACCAGCGAGATAGAGATTTAAGCAGCAAGGTAAATAAAACAATAAGGAGTTGTCAGCCGTTACAAACCGTGATTCTCATCCAAATCGCTCTTGTGCTCACGCGTGCAGAATGAATGAAAATGTGATATCTCATTATAGGAATAGTATCGTTTTTGAGGATTTAAATGCATAGATTCTGAGCGAAGAATGCTGCATCTATGTCCGATAGAAGATGGATATCAATGTATTCTGACCCAATGAAGATGAAATCTATGGCCATACCATAGTGATTACTTGAAGTGATACATCAACATGAAGTTCTTGATGTGGATATCAATGTATTCTGACCCAATGAAGATGAAATCTATGGCCATACCATAGTGATTACTTGAAAGTGATACATCAAGATGAAGTTCTTGATGTGGATATCAATGTATTCTGACCCAATGAAGATGAAATCTATGGCGGTACCATAGTGATTACTTGAAGTGATACATCAACATGAAGTTCTTCATGTGGATATCAATGCATTCTGACCCAATGAAGATGAAATCTATGGCCATACCATAGTGATTACTTGAAGTGATACATCAACATGAAGTTCTTCATGTGGATATCAATGTATTCTGACCCAATGAAGATGAAATCTATGGCCATACCATAGTGATTACTTGAAGTGATACATCAACATGAAGTTCTTGATGTGGATATCAATGTATTCTGACCCAATGAAGATGAAATCTATGGCCATACCATAGTGATTACTTGAAGTGATACATCAACATGAAGTTCTTGATGTGGATATCAATGTATTCTGACCCAATGAAGATGAAATCTATGGCCATACCATAGTGATTACTTGAAGTGATACATCAACATGAAGTTCTTGATGTGGATATCAATGCATTCTGACCCAATGAAGATGAAATCTATGGCCATACCATAGTGATTACTTGAAGTGATACATCAACATGAAGTTCTTGATGTGGATATCAATGTATTCTGACCCAATGAAGATGAAATCTATGGCCATACCATAGTGATTACTTGAAGTGATACATCAAGATGAAGTTCTTGATGTCGATATCAATATATTCTGACCCAATGAAGATGAAATCTATGGCCACACCATAGTGATTACTTGAAGTGATACATCAAGATGAAGTTCTTGATGTGGATATCAATGTATTCTGACCCAATGAAGATGAAATCTATGGCGGTACCATAGTGATTACTTGAAGTGATACATCAACATGAAGTTCTTGATGTGGATATCAATGTATTCTGACCCAATGAAGATGAAATCTATGGCCATACCATAGTGATTACTTGAAGTGATACATCAACATGAAGTTCTTGATGTGGATATATATGTATTCTGAACCAATGAAGAAGAAATCTATGGCCATACCATAGTGATTACTTGAAAGTGATACATCAAGATGAAGTTCTTGATGTGGATATCAATGTATTCTGACCCAATGAAGATGAAATCTATGGCCATACCATAGTGATTACTTGAAGTGATACATCAAGATGAAGTTCTCCTCTAAAATTCTGACTATTGCAGTTTGTAGCTCAGTGCAAAATTTGATGTAATTCAGCGGACAATAATTTAGGTACGTGACATATGTATAATTGCGAAATACTGTGAATTACATGGAACAGTACCATAGATATGCATTTAAATTATGATCTGTCACAGATATCAGTCAGTAGGAGAGTCCTTGTTCATAGAGTCGGAATTTTTTATATCGTGTAAAGCCCGAATTCAGTGATGTCATGAAATAAGAAAAAAAATGTGTTTTAATTTGAAGTCCAGTCCATTTAAAGAAACAGTACATTAAACGACAATGCATTTCTAGGGCATTTCAGTACATGATACATCACAGATATCAGGACTTGCACGCTGTAGAAAGTGCGAGTCACAGATTTAATGTACGAGTCTTCGAAACAGATGACTGCACTAGGTCTATGAACGAGCACTTTCTAGGTGTAAAGACTTCCTCTAATACTGTACTGTTTTTAGGACTTTAAATTGAAACATAGTTTTTCTTGGTTCAATACATAGTTGCGAAAGACTGAATTACATGGAATAGTACCATAGATAGGCATTTAAATTATGATCTATCACAGATATCAGTCTTTACATGCACTTAGGAAGTCCTCGTTCACAGATTTAATGTGAAGGAGACTCGCACATCAAATCTATGACTCGGACTTTCTACAACGCGTAAAGATTGATGTAGAAATCTTCATAAAGAAATCTATGATTCTAGATTTCATCATAGACGTCGGAAATCAATGTTATCGAAGTCTGGTGGTCATCAGATTGCTATGCGTCATGTGATGAAATTACACAGTGGAACCAAGAGAACTTATGTAGCATCGACAAATACACGTATATATAATTCTGTTTGCATTCAGAGGAAATTGAAGCTGAGGAAGCGATCTCCTGATATAATAACCCGTAAAATCTGAATTAATGAATCTTTCGTAATCAGTCACATGAATAGAAGGAATGTCGAATTCTTTCATTTCTCAATACATCGACTCTTCTTAATGAAATTCGGATTCGAATATATTCCGTCTCGACTTCATTAGCGTTATTTTGGCAATGGTACATGCCTCGTTTCTCCATCGTATTTTCATTTCCAATTATAAGAGCTCTCTTCGTTGCATTTCGGAAGGAATTCACCAAATTATTGGCGAAGAATCTGCTCATATCCTTGTGCTCATTAAACAAAAAATTGGATAGCTGTAACTCAATAGCTTGTATTCAAAGTCCCTGAGATAGTTTCTACAGAAATTATCTAATTATCAGAGAAGTTGAGATAATATTCTTCAGAAGACTTGTTCTCATACACCATACTTCATTGCAAGCTTTCAGGCGTGACCAAGGTCTTCTGAAGAGTATTATATCAACTGTGACGGTTCTCAATCGTATTTCATTCCAAAATATTTGAAGTACGCAAGACGGAGCAGTGAAATTGACTGACTTTCTTGGACGCTAGTCAATTCATGGACAGAGTTCCGGCTAATCAATATCAGCTAAAATTCGATCAACATAAAAAATTTGTCCGATTAAACTGGTGACCAAATCAAAGTGCTGGGTGTCACTATCAACAATAATCTAACACGGCACGATCACATACGCCGACTTTATATTCTCAGGAAGTTAAAGGCTTCACCAACAAAAGAAATCTCCAACAAGTATAGAATGGTATAGTTCGATCGGTTGTCGAATATGCTTGCCCAGTTTTCGTCTCTCTGCCTAAGACTTTAGAAAAGAAACTGGAAAGGATTCAACGACGTGCATTCAAGCTGATGGACATTCAAACCCCCGTCTCCCTAACTCAAAGAAGATAAATGATAAGCAAAAAGCTTTTCAAGAAAGTCGAGTCACACCCACACCATCGACTGCACCAGTATCTACCACAGCGCCTTCACTATTCAAGACATTATGAAATCATATTCTGTCGCCTCAAAAAGAGAAAACGAACTTTCTTCCCTTACACCGCAAAGCTATTCAACGAAAGTATGTGCCAATCGCGACGAGGACTGTAGTACACTACAGCAGATGTACACGAGAGTCTTTTTATTCATCTACCGTATATTATCACTAACTTTAAGAATGTACATGTATCTATTCATGTCACAGCTTTTAACATCGATATTTGATCTTTTTAAGTTGTACGGTGTCTCATTCTTTGTAATTATGATTTTCATTCGACGAGAAATAAACACCATTATTATTATTATTATTAACTGCATAAAAAAAGGCTAGCAGAAAAGAAAGTTTCGATAACTGTCGAGCCTATTGCAGCCTGCTATTAACAATAAAAATGAGCTCGACAGTTATCGAAACCTCCTTTTCCACTAGCCTTTTTTTATGCAGTTACCTCCTTTTATACCTTTTATATTTTTTAGTCTTACCTGAACTTCTAGTCAGGTCAATTTCTATTGCTATTGGTAAATTGTAGCCCAATACTACCTGTTGCATATCATCATCATCAATCATCTTAATATATCATTGATGGAAATCATTTTGCCTATCCTTTCTTGTCAGACCCTACTCGAATTAAGTTTAAACTATGTTTTATGTTTGAATTGCTTACATAGCACTACTAATCCTTCAATGAATTTCTTTTTTACCTGAAGATGGTCTGTGGATGCTGACCGAGATATTTTGTATACATTATAATCGTTTAATATCAAAACATTCCTGATCCTTTCTAACATCAAATCGATCAACATAATTGGAAGAATAGTTGATCACGTCGATTAGCTGATAAAGTCGGGTTATATTCAAGGGATATCAAACTTTCAACGTCACTGCTCCCTTACTTGGTGCTGAATTGGAATGTGATACTTCTTAGCCCCAGATGCATTTCTTGCCAGCTTCCAATGACACTTTCGGGGATCGACCTCCGGACCACAAGATCGCTAAGCCAAGCACTTCACCACTGCCACGGAGACGGTGGAGTGGAGTGTTTTTCGACTCTTACAATGGTTCCCAATAGACGTGAAGCTCAGCTTAAGCTGCTAAAAGCTTTCATATTTTAAGAACTTTTGAACTGTATAGCTTTAGTTTGCACCGAACAGATTGTATCTCGACTATGTCCCTTAATACTCACAAATTCATTCAATTCAGCATATAACATTAATTCTCTAATATACATGTACACCCACCCAGGCATATGCCACCCAACTAGAGATAACACATTGCATGTGTCTAGTTGCTGAGGGTGAAATTTCTGTATAGAATAAACACTCACCAGTTTCTTTTCACTATATAAATAACTGCAAGACTGAATAATATCTAACTATCAATTTACCACTCGAATGATTAAATGAAACTGGATTTGTCTACATCAAACGTATCACTGTATCTAAAACAACTCCTGTGGAATCGCTAGACTGAGACCTTGAGATCTTGAAAACATTATCAACATGTTATTCATTCTCCAGCGATGTAACCTGATGAACATTCGCAGAGATAATCGCCTTAAATTCTCATTTTCTCAAATTCAATAGACACCCTTGGCTCAGTTCAACCGCTTTGAGAATGCCAACCAATGCTTTGCATTCACATCTGTTTCGGCATTGTATTCATTAAACATCAACAAAATTATTTTCAGTCGAAATTCTGAGACTGCGTGATAAGAATTCTCTTATCGTTGAGTGAATGTAGTTATCTTACCACACACCTTTAAGAAAAGGTCACAACATGAGAATGTAACAGCGACGATTTCTTTCACTTCCAGATATGTCCTAAAACCTTTTGTACGATAGAACGGAGCGCAAGGTGATAATTAACCCACTTATTCATCTATCTAGTCTGCAAGATTCATCTAATGGTCGAAGGACATATTGATATTTGCTTGAATAATAAGTTCAATTATCTTGTTAAATGCCTCAAGACCTACGACAAAAGATAGTTGCCCGAAATATCTCAATTCGCCTTCAACCGCTCACAAAATTATGCCACATCATATCTCTTCTCAAATGACAAAGCAATATGGAAAGGGATATTTCAGGATTAAATCAAATTTATAGACAACAAAAATACACATCAAGCCCTGGGTCTTAATGGTGAATCTCTTTTCTTCGAAGTATCCGCGAAGTTGCTTTTGATGACTTGTTATCGCATCCATGGTGTAGTTAATCGTTGTTGTCAACTTCTGAACTTAGAATCATGCATTGTGATTTCAATCAATGGACAGATAGCTATGACTTGAATCGGTAGACAGCTAGCTATGATTTTTTAAATGATATCTTGTATTTGGAAATCAAATAATTGCACACAGAACAATAACTGTCAATAAACATCTGCCTTAAAGTTTTCCGATTGAAAATAACTACAGAGTTATAAATGAACGTCTCATTGAAAACTATGTTTGGTGATCAGATAGATAGCTGACTATTATCAGTGAGTTCAATTGGCTGACAGATAACTATGACTTGAATCGGTGGACGACAGATAGCTGTGAGTTCAATTGGCTGACAGATAACTATCACTTGAATCGGTGGACGACAGATAGCTGTGAGTTCAATCAGATGACAGATAACTATGACTTGAATCGGTGGACGACAGACTATGATATCTTGTATTTGGAAATCAAATAATTGCACACAGAACAATAACTGTCAATAAACATCTGCCTTAAAGTTTTCCGATTGAAACATAAATACAGACTTATAAATAAACGTCTCATTGAAAACTAGATGTTTGGTGATCAGACAGATAGCTGACTATTATCAGTGAGTTCAATTGGCTGACAGATAACTATGACTTGAATCGGTGGACGACAGATAGCTGTGAGTTCAATCAGCTGACAGATAACTATGACTTGAATCGGTGGACGACAAATAGCTGTGAGTTCAATAAGCTGACAGATAACTATGACTTGAATCGGTGGACGACAGATAGCTGTGAGTTCCCCCTCTATCAGCTGACAGATAACTATGACTTGAATCGATGGACGACAGATAGCTGTGAGTTCAATTGGCTGACAGATAACTATGACTTGAATCGGTGGACGACAGATAGCTGTGAGTTCAATTGGCTGACAGATAACTATGACTTGAATCGGTGGACGACAAATAGCTGTGAGTTCAATCAGATGACAGATAACTATGACTTGAATCGGTGGACGACAGATAGCTGTGAGTTCAATCAGCTGACATAACTATGACTTGAATCGGTGGACGACAGATAGCTGTGAGTTCAATCAGCTGACAGATAACTATGACTTGAATCGATGGACGACAGATAGCTGTGAGTTCAATTGGCTGACAGATAACTATGACTTGAATCGGTGGACGACAGATAGCTGTGAGTTCAATTGGCTGACAGATAACTATGACTTGAATCGGTGGACGACAAATAGCTGTGAGTTCAATCAGATGACAGATAACTATGACTTGAATCGGTGGACGACAAATGTCTCATTCTTTGTAATTATGATTTTCATTCGACGAGAAATAAACACCATTATTATTATTATTATTAACTGCATAAAAAAAGGCTAGCAGAAAAGAAAGTTTCGATAACTGTCGAGCCTATTGCAGCCTGCTATTAACAATAAAAATGAGCTCGACAGTTATCGAAACCTCCTTTTCCACTAGCCTTTTTTTATGCAGTTACCTCCTTTTATTCCTTTTATATTTTTTAGTCTTACCTGAACTTCTAGTCAGGTCAATTTCTATTGCTATTGGTAAATTGTAGCCCAATACTACCTGTCGCATATCATCATCATCGATCATCTTAATATATCATTGATGGAAATCATTTTGCCTATCCTTTCTTGTCAGACCCTACTCGAATTAAGTAAAACTGTGTTTTATGTTTGAATTGCTCACATAGCACTACTTGCCCTTTAATGAATTTCTTTTTTACCTGAAGATGGTCTGTGGATGCTGACCGAGATATTTTGTATAGAATTATAATCGTTTAACATCAAAACATTCCTGATCCTTTCTAACATCATATCAAACAACATAATTTGAAGAATAGTTGATCACGTCGATTAGCTGATAAAGTCGGGTCATATTCGAAGGATATCAAACTTTCAACGTCACTACTCCCTTACTTGGTGCTGAATTGGAATGTGATACTTCTTAGCCCCAGATGCATTTCTTGCCAGCTTCCAATGACACTTTCGGGGATCGACCTCCGGACCACAAGATCGCTAAGCCAAGCACTTCACCACTGCCACGGAGACGGTGGAGTGTTTTTCGACTCTTACAATGGTAACCAATAGACGTGAAGCTCAAGCTTAAGCTGCTAAAAGCTTTCATATTTTAAGAACTTTTGAACTGTATAGCTTTAGTTTGCACCGAACAGATTATATCTCGACTATGTCCCTTAATACTCACAAATTCATTCAATTCAGCATATAACGTTAATTCTCTAATATACATGTACACCCACCCAGGCATATGCCACCCAAATAGAGATAACACATTGCATGTGTCTAGTTGCCTGTGCTGAGGGTGAAATTTCTGTATAGAATAAACACTCACCAGTTTCTTTTCACTATATAAATAACTGCAAGACTGAATAATATCTAACTATCAATTTACCACTCGAATGATTAAATGAAACTGGATTTGTCTACATCAAACGTATCACTGTATCTAAAACAACTCCTGTGGAATCGCTAGACATGAGACCTTGAGATCTTGAAAACATTATCAACATGTTATTCATTCTCCAGCGATGTAACCTGATGAACATTCGCAGAGATAATCGCCTTAAATTCTCATTTTCTCAAATTCAATAGACACCCTTGGCTCAGTTCAACCGCTTTGAGAATGCCAACCAATGCTTTGCATTCACATCTGTTTCGGCATTGTATTCATTAAACATCAACAAAATTATTTTCAGTCGAAAGTCTGAGACTGTGTGATAAGAATTCTCTTATCGTTGAGTGAATGTAGTTATCTTACCACACACCTTTAAGAAAAGGTCACAACATGAGAATGTAACAGCGACGATTTCTTTCACTTCCAGACATGTCCTAAAACCTTTTGTACGATAGAACGGAGCGCAACGTGATAATTAACCCACTTATTCATCTATCTAGTCTGCAAGATTCATCTAATGGTCGAAGGACATATTGATATTTGCTTGAATAATAAGTTCAATTATCTTGTTAAATGCCTCAAGACCTTCGACAAAAGATAATAGACCGAAATATCTCAATTCGCCTTCAACCGCTCAAAATTATGCCACATCATATCTCTGCTCAAATGACAAAGCAATATGGAAAGGGATATTTCAGGATTAAATCAAATTTATAGACAACAAAAATACACATCAAGGCCTGGGTCTTAATGGTGAATCTCTTTTCTTCGAAGTATCCGCGAAGTTGCTTTTGATAACTTGTTATCGCATCCATGGTGTAGTTAATCGTTGTTGTCAACTTCTGAACTTAGAATCATGCATTGTGATTTCAATCAATGGACAGATAGCTATGACTGGAATTAGTAGACAGCTAGCTATGATTCTTTAAATGATATCTTGTATTTGGAAATCAAATAATTGCACACAGAACAATAACTGTCAATAAACATCTGCCTTAAAGTTTTCCGATTGAAACATAAATACAGACTTATAAATAAACGTCTCATTGAAAACTAGATGTTTGGTGATCAGACAGATAGCTGACTATTATCAGTGAGTTCAATCAGCTGACAGATAACTATGACTTGAATCGGTGGACGACAGATAGCTGTGAGTTCAATTGGCTGACAGATAACTATGACTTGAATCGGTGGACGACAGATAGCTGTGAGTTCAATTGGCTGACAGATAACTATGACTTGAATCGGTGGACGACAGATAGCTGTGAGTTCAATCAGATGACAGATAACTATGACTTGAATCGATGGACGACAGATAGCTGTGAGTTCAATTGGCTGACAGATAACTATGACTTGAATCGGTGGACGACAGATAGCTGTGAGTTCAATCAGCTGACAGATAACTATGACTTGAATCGGTGGACGACAGATAGCTGTGAGTTCAATTGGCTGACAGATAACTATGACTTGAATCGGTGGACGACAGATAGCTGTGAGTTCAATCAGCTGACAGATAACTATGACTTGAATCGGTGGACGACAAATAGCTGTGAGTTCAATCAGCTGACAGATAACTATGACTTGAATCGGTGGACGACAGATAGCTGTGAGTTCATTCAGCTGACAGATAACTATGACTTGAATCGGTGGACGACAGATAGCTGTGAGTTCAATCAGCTGACAGATAACTATGACTTGAATCGATGGACGACAGATTGCTGTGAGTTCAATCAGCTTACAGATAACTATGACTTGAATCGGTGGACGACAGATAGCTGTGAGTTCATTCAGCTGACAGATAACTATGACTTGAATCGGTGGACGACAGATAGCTGTGAGTTCAATCAGCTGACATAACTATGACTTGAATCGGTGGACGACAGATAGCTGTGAGTTCAATCAGCTGACAGATAACTATGACTTGAATCGGTGGACGACAGATAGCTGTGAGTTCAATCAGCTGACAGATAACTATGACTTGAATCGGTGGACGACAGATAGCTGTGAGTTCATTCAGCTGACAGATAACTATGACTTGAATCGGTGGACGACAAATAGCTGTGAGTTCAATTGGCTGACAGATAACTATGACTTGAATCGGTGGACGACAAATAATTGTGAGTTCAATCAGCTGACAGATAACTATGACTTGAATCGGTGGACGACAGATAGCTGTGAGTTCAATTGGCTGACAGATAACTATGACTTGAATCGGTGGACGACAGATAGCTGTGAGTTCAATCAGCTGACAGATAACTATGACTTGAATCGGTGGACGACAGATAGCTGTGAGTTCAATCAGCTGACAGATAACTATGACTTGAGTTTTCTGACTCATCATGGATCGGAAAATGTTAGCAATCAAGTTGCACGTGTAAACGCGCACTTACCAACTTAATCTGTTTTGAGTTGACACTTCACAAATCCCAAATTTCTGACTTTTGTCTTATTAAATAACTTCCTTAAGACCCTGGTAATCAGACATTGCATCTGCACTGCTTTAGTATAACACACAGCAGTTCTTTCCACAGTTGTTGACTTCTAATTTTCCTTTCCCTCGTGTCTTGTTTTCTTTTCATAACTCGAGCTTTGCATGAAAGATTTCAGGCGCATTGTATATTCAATTTAATTTCCCCGGTTTACGCGACCAATTGCAAAAGTTCATTTCAAGTACTTACACACCTAACTCTCAACTGATGAGTATTCTGGGCATACGAGTAGCAATATCTTTCACGAAACACATAAAATAAGAGAAGCAGTGAAGCAGACAAGACTGACAACATCCTCAAGTCAAGTCAATGACCCTACCACTCCTGGGGTTTCATACTTTATTTTCTGAGATGGTATAATCAATGAATTTACCACATAAGAGGTGTAGTTTCCGAAACCTTTGTGACAACTCATCGATGATCAATATTTTGAAACAAAAGTGAAATTCACAATCCAGATGTCGGAGCCGATCTGGATAAAACTCATCAACAACCAGATGGTAAATAATCATCGATGCCAAGCGCCTAGGATCAAAGAAGACTGGACCAAACACCTTAAAACACCAAGAAATGGACACTTTTCATCAAATAGCCGCTCTGAAGTCTAGCGAACTCATCCTTCCTCCAGGTCTGCCGTTTCAGGGACACTTGATCAACAAATCTGTCAGCGCACCAGGGATCCGGCCGGTCGACCGGTTGGTTATACAAAATGCGGTTATGTAGGCCTATATAGTACCCAAAGAATGACGATACTAATATATCTGAGTAACCTATGTGTACTAGCTAGATCGGTAATTAGCAAATTAATTTATTGTCTTCGACTGTACCAATATATCTACTAGATTAGTAGGTCTAATTAGCAAATCAAGAAGACATATAGCAGTAAATTTACATATAGCCTTCAGAACAATCATGAATCTAAGATAAGTATAAGCATAACTAATTTTGACTACAAGTAGGCATATGTACGACGTGTAGGAAATGATATATGACTACATGTACATTATACGAGTCTTTATTATTACTAAGTATATTTAATCTTTAAATAAAATTTTACTTACTATCTCATTTTGAAACGTTTTACGGAATCATGGAATGAAAACTGAAAATTTCTCAAATCGTTTCAAACAAATATGATTAACATGAAAAACTTATCCTAGCTACCGCAATCCATTTATGTCTCCTTCTTTTAATACAACAAGACTTTCGACAGTGGATGGGTCAAGTCTACTGCGACTCGCGGTCAATACAGAACCTCCAATGCTAAAGTGTCTTTCACTCTCTCCTGACGATGCCTGAATTACGAATATCTTCCGGGATATTTCACTCAACAGAGGGTAGGTCGATCGTTTCTTTTTCCAAAAATCGAATGGATTGGTTGAATATATTCCATGAAAATTTTCGTTCATGTAGTTTTCAAATTCTTGCAACAATTCGAGTTTGTTTGAAGAATGCAAAGAAACAGGAGCAGCTGAACCGAAGATCGGAAATTCGAAACGGATCAATTTTGGTAATTTTTGGTGGTACTTCGGTAGAGACCGTAGATTCACTTGCTGTAGGTTTGATTTTAATATATGAAGACAACGTCGATGTGATATGAATTTTCACATTCTCTATAAACTGATTACGAAATTGGCGATCTTCAATAAAAGATAGTTGTCGAAAAGTTGGATCCATGACAGTTGCAACTTTATGTAGTTCAGTCGTAGACGACCAATACTTTTCATCCAATCCGCTCAGAAAGTGTTCCTTTAGTAATATCACTCCACGTGACTCATGTACATTGGGAATAGCGGCTCCGAATTCTTTCATCAAATAATAACTTGGTATGACATTTTGAATCGATGGTTTGTCAGACATTTCTAAATAATCAAATATAGAATTGAAATGTCGAAAAAAGTCAACCAATTCTTTTAGAAGTTCCGGAGAAACGGGTAACAAACGGTATTCCATGTCTCGTGTATGAAAAATACGTCGAAGATCTTCAGATGACACACTAAAAGAATGATACACATCGTAGAAGGACCGCCATCGACGAGTAGGACTTGGTCTCTTCAGAGTTAAAGTAAGTTCATCAGAGGAGACAGTCAGTGACAGGCCGGTTGCCTGACCGGTCACATGACCGGCCGGTCAGAAAGTTTGACCGGTACCCGACCGGTGACCGGCGCCGGTCAACCGGTAACGGTTCCATCCCTGCAGCGCACCATACCTCGGACCTTTCCATTTCCAAGTTATGTGCACAACGTGACCTTCTCAGCGACAGTAAGTCTACAGAAAGCACTTCCAACTTCATCAAAATACAAGCACCGTCTATTTTGAACTCAAGAAACACTTCGTTGAGAAGAAATGTCAGAAGTTATGGAAAGGCCACCAATGAGGCAATTCTTTAATTCATTTGGGCACCCTGGATCAATAGATTATTCACAAGTCAACGATACAAAGCGGCTCAGGATGGTGTATTCCAACGCATGGAGATCAGGCACTTTACCGTGCACGACTGAAATTTCGACGCATTCATTAAATACCAACATTCGCAAACAGCTGACGTGTCGTCTAAGTTGTTGCGCCTGCAATAATTAATAACTGCTGCTTTTCGCGCTTTAAAGCTTCCTCAGTTCAAGTCACATGACTCCACACCGTGCAGTTCTGTGCAAGCTAGGCCTCATTGTTTTCGGCGGCAGTGTCGTAAGTCGCGTGGTCTGAATTTCCGCTACAATATAGCTTACATATTGTGCAAGGGTTTGATGAACCTTCGACAGGGTTCGTATTTCCTGTACGACTTGTTTTGATACACTTAATTCACTTAATCTAGTAGAAATCCGATCAACATGACAGTCAAGAATGTCAAGGTCAAAATAAACATACTTGAAAGACAGGAGTCCATCATGAGCACTTTCCGGACGTGTTTTTCCAAATCCACGACAAGCAAGTGAGATTTGCAGTTTGGTTGATAAATACGGATTTGTATAAGAAGTTGAACGACAGAGTTTCTACTTATTTTCTTCATTTATTCCTACCCCACCTAAGACAAAAAACTATGAAAGAGAGCTAAGGGTGGGTACACTTCACTCACTCACAACTCTCACAAGGTTAGGGTTAGAAAATTAGAGCGGTGGCACCTCCCGAGGCAGACACACTCGAACCCGTGCACCTTCTGCACCTCCACAACGAAGTCCGACCCTTAACCAACTCACTTCCATTGTCACCTCCAATGAGAGCGGCGGCACCTCTCCAGGCGGACACACTCGAACCCGTGCACCTTCTGCACCTCCACACCGAAGTCCGAACCTTAACCAACTCACTTATATTGTCACCTCCAATGAGAGCGGCGGCACCTCTCCAGGCGGACACACTCCAACCCGTGCACCTTCTGCACCTCCGCACCGAAGTCCGAACCTTAACCAACTCACTTCCATTGTCACCTCCAATGAGAGCGGTGGTACCTCCCCAGGCAGACAGACTCGAACCCGTGCACCTTCTGCACCTCCACACCGAAGTCCGACCCCTAACCAACTCACTTCCATTGTCACCTCCAATGAGAGCGGCGGCACCTCCCCAGGCGGACACACTCGAACCCGTGCACCTTCTGCACCTCAACACCGAAGTCCGACCCTTAAACAACTCAGCTATATTGTCACCTCCAATGAGAGCGGCGTCACCTCTCCAGGCGGACACACTCGAACCCGTGCACCTTCTGCACCTCCACACCGAAGTCCGACCCTTAACCAACTCACTTCCATTGTCACCTCCAATGAGAGCGGCGGCACCTCCCCAGGCAGACAGACTCGAACCCGTGCACCTTCTGCACCTCCACACCGAAGTCCGACCCTTAACCGAACCTTAACTTCTGTCCCCTCTGCAGCTCCTCAGTGTCTGTCTCCTCCGAAGTCCTTCATTCATCCTTCCCTGTCCAATTCCTGGATGATTTTAGTCCGTCTTCAATTTTCTCACAAGTACCAAACGCAGTAACGGAGGAGATGTCCCTCCCGCGTGCGGGCCGTTGTGAACTCTCACGTCTTCGTTAAAACGGCCAGTTTCCTTCTAAATATTCATAGGATTGGCAGATCCACTTCTCCTGACTGCCTTGTTGTGGTGCAAGCCACGATGTCCGCCACTTTTGTCCCTTCTTTTCTTCTAACCGAGCGAATCAGCGGGTCCTAGGGATCTGTTTCTGAACCTAAGCAACGGCGGTGGGGGTGTGTTGGATTAACCCACTACCGCCACCACCTAAGCCAAAGTCTTTTTCGGCTAAATGAAGCTATTTAATGGTTCTGAAGGCAATAAACATTGCAAGTAAAAATACGTCAACGGAACTATAAACAGCTTTATTGTATTAGATGGCATTGATGAGAGGCTTGTGCTATCATCTCACAGACGGAACTTTCCCATGAAGGTACAGTACATGAAGTACAGTCCCAGCATGCTACCGAATGCATATTTCCGTCTTGTAACGGTAGTGTAGAGCCGCGAATGTCAGATATTGTGAATGTTGAATGAAAAATGATGCAGAAACTTCATTAACGGAGATATGAAGTTTATCACATTTGTGTGACTATTATAGTCGGTAAATGAAGGAGAATGATTTGGCACTTACTTGAGTGCGTAGAAAATTAAATCTTCACAATCATGAACTTGTTCCCACATCATCGCTACATACAGAACAATGGCCTACCAACACCGCAATTAGCACAGACGTCATTCAAACTTCACTGATTGACAACAAAAACACTGAGTGTAGAGTACACGTTCTAAATCATCCTACGGATAAAATGATAAGACATCAAATCACTACTTAGTTGAAGATTGTGACCTTTTCTTATTTGAACTGAGAAGTGGCAAGCACTCTCTTTACCGAAATTACATACATCAACCGTTCGACAACATACAAATTGATGAAGTGGCCCCAAATTGTGATCTCACTGCTCACAGGAAAAGAAGTTTGATTGTCTATGGACGGACAGGTTGTCAACAATGCGAAATGTCTATGGAAATGCTGTCAGAATGGGAAATGTCTACAAAAAGGTTGTCACGAATGAGAAATGTCTATGGACATGTTGTCATAAATGGGAAATGTCTATGGAAGTGTTGAAAGGAATTGGAATGTCTGCAGAAATGGCTCTTATGTCAGTGGACGCGTGGGGTAAGGAGCAATGAAGATGAATGGGTATGTAGAATGCTCGCTTGTAGATATACCAGGCTGAATTAGAGGACAAAGCTCTCTCAACATTTTTTACTAAGATTCCTTACGATGTTTCTCACCTCCGTCCGCATTATTACAACATCTGAGTTACAACAATCTCTGAAGAAATTTTGTACACTGCTAAATTGATGTTCAGCACGTAACGAAGCTGTACAATTTTGCATTCCGATACACTTAAGGTCAAATGTGTGAAATACTTCATAAAATCAATCAGTTCACTGATGATGTGAATATCAGGTAGACTATTGCGCTGTTCACGATGTTTTCAGCAGCACTTTTAAGAGACAATTGTGCAGTTCGACTGAATAACAACTAGGCAGAACCAAGTTATAAATCAGCATTTTGTCCAATTCATCTTAAGAAATTGAAGATGAAAGAGCAATAAAAATCAATGTTCCTTCGTCAAAGGAATATTTCGCATGTGCTACAAACTCCGGTATAAGACGAAAGAAGTCATGAATAAAAGAGCCATCGCTGTATGAATTTATCAATTATCTGAGATCCCAGTCAAATATTTAGTTTAACTTTTGACTTAGTGACTTCATTCATTCAAAATACATGTCTTCAGTGTTTTCATCTTCCTTGCTTTGATAAACCTAAGTAAATTACAAGAATAGGCAGCCATTGATGCATCTGATGAGATCCAAATTAAATGTGATAGACAAGCGCGTTAATTTCTAAAACAGGCGAAAATTTAGTATGTATTATTATATGTTTATTTCTATGCATGTGTTGAAAAGTTGATATTACCATAGCCCTCAGAGCGCATGAGCATTACTATACAGTCCGTCAGTGTTGCGATTCTTGAGGTAGGACAAAAAACACGTGCACACATATTTGATTACTGATACGCCATAATAAGAATTACGACGGTCAATACGTCCAACAACGTTTTCGACTGTATCCGAATGCTGTCAGCTACCTTAAAAACAGGATGAGAGCAGTGTTCCAATTCTTTAAATAGGATAAAACATAGGCGCACATATCTATCAGTTTTTGACACAGGGCATCAAGGATTTTCATAAATCCGTATTTTCTGAGAAATGTTGTGACGAATTCAATATAGCTAGTGCTTCAATCAGACCCAAAGTTTTAACCGTCAATTAATGTTTTTCATAAAATTATTCTTATATCTGCTGTAGTTTAAGTATAATGAATTAGATTGGTGTACAGTAACACCACCATAGGATTGTAATTGGTTCCATTATTATTTTTGAAAAAGGTTTCTTTATTCAATACTTCCTTCAGAAATGAAGTATCTAAATGCACATTAAAATAGAATTATCAAATATTCTATAAGTTGCATCCTCAGTTGAAAAATGGGAACAGACCTGAATAGATGCTATTTCATTCAATACGAGGAATCATCAGCAAGCCTCGTTCACATCTACCCTATTTAAAGCCATGGCCGGGCAAATCGCCAAAGTTGTGAGCCTGCAATACCGTATTTCTTTGAATAAGAGACGCGTCTCTTATTTTTTTCAGATCCCTGATTGATGCGTCTCTTATTCAGGGCGTCTCTTATTTATCAAATGTTCAAGTTTTCATTCTTTCATTAGAAAAAGATGTCTTAGTTTTTTGCTACTATTCTCTCAGGTAACCTTTGCATTCCTCACTTAGGCCTATGTCATGGGCAAATTTCGCCAGTAATTTTTCTTACATATAGACGCTTTATCATAATTCAGATATTTTGGAAATGAAAGGAGTTTTATGGTTTGTAGTAGCATATCTTGTAGACTCATCTAATACATTCATATACCAGTACATGTTGGCCACTATATATGTAGACTAGATCTGAATTTACCGAAACGAAAATACCGATAATCAAGTAGTATTTACAGCAAAAGTTACCGACCGGTACATGACTCCAAATGCAAAGGAAGCTACTGTATAATGCCTCCTTCAATGGTAGATGAAGTAACCTTAAGTAGGCCTCCATGTACGTATGTACAACAACAAGAAGCCTTATATATTATACAATATTGGTCATGATACCCGGTATTTACTAGTAGACTGACTTATTTTACTAAGATAAGTAGACCTAATAATCGCTCAGGCGGATGTAGCTACCACATTACAATAGCCTGCATGTAATATGTCTATAGCAGTCTATTTTTTGTACATGCGTCTCTTATTCAAGGGCGTCTCATATTAAATTTTTTCCTCTCACGGATGCGTCTCTTATTCGAGGGCGTCTCTTATTCAAAGAAATACGGTAATTAATAAATGCTGCTTTTGCGTGCATGTTTTTTTCATGTTTCATTTATGTTCATCAGACTAGTCAACCCTCATTCCTTAATGCGTTTCATTGACTTCATCTTGTTCATTCCTTGAATGTTGCAACATCAAAATTTCAGTTAGATATCGAACGTCGCACCAACAGAACGCAATTATTGCAGTAAAAACTCATATAAATATTTAATTCTTGAACCTGCATTCTCATATTCGTGAAATCTAGTGGATTGTCTAGATTTTGAGCAGCATTGAATCCTTCATTCCTTCTGTAATGATGTATCATCAAAAAAATAAGACTAAAGACCAAGCGGACGAAAAAACGCGCAAATTGGATAAAAATGGAAAAAACACGCTTGCATGCGCAAATTATCAAAAAACGAGCGGTCAACACTTTACGGTTCGTGGTCTACTTTTATGCTGCAAAGTATATTTGCGTCATGATGTCATTTTCCCTATACATTATTTTGATTATAATTACGCTGAATATCTAGCATTTGAACCATGGGAGCATTACAATGTTCTCAACTGAAGCATATCGAAGTAATTCTCAGAATCAAAAATATGAAGTTTGTAAACAATTTATTAATAACACAATTATCAACATTATTTAGATAGCTGACAATGTTCGATCAAATTGACTCCATTGATCTTCGCATCTTTTACAACTGTTATTTCGTTCATCATGTTTCTGCGGTTATTTTCAGTTTTAAGTCGCTTCTTTGCTTAGTTAATAGAAAGTAACAAATGCTGGATACAAAGGTATAATTCTGATCAAATAAAAATTCAAGAAGTCTTCTTTTGTAATGTTTAGTGGCTGTCTATTCCTATTCCACGCACAGAAATAGTCCACAGATACGGCCATAGACTTCATAATGTCATAATATTGCCGATAAATGTGACGCTAAGATATCTAGCATCTTCCAGATGCAGATGCATAGATATAAATCACTTTTAATCGATTAAAACGATCGCTGCGCTCTCTCGACAACAACATCGCTCATCGTACCGAACAGTTGACTTCTTAATCTTCGTGAAAATAATTCTATAAATTCATCTTACTGATAACAGCAATCAATTCCCTTACAGAGGCATATATAGTCCCTGCAGCATACAATCATGTTATAAATCATCAGCTTTTCAGAATGATTTTTAAGGCGACTACACTCAACTAACGCAATCGACATTTTCATGAAAAATAGTAAAGTGCGCAAAACGTTAAATTATGTGACCCGGGCCGAGCCTTGGTTTGACATTTTGGAGTCCGGGCGGAGAAAATCGGCCCGGTTCCAGCTCTGTTTGTCACTATTCCATATCACAACTTATAATGAATTGTATCGAACACTATAGGACTTGATCTATAAATGAAAACTTTGAAAAGATGCAATTTTCCTCCTGCATATTCCTTACTCAATATATAGAGGTATTCCTTACTTGCACTTACTCAATTTCCTGACAGTCATGACACTCGATGCAGCGGCGCCTTGCAAACAGCGCGGCTGAGAGCGATGCAATCACAGATTGCTGGATATTCAAAGCTAACTATCATTGAAACAAGACCAGCAGAGACCCATAGTTGCATTACATTTCATTCCAGGAGAAATCGGTCAAACTATAGATAACCACATCAAAATTACTATCAGATTGCTATGCTACACTTGCAGCGACACCGCAATACATAGAAATCAGCAGTGACGTATTTACTTCTATGCCTTAATAGCTAAACTCTCAATTCTTGCCAAACATTCATCAACAGATAATACGATTGAGATACGACAACACACACACGCAGGAAGTCGCTCCGCGTACTTCCGAGAGCTTGTTGTTTCATGATATTTACTTACATAAGAAAGCAAACATCGCCCATTATGATAGTCATCGTGATGTTGACTTGTAACATTGAGTTGTCTTGGCGCTTTTTCTGGTTATACGCCTCCAGAAGGTATCGTCTCGTTGTTCCTGAGGCCGAAGCAGCGAATTGAGCCAAGTTTATGGTTGCGTAACCAACTTTGAGATAAGACTTCCCGCCCTTAGTTTCCTGAAAGTCAAATTGTGGGTTATTAGTTCATTTTATTACATCATGAAAACATCACTGATTGCACAAGCGTGAGCCGCGCCAAATTGGGGTTACATGAACATGTGTCGATGTATGAAAGGTCAAACGCCGGTATTTTACATCACAAAAGTGAAGCGAAGTATCGCAGTTAACGATTCCCACAAGACCAATGAATAATTGATGTCAAGCAGGCTGCAGACGATTCCAAATATGAACAGTGAATAATACTTAACTACGATGCACGAGGCCAGTATTACAGCGATGATGTAAAGGGGCGGATGATTACTCTGAATGCCAATGAATTGATTGCTCAGAATTCCAATTTCAAGGAATTGATTGCTCTGAATTCCAATTTCAAGGAATTGATTGCTCTAAACTCCAATTTCAAGGAATTGATTGCTCTGAATTCCAATTCCAATGAATTGATTGCTCTAAACTCCAATTCCTATAAATTGATTGCTCTAAACTCCAATTTCAATAAATTGATTACACTGAATTCCAATTTCAATGAGTTGATCGCACTGAATTCCAATTCCAATCAATTGATTGCTCTAAACTCCAATTTCAATAAATTGATTGCACTGAATTCCAACTTCAATAAATTGATTGCACTGAACTCCAATTTCAATGAATTGATTGCTCTAAACTCCAATTTCAATAAATTGATTGCTCTAAACTCCAATTTCAATAAATTGATTGCACTGAATTCCAATTTCAATAAATTGATTGCTCTGAATTCCAATTTCAATAAAGTGATTACACTGAATTCCAATTTCAATGAATTGATTGCTCTGAGATTCCAATTTCAATGAATTGATTGCTCTGAATTCCAATTTCAATAAAGTGATTACACTGAATTCCAATTTCAAGAAATTGATTGCACTGAACTCCAATTTCAATGAATTGATTGCACTGAATTCCAATTTCAATAAATTGATTGCTCTGAACTCCAATTTCAATGAATTGATTGCACTGAATTCCAATTTCAATAAATTGATTGCACTGAACTCCAATTTCAATAAATTGATTGCTCTGAATTCCAATTTCAATGAATTGATTGCACTGAACTCTAAATTCAATGAATTGATTGCTCTGAACTCCAATTTCAATGAATTGATTGCTCTGAACTCCAATTTCAATGAATTGATTGCTCTGAACTCCAATTTCAATGAATTGATTGCTCTAAACTCCAATTTCAATAAATTGATTGCACTGAACTCCAATTTCAATAAATTGATTGCTCTAAACTCCAATTTCAATAAATTGATTGCACTGAACTCCAATTTCAATGAATTGATTGCACTGAATTCCAATTTCAATGAATTGATTACACTGAATTCCAATTTCAATGAATTGATTGCTCTGAACTCCAATTTCAATAAATTGATTACACTGAATTCCAATTTCAATGAATTGATTGCTCTAAACTCCAATTTCAATAAATTGATTGCACTGAATTCTAAATTCAATGATATAAGCATGTTGATCTGATGCACAATACCACACATTTTTCACGTCGTGCAAATCAGAATACTCACAATGCACTCAAGGTCAACGAGTGACTTAATTAGTGGTCAAATGGTCAGTCAAAGATTCATTCATTGTAACTTGTTCCACAAATAATAACAAAACAGAAAAGTCAAAGCTGTGTTATTGAAGTATTCCATCGTTCTCAACTTCACTCTTTACAGGAATAACTAATACAGGACATTAATAAGTAAAATCTATGACAGCATTGGAAGTGTTCCCATAAACTTTTATCAATTTGGCAGAACGCTATAAAGTGACAGTTTATCATGAATGTGCTCTAAAAGGTAATGGAATTCTGTCACAGCAGATGTTTTCATGGAGATATTTTTAATAATTATCGATGAATCAAACGATGTAAAGTGAAAGTTCTGGCATCGACTGCTGATGTGATTATTATATTATATTATTTATAAGGAAAATTATAGTTATTCTTTTTTTATTGACTTCACACGTATGAAAAATGGTCAACGTATTGTGGTATATATACGCATTTGAATTAGTTGATGATATTCCCTGTGTCTAGCACAGAGAAATGTTCACCTAAATTCGTTTCCAAGTGTCTCAATGCCGGCCTCAAGTTGGACCCATGCCGGCCTCAGGTTGCACCCATGCCGGCCTTGAGTTGGACCCATGCCGGCCGCAAGTTGGACCCATGCCGGCCTCAAGTTGGACACATGCCAGCCTCAAGTTGCACTATGACGGCCTTGAGTTGCACCCACGCCGGCCTCAAGTTGGACACAAGTTTGACATGCCGGCCTTGAGTTGGACTATGCCGGCCTCAAGTTGGACTAATGCCGTCCTCAAGTTGGACTCACGCCGGCCTCAAGTTGCACTACACCGGCCTTGAGTTGGACCCACGCCGGCCTCAAGTTGCACCCATGCCGGTCTTGAGTTGGACCCACGCCGGCTTCAAGTTGGACCCATGCCGGCCTTGAGTTTGACCCATGCCGGCTTCAAGTTGCACCCATGCCGGCCTTGAGTTGGACTATGCCGTCCTCAAGTTGGACCAATGCCGACCACAAGTTGGACCCATGTTGGTCTCAAGTTGGGCCCATGCCGGCCTGGCAGATACCGGCTAAGCCCGAAAACTTCCATCTCCGCACTAGTCACAACAAAATCATAAGTTTGATGATGCGGATTAGTGAACACATTTAGTTGATTAGAGATAATATTTTGGCTTTGAAAACAGCATGAAGATGAAAACGAATGCAGTTAAATGGATAGCTAATAAACTAATGGATACCTCCGTCACTATCAGGTGGACAATGTGTCATCGGTTAAAGTTAAACGGAAGATAGGATTCTATTGCAAAAAATGGCTCGTACTTCATTCACGTGAATAAGATACGATATTGGTAAGATTTCGATTATTTGATCAGAGCCTACATTCCAACTGAAGAACCACTAATCACTTTTGAAAAATGCTGCATACCACAGAAAAGCATCAAGAATGACAATATCATTTGAAGAGATTAACTCTTCGCTTTCGGAATATTTTCAAAAATCAACTTTGACAGATTCTCCATCGCCCAGGCTGAAAGTGGAAGAAATTCCTTCGACGCCTGCACTTGAACAGACGGCGGAAGGCAATTGATGCACGCAACTTTTTTCATCAACTTACTGACCTTGTCTGTTGCATCAATTCAGACAGAATATCTTTACTTCTCAAAGGCTGTGGGAAGAATGGCTGCGCAAACAATAAAATTTGATAGTTTCCTGACTTGGCAATATATTTGAAAGATGACGGTTATACAAAGGGGTAACAGGGACATCCTGGATATTCAATGCCTTGTGCCTGCTTCTCTGCTAAACTGACCTCACAGTAAGCGCCATGTCTTGACTACTATCGGTCGAGATCGATCTATACCGGTATTATTGCATGCACTTTAAGTAGATGTATGAAAGCTGGATGAAAGGGG
>CAJQUW010013964.1:0-45000 GCA_907163375.1 Prostheceraeus crozeri | reverse complement strand
CGATCTTCTGGTCCAGAGGTCGAGTCCCGAAAGTGTCATAAGTCGTCAGCATGGGCATCCAGACTATAAGATCACAAAGCTTCAGATTAAAGTCTCTTAGTGTTGAACCGGAGAAAATACCACGCATACCGGACAACCGGTCATTGGTCTCATTCACACAATACTTGACATACAGACTTAATTAGCGTTCATTTTATACTTCAATCTTAGAGCTTGGAACAGTAGATCTGATTGATCTCAGCTTTAAAGTGCCCGTGATTCAGAACATCAAGAAAATTTCATTCACCGCTGTTCACGTTGATATTCATTTCGTGTTCGATCGACAAACTTTATGACACTGAAACTCATCCGAGGAAAAACTGGAAAATATGAACAGTAAAGATTAACGGAACATTGAAAGGTCAACTCGACTACAAGGTCAGGAATCAAATACACCAGAACGTGGACTACACTGCCAGTTCAAGACTTTCAATCGTAACTGAGGTGACGGAGAATCTTCAGAATCAATCAACAATATATACCAGAAAGACATTACTGCAACATTTCCAGCGAGTCTGGAGGCTGATTCCACAGCACTGGCAAAAATCGTATCTAGCAAATTTAATATTGATTTATATCAAACGATTCTGACTGCGTTGCTGAAATGTCAGTGATAAATTAGCTATCTTGTGGGAATTCGTTGAAAATAAAAAAGGACAAACCAGTTGTTTTGATAAGACAATATTTTATCCTTTAACAAGAACAGCTCAAGTGAAGTATGTCCAGTTTCTAGACAGCAAACCTAACACCATAGCTCGACTATCTACTCAATCAGCTCCATAGCATTCTAAGCTCCTACTCGCTGTTTCGATCAATTATCATGACTTTTTTTCATCTCCCATGCTCTAATCCAGCCTTGTTGGCTGATATGCTAAAAAGTATCTCCACCTCACGTAATTATTGAAAAGAGATTAAATCCCAAAACTGAACGTCAAAAGTTTTCAAGTCTCGCACGTCAAAATTGAAGTCTAATTCAATGAATAGGCGCCAAACTATCTCCTGACTGCGGGTTAGATGAAACATCGAAATATCTCCACATTTTCTTCTCGTGAATCACATTAAACGAATAGCAGAGGAATTTGAACACAGAGATATAATCACTGCTAAAATCTCTTCCCTAAGCGATTCGACGAAGCCGGAAACAACAGCCATGGATAAAACTCGATTAATATTTATCATCTATGAGATCATTATCTGCTGCATGTTTTGAATGAATGTAGAAACTCAATTTCAGGATTCATAAACACAATTCATTCGGAGGAGAAAATGACAGCAACATTCCCTTTGTCTCATATTCCTTTCTCTTTTACATGTGGAAATGAGATCACATGACGATGCTAATCAATTCCTTTGCCCGGCTGAATATTCTCCCACATTTTTGCATGACAACTTTCAATTCGGACTGCCGTGTCGATGCACCGGTTATTCTAACTCAATGAAGACATCAATCAGCGGACCCTGTTGCCGCAGTTGGCATTATTGTCCGCTGAATTGCATTGAGTTAAAAACTGCATTATTGTCCGAAAGAAGCGCTCTATGTCCAGTCTCCATAGAAATTGTGCAATGGTCAGAATAGATGAGTGGAACTTCTTAGATATCCATGTTAAGAACATAGATTGTCATTTCAGAATCACTGTTCTAGACATCGCTATAGATTTCATCTTCATTGGGTTAGAATACCAATAATATCCACTTTCATCGCGCTTCAATGTAAAATTACTCGGAAACTAGCGTCTCCTCGGCATCTATGCATTTGAGTCCTCTAAAAGTGGATTGTATTCCTATATTTCTGCTTGCATCGGTTCTCGGGCCAGTGTATGAAAATGTGTGAATTTCGACCAATTTGATATTTTATTATGATGTTTCAATTACAAACAGCAAATATGGAGATGAAAGGTTTGCAGACATACGTGTAAGAAAAGCATTTAAAGAATATGCAAAACATCTTGCCCAATAATTAAATGAAAGCAGCATCACAACCAAGCGACTTGAAAGAATACGGAATTACCTTATCGACATCATGGTCGCTATATCATCTTCAACCTGTCATTATACATGATTTTGCATCTCAGCAGTGTTTGATGTTGAAATTAGCAAAGTCTGAAGTTTGTACCACTGCTGTTCCTTCAAAAGTCTACAATTTTTCCCGGCTTGAAGCACCTACTGCATGGGTGAGATTTTGGCAATTGTTTTGCCATTTCCGGAAACTCAGAAACCCCATTTTCATACTACTAACTGATATTTGTCGACCTACTCAAAACAATCTGTCATTGGCAGAAATTATATTAATAAACTAATCAACTACACGATAGACTTTAATTAAACAACTTATAGTTATCACCACCAAACCAAGGAAGATTTACATTTCATAAAAACATTTGCATATTGATCTTCGAATTCATCAGGCACACTCGATATGCAGTTCGAACGATACAGGCAACGTTCCCAGCAACCTTCCAGTACACAATTAGCTTCGGGACGGACACAAATCTGTTTCTTTTAGCAGCTAAAACTAAGCGTGCATCTGTCCGCTTGGATGATACGCTTGGTCTTCCTGATCCGTTCTTCTTTTCCACATTTCCTTCTGCTTTCCAACGACACCACCACCTCCATACAACGACCCTTGAAATTTTCAATTCTTTCGCAACAGTTGTAGAACTTTGCCCACAATGCATCATCCCAATTGCCATTCCTCTGGTAAAGTTATCGTGCGCCATTTCATAAGTCAAATCTGGTCAGCAGTAGGTGGTGATTCTGTTCAACTTCTAGCTGTTACTGTGATCAATATCAAATTTTGAAATTTGATGGTCCTATATCATTTCCCTTATCATATGGAGTTCAATGGTGATACATAGAAAGCGAGATATCATCTCAAACCATAGAAAAGAATGAAACAAACTTCCATTCAAGTCAATGATAGTTGGTTTCATTATTTATGTCAGTGAGTATATATAATATGACGTGGCTCTCTATAGCTATAAACGTATATCTATAGCTGATGAAGGTATCAGAAACGATAATACGGTTATATGTGACGGATAATAATAAAATATTTTTTGTAAAGAGGCGTGACTTTCGAAATATGTGCAACATGAGACAAAGAAATTTTGAGAAATTACACACTCATATTCTACATATAGTAGATTCTGCGCCCATAATTCGAAATTATCGGTAACTTAATCACTTGAAAGATATTTGATGAGAAATCTTAACAAATGAAGATGACTTATTATCAATCTTTAAAATTTTTGTTTCTCAAAACGTACTCGAAAATTCAACAACTTTATAGAAAAAAGACTCTAACCACAAACCCACTCTTCTGTTTTATAATGTTTTTGGACGAATCTCGATGAATAGAATTCATGCCAAATTTCCGGAAGAATCTCACACATGATCTACTGACATCTCTTCGTTTAGTCATTAAATTGCAATGCTCAATACCCTCCACTCAGACCAGCCATTGATCCGGAAAAAAATTATTTTCGATTATTAGGATAAAAATGAATTTCATCTTTTTCAAAGTATCTGATGAAATACAGCAAAATAGAATTTCATTTATTCCACATTCTGTTACTGGCCAATTATCAAACAGATAATACCAAAGCTTCATGTGTTGGAACTAGGGATGTGCCGATATATCGGCCGATTATCGGCAGCTTTAGTAAGATTCGGTTATCGGCCGATATCTAAAAAAAAATGCCGATAGTTTACCGATATTTCTGTCACTGAAAATTGCATTTTTAAATGGGTATTTTTTATCACATGTAGCGATTATCTAAAATATCAAATGAAGGAAAAATCAAATAGTTTGAATAATGAATATACACAATACACATATTCAGATAAGCTATACAATCAAAAATAGACATTTTATTGCAAGCTCATCCCAACAGCAATGTAAAACCATCAGGACCTGGTGAAGACGTCAAATCAGCAACAATTTCCTCGTTTGATGATGCAGTGTCCCAAGCTAAGTTTTGAATCCTTATCCAAAGCTGTTTTGTTTTCAAGACATGAATTTCGACATAAGCGTCAAGCAGTGCTGAAGGCCATTTTCAGGTAAACTACAAGTTCACAACAGAGCATCGATTGGGGTACTTCTTTCGTTTTAAGTATTAATATTGGAGCCATGTTTTGCAGTGAATACATGAAAAATAGAGTATCTTAACTTAAAACATTCACACGCATGGTTATGTATTGTGTGAAGAATCTATTGTCAAACGGGCGGATACTAAATGGGTTAAATAATTAGGGACACTGTACACGCTATTGTAAACTGACTATGTTGCATGAACATCAATATCGGTAGTGCCGATATATCGGCCGATATTTGATTTTTTATGCCGATAAATTATCGGTATCGGTTATCGGCAAAATTTCTCATATCGGCACATCCCTAGTTGGAACATGGAATTTTGATTCGGTCAAAAGCTCTTAGAATATTTGATAAACTGCACAAAGCTGGGAATAACTTCTAACTTGCTTTGTCTTTGCAATGACCATCATTAGAAAGACACAAACAGTTGAAATAATTATCTTCTGCAGACATCAAGCAAGAAACTCAATTACAGGATTCATAACACAATTCACTCTGAGGAGGTATTGTCAAACCTCTGCCTCATATTCCACTTTCTTCATTAACTGACGGGGAAATGCTGTAAAATGAGTGAATATCGGCCGCCGTCATCGATATTGAACAGCAGTCACATCGAGCAGTTTCGCCCAACTTCAGGTAAACTGTAATACGCTCTGGCTGATTCAGAATCAGTTAGCAGCATGACTCAATGACATGAAGACGCCGATTTGGCAGAGAACCAATGAGTTAGGGAATTCACCCACTTGAGGGAAAGATCAAACTTTCAGATGCTACAGCAAACATCATCGTGTCTCAACGGTTTGAATAAACAGCTGTTTAGACACCGATAGTTCTCCGTCAATTCAATCAATTTTACACAGTTAAGAAGACAGCAAATTATTGATGCGAAGATTTTGCTCCTTAACCGTTGAACCACGAACGTTGAAATCACAGAATTAGATTGTTTTATTCTTCCAGTTTACTAGAAATGAAGACTTTTGCAAAGCGATGATACATACTGGAACTTACTAAGTGGGAAAAAGGAATTCCTAATACCTTACACAGATAGGAAAAAAGTCGTGTGTCGCTTGCGGATTGCTGTGAATTCCAGCTAAGAGTTTCGATTGTTACGATTCCTTCAGATTCGAAGAATTCAGATCATTGTACACACGCCTTCTCCATAATGTTGGCCCTTCTGATCATTACAAAAGAAAATAGCAGGCGTACGAAAATTAGTTCATCTGATGATTTGACCATCCTCTTCTCAGCATCACTCACTGCATAGTGCATGCACTGAATGTATAGGCAGACAGCCATGTGCGAAGTGATGTCACAGCACACACGCCACTCACTCACTAGCTCTGGTGACGAAACGCGGCTGACAACATACTGCTTGAACTTCCGATAGTAAGCGATATACGAATTATCCATTCGAAAAGGAGCAAGTTGTCTAATTCTGTGATGTGGCATTTCAATGTTAAGGACAGAAACGAAACTTCCGCCCTAGAAACCGAAGCCGGTGCGCGCAGATGAATCTAATTCTGTGGTTGAAATAAATCAGTGCGAATAAAGGAGCCTTTCAAAGATGGACATTTCACAGAATTTTGTGGAGACAAAAAATCTTCCAAATCGCTATCTATGACAACACATATTTTTCGTAAAACCCGAGCGCTTTCGCGGCCTCTTTTCAAAGGAGTACGGCCGTAATGAGCACACACCGATGCACAGATGGTGACAGAAGCTCGCATCAGCTTCCACGCTCCAAAGAAGAACTTGCTAGTGTCTCTGTCGTCATGCGTTGAACTGCGATCAGCGACAATGCGCTTTCCTACTTTTCAATTATGACTCTCCCTAGGTCTCCAGTCACTTTGCCGATATCGGAGTCATGATCATTTCACATCTCCCTCCTTCTCTGTGAACCCATACAGAGCTGAAGTATTCGTTGAGACTTCTTTGGTGATTTTATATGCATTTTTCCTTGTCGATAGTTTACTCTTCGTTTTATTACTTTCTGTGTGGACTATGCCTTCTGTTACCACTAAGGTTATCTTTCCCTGATCCCTGTACACTACATTATGACGTCGTTTTCATTGCTCACGCTTTACATGTGCTGATACGAACTTTATTCTCCATCTGTGTATTGGCATGTGTTCATGGCGACCGTACTCCCTTCGAAAAGAGGCCGCGAATGCGCTCGGGGTCTACAATAATGACGACCTTGGCCTAGAATGCCAGAGGTCGGTGTTCCAAATCTACCAAGACGCGCAGTTATTCTCCATCTGTCTATTGGTATGTGTTCATGGCGACCGTACTCCCCTTGAAAAGAGGCCAGAGAATGCCAGGGGCGGATAAATCGAAGGGTTGTTAGTGAGACTCCGTTCGATAGCTAAAAGTGACTTCACGGAGTCTCACTAACAACCATCAGCATTTACCTTAAATCAAAAGCTCTTTTAGTGTGGCTGTTGAAATCCGACTGTTTGCTAACATTTTCTGTGCTAAATCGAAGGACAGTTTGCTAACGTTAGGTTTGCAACTACTCTTCAACCAATCGTTGGTTCGTCGGCCAATCAGAGACTCCGCTTGTCTTCGCTAACGGAGAGCTAACTGCGCAAACCAAAAAATCTCTAAACAACCCTTTGTTTTACACACATCCAGTAACTGTTACTGTTAGTGACTGAATTAGCCACTGTTTGCTCTAACAACCCTTCGATTTATCCGCCCCAGAGGTCTAGAATGCCAGAGGTCGGTGTTTCAAATCTACCAAGACGCGCAGTTATTCTCCATCTGTGAATCTATACATTAGTAAATTCTTGCAATCAAGCAAACTGTGTACTGACCAGTGAACACTTCACACTTGATAGCGCATCCGGCTGATTCCTCATTAATCATGCAACGTAAGCTCTATTCGCCCAAGTTCTGGCAAACCGTCGTAAAGGGTAAATTACCTGTCTGGCAAACCGTCGTAAAGGGTAAATTACCTGTCTGACAAACCGTCGTAAAGGGTAAATTAATTGTCTGGCAAACCGTCGTAAAGGGTAAATTACCTGTCTGGCAAACCGTCGTAAAGGGTAAATTACCTGTCTGACAAACCGTCGTAAAGGGTAAATTAATTGTCTGACAAACCGTCGTAAAGGGTAAATTACCTGTCTGACAAACCGTCGTAAAGGGTAAATTAATTGTCTGACAAACCGTCGTAAAGGGTAAATTACCTGTCTGACAAACCGTCGTAAAGGGTAAATTACCTGTCTGACAAACCGTCGTAAAGGGTAAATTAATTGTCTGACAAACCGTCGTAAAGGGTAAATTACCTGTCTGACAAACCGTCGTAAAGGGTAAATTACCTGTCTGACAAACCGTCGTAAAGGGTAAATTAATTGTCTGGCAAACCGTCGTAAAGGTCAAATTACCTGTCTGACAAACCGTCGTAAAGGGTAAATTACCTGTCTGACAAACCGTCGTAAAGGGTAAATTACCTGTCTGACAAACCGTTACTGTAGTCAAATTTGGCATTTATCAGGATACTTTTAAGATTTTTTGATGTTTAATCTTCTTACGTTACTACGGTTTGCAGCGCCTGAGTACATGTGGAACCATAAGATTATGATATCTGATATTCATTGTGAATACTTTTCAATGTATTTTACATCATATTAGCTATAAATTCAAAATCAAAAAAATTGATTTACGACGGTTTGTCAGACAGCTAATTTGACCTTTGCGACGGTTTGCCAGAACTTGGGCGTATCTGTCTCATTCACCAAATGGAGTTAAACTATCAGAAACTTCGAGGGTATTGTAGACAAGGGATTCGCCTATCTGGCTCATTGGCCAACCACTTAGGTCCAAGGCGCCCCGGAGGTGCATTACAGAATTATCGAGATACTGTTGAAACATTCGGATATATCGACAATATGAGCAGCCTCGAAGAAGTACTTCTACGCAATTCCCTGCCGTCAATAGTTGTTCATGTGTACAATCAAATGAGAATTGCTACAATGTCCCAAAATACATTCTATGCAATAAGGAAAGAAATAATTCCATCATTTCAGGAGATATGACTTCTTTAATATTTCATCTTCTTTACTAATTCTGAGAGAGATGGCAAAACGCGGTCAAGTGATGAAAGAAGTGTCTTTCAAACGTCATTAAACAATTCCCTCAAGACTATCTCGTGATCTCTGGCTAAACCTTCGACTTGCGTGGATCGAGGTGCCTCATTCCTTATTAACGCTTGTACAATTCTCGACCGTAACCTGACAATAAATTCTGACTGATATGAATCTATTGTTCTGCTCAAATGAGCGCAAGTAACACTCTAGTGAGTAGCTCTGAATAGAGTCACCGCTGTTCACGTTGATATTCATTCCGTGTTCGATCGACCAACTTTATGACACTGAAAGTCATTCGAGCAAACTTGAGATTATGAACTGCAGAGATTAACAGAACATTGACCGGTTTGTTTCAATCTTGAAATGTTGTAACCCTCTCGACTGCATGAACCGAATTCATCCACCGATATATAGTCTTTCAATCTTACTACCACTAAACTATCAGATGTCACTTGGCAAGACCTTCAATTCCAACAGAACCCTCAAATCTAAATCTAAAAAATACATCAGTTTCCTTATCTACGAACGAACACCTGCATTTCAAACTGTTATTGATCGAATGATTTGATTTGAAAGTCATATTAAACAAAGCTGACATGAACCTTGATAGAATGTGATACATTCGGATAGATTCGAAGCTTTCCGTAGAGGATGACTACTATTTGTCCACGTGCATGCATCGCGGATATTTATCCTACAGTAGGGCTGAAATTGATTTCAACTAATCTTGATCATAGCCAGGATTAGAATGCACACAGACATTTCAACCACGGTCATTCGTTTATCAACCTCATAGTACGCCGACAAATGAATTGTTTCATCATAACATTTGAATTCGATAGATTTGAGTGGCCCTTAACCTCTACAGGACGGACATTTAAGTATAGGATATCAAACGATATTTGAAAGCATTATCAACATAACAAACGACGGCCGCAGGCCGGAGAGCGATATCTGATGGTTTCCGGTTGTTATAATAATAATAATAATAACTGTTTATATCCAAGGAAATAGCAATCGATCTTTACAAAGTGCATATTCAAAGAAAAATCAACATCGCTTAAAGTTCAAATTGTAGAAAGCACAAATGTAGCGAATTAATGACATACTACGCCTAAGCGTCCATCGCTTTGGCAGGAGGAATCGGCCAGATGACGAAACAGGGGGAAGAAGGTAGTCATGTAGTATGTGGTCCTCACAGAACATGTTGTTCAAAAGTTTAAGAGCCTGATCGTGTCTTCGGTCGGACAATGAGGGTAGGGACCTGCAATTACACTCTGAGCCGCAGAGAAGTCGATGAAATCGCCTCTGCAGTTGGTCCAGCTTGAATTGATCGGTGGCTGATAACCCGATAAAAACCGGACAGCAGTATTCCATCAAGGATCTGACTTCCGCAAAATAAACTTCTTTCAAAAATTCATTGGACACGAGAGGCCTTAAAGCCCGCAAAATGAAAAATCGACGTGAAGCACTGCGAATTACGCAGTCGATATGAGTAGACCAAGTGCACTTCTCATTTAGATGTGTATTGTATTATTATGTATATAATACACGGAATATATCAAGCAATAACCATAGATTTCTAAATGCTATGGAAATCCATGCAGAAGTCTATGGAAATATCCAAATCCATTCATTTCTATTCGTGACATTTACCGCATGAAGACGGCATGAATTTCCATCAATTCTGTTTTTAGCCTACCACCACATGTACATCAATGGTGTCAAATTGTTGTTCTCTAACTTACAACTCAGATCCCAATGATGGCATGGAAAGAAAGAAAATTTTGAATCTCGACATTCTTGAAATATAGCATGACATATCATATTCAAGATAGCATGACTCAAGCTTGATAAAATGCATAAATGGTTCAATGGTCCGTCTAACTCTGATGGCATTCAAAGTTTGTCAGCTATAAATTGTGCATTTCATGACTTCCTCTAAGAATGAGTGAACTTATAGCAGCATCAAGAATCAAAGATGTCCTTCGAGGTTGCTCAATGATTGAAGAAGATTCTGCGCCATTTAATCAATACACAAGACCGAAGTCGTGAAATCTTGCTGTTGCAGTTTATGGAGCATAACATACCACCAAGCGGGGTATCAGTATCAATGGACAGTGACAGATTGCAGTATGCGCTCAATTAAGATGGAATTCGTCGATGGACCCTGTTATAAGAAGCAATCAGGTCTCCAATCCAAGCTTCTATTTCGCAAAATTATGAAGCAATTCTTTTATGGGCTTATAGCAATACACCAACAGACCTTTCCCGTTGAACCCCAACTCTTCAAACTATGTATAGGAATTCATGAAAATTTCCGTGTGATATTTTTTCATATAATACACTGATATCAGTGGAAGACCAGAGATATCTGCACTAAACTATGCGTTATGCTAATATTCATAGACATCCCTGATTTAAGATCTCTAACTGATGGAAAGCCGTAGTTACTACAATTACTTAATTCATTAGTTTGAAATCCACATACACTTTCAGTTTCAATTAGACCATACAAATTGTTGACCAGAATCAACTTCAATATAGCGTGACACCACGACAGCAAAAATATTTCAAAACCCTCGACAGAGCAAGCGCAAAATAGTGAGGAAGGCATTTGAAATATCTGCGTTCCATCAAAGTTGTAAATATCGAATTTCAAATAATTGACAGCCATTGCACTGAAAATCCTATATTGGAATGTTGAAGAGGTAAAAATTTAGAAGTATTTGATGCACGTTCTGCATTGTGCTTCACGTAACGAAGTTCGTGACGGTTGTTCTACTTAGTAGATTTTATTATCATTTTACGTTGGCCATTTCAAGGTTCTCTATTTTCGCATGAGAATCAGAGGATGATTATGACTTCTCTCGAGCTCTCAATGATAAGTACTTGCAAATGATTTTATTACAAGAAACTGACACACATGTTCCCACTCAAACTCGTTCAAGCTATGCCCTTGAGAAGAGCTTCAGATTCCCTGAGAAGATCAAGATAACTTCTAATCAAAATATAACTGTCATGTTGTACCCGATAGTTGCTATGCAGTGAGAGCGTAAATATAAACAAAGAAGTATTAATAGTTTTATAATTAAAGCGACAAAGATTTCAAATGATAGTAGTTCACAACTTTATAATAGCTGTTGCTAAAATTAACTCTCGAATTTGCCGCAACATTCACCTTTACTGGATTCAGCCAAGAAGTCACCTCATATTGTGTATATTCTGTCTATATCTACATCTCATTGGTTCGCACCTGCTCATTCTAGTAATTTCAATGCCGCATAAATGCCGTATTTACAGAAAATTGTGTATTAGAGGATAAAGAACGATAAACAGTCTGAGTGCTTCATTTTCTTGTATGAGAACAGAGATCTATATGATTTAAACTATATTTGCCTTTTTAAGACAGTGATATATTTTCTCTTGGAAAATTAAGCATTGATGAGGAAACTGAAGCTCAGTTATCCTAAATATATCTACAATTTGTCGAAAGTTATCCCAGATATGAGATATATCTGCGATTTACGGCAACTTCACATTTTACAGTCATAGATATAGATGCAGTTTAAGCATTTTCATCACTTCAAATATCATTGATGTCATGATGAAATTTCTAGGATGAATTTTGGTTAGAAATAAAGAACTAGTCTGGAAAATAGTCTCATAATAGGAGTGAAAAATGCTTTCATGAATTAGACATTAATGAAGTTCCTGGGGAAGACTATACTTCCCATCAGAGTTCGGTTGTCGTCTCTGAAAATTGTAACATCTTCAATGACCCTTCAACTGACTTATGACACCAAATCAACACAACATTCAAGTGCTATTATCACGCTTGTCTTTGTGCAGTCGCGGAATTAAACAAAAACATAAAGCGATCATTTGTGAGCTTTATTTTTGACAATAACTTTGTCGTGAAGAGAAGAAATCGTAAAATTACATTTACTGAGTTACAACATCCATACGATGCTCAAAACCCAAGTACATGGACAATCCGATTCGATCGATCAACAAAAATTATCGAGAAAACTGCCAGAGTGGACAACCGCTGAGCTATCGATGCAACGTCATGTTAATCAATGCGTTGACGACCGACGTAATATACCATGACATTGAAAACCCACCAGAAGGCGCGAGAGATAAACTGGTCGAACTGATATCGACCGTGCTATGTTCACCTGTGATAAAATATCTAGTGGAGCTTGTTATGATGAGAGAATGTTCTCATGCAAGCAAGCGATTTTCACCTGCGTTAAAATATCTATGTGGAGCTTGTTATGATGCGAGAATGTTCTCATGCAAGCAAGCGATTTTCACATGCGTTAAAATATCTATGTGGAGCTTGTTATGATGAGAGAATGTTCTCATACAAGCAGACGATTTTCACCTGCGTTAAAATATCTATGTGGAGCTTGTTATGATGAGAGAATGTTCTCATACAAGCAGACGATTTTCACCTGCGTTAAAATATCTATGTGGAGCTTGTTATGATGAGAGAATGTTCTCATGCAAGCAAGCGATTTTCACATGCGTTAAAATATCTATGTGGAGCTTGTTATGATGAGAGAATGTTCTCATGCAAGCAAGCGATTTTCACATGCGTTAAAATATCTATGTGGAGCTTGCTATGATGCACAAGCAGACGATTTTCACCTGCGTTAAAATATCTATGTGGAGCTTGTTATGATGCGAGAATGTTCTCATACAAGCAGACGATTTTCACATGCGTTAAAATATCTATGTGGAGCTTGCTATGATGCGAGAATGTTGATGCTTTTATGTATGCAAGCGAGATTCTACGTGCATGTAACAATGAATTGATGCACATTCCAATGAGACAATGCATATTTAACTGACAAAAGTATTTGAACGTTGACCGCTAACTAGAAATCAAATGAAGCGAATGATATAATCAATGGCCGACAGCATTTGCATCATCGGTGAATGCTGATGTCAGTGGTTAGCTGATAAAAGATGAAGTTCTGTTTATTACCTCGTGATAGTCGTCAGCTGAACAACTGATGTAACTGATCGCAATATTTTCTTCACTTCTTCTATTTCACGACTTTCCATCAACAAAAGTTCCAAAACATCGACAGGTGAACGATGTCTTCAGCCACGACCCTCTGACATGTTATGATGACAAAATGACTATGATAATTATGATGTCTATTCGACGGTGTTCAATACGAATTACCATAGTTGCTGTTATCTACGAATACCGCTTGCGTACAGATTGAGATTTCCACTCAGCGAAATCAGGCTTTCGGGCACACTTAAATGACAAGAGGGTCTGCAATGGCACGGTGAGGGCGCTTACATCCCCGAAATGAGGCCCTCAATGGACTACCTACCAACTCGATGCATGGTTGCATGTCTACGCAGCATCAGGACTTAAAACCTACAGAATTCAAAATATCTCATAAAAATCGTACAATGGATGAGTCAATAATCAACTTTAAACAAATACATAAATCAGCTAAAACATATTTCTAGCTGGTTTGAAAATTTAGAATTGACGGTTTTCATTAAATGTTGAAAAACAGTCGAAAAACATTTTCATACTGTCAAGGTCAATTCATGCAGACAAAGAAAATGAGAAAATGACACAGTTTCAATCTGTCAAATATTGAGTACATTTTCATCATTAATCGATGCAATTTGTCGCTAGACCACAGCAGTGCGAACAGTGTCGCTACACTGGACATTTCATATGTTATCCGATTTCCGATCAGCACTGATAAACATCGTTTCCGTGTGCAACTTGATGTGCTGAAACGCAGTGTAGTATTCAACACTAGTATTAACACTCAGGTGAGTGGTTTTGTTTTTAGTGACCGTTTTAATTAACTGAGGAAGCGATGAAATATAACGTCTAACAACTCATTCTAAATGCTTGTACAATATCATGAAAATGAGGCAGTTAATTACAACCTCAACAATGCTATGACGACCCTGGGAGCAGTCAACCCTCCTCCATCAACGCTTAGGTCATGTTGTCGGGATTTTGTAGTTCAGCTGCAGGTGAGCGTGGAGGTATTCTTATCTACTCACAGAATAATTGCACGGTTTTGGATGATCCATTAACAATTAATGCTACCAAGCCGTCTCCTCTGATTATCCTGCATATCTTCAATATTTGTTTCATAATTGTCATTTCTTCACTCAAAAATAAAATATAGTATAATTACATATTGGTGCTCGCCAGCAGATAATAAATCATATATTTCAGTAGTGACACTTAGATACGGTACGCGAAAACTGCCCTCGAGGTTAAATACCGGACCAGTTGTTGGAGATCCTGACAACTAGACATCGATATCATGCTTCAATATCAACATAAACTGCATCAAGCTTCGAGACATCAACCTGATTCAACTGCACAACATTTGAAACAGAACTACCAATTCTGAAGCGGTGCACGAGAGCACAGACGTCAATTCATAGCCACAGGCAGTTGAATTTCATCTTCACTTAGCAGCTATGAGAATTCGGCTAGATCTCATCGAACTCACCGCTTGAAGATCTCCGCGTCCACATCAACCCCCCCCCCAAAGAGGGGCCATCATCTGGCATGAGATGGCAACGCAAAATTCCTCCAGTCACATCTTGTGGCAATCCAAATGTGAAATCCTTCAACTGATCTACACGAAAAACAACTGAAGAGAGATGTCTACTACATGATATCAGCAATGTAGAATA
The DNA here is from genome assembly GCA_907163375.1 of Prostheceraeus crozeri. Lineage (NCBI taxonomy): Eukaryota > Metazoa > Platyhelminthes > Polycladida > Euryleptidae > Prostheceraeus > Prostheceraeus crozeri. The sequence continues at coordinate 30,072 of CAJQUW010013964.1, read as the reverse complement.
GCGTTATAACGACATAATCTGATAATCGTGTTATAACGACATACATATTACGGATATAATGATCATCAAGCCACACACTACCACGAATACTACGAACCTGTGTAGATTGCGAATATTACTTACTGGTACAAAAATGATAGCTTGACGGAGTACCTCCTACGAAGTATTTTTCTTGCTTGTTAAACGATTCGCAAGTGCACCAGACCATATTTATAGATAAACTTTTGTACTCTATTAATGATCAGACATTTAACCAGAAATCGATTTAGATAGCATCAATTTTAGACAAATTATGTAGATTCCAAGATCGTTTCATAGGATAGTTGAAACATAGTGCTGAAAAATCAACAAAAATTCTGTTGGAAAATTCAGCAGAATGAAGATGATTTTATAACTTCTAATTTGGCTAAGGAAATTTCTAATTTGGAGCTTTACGATGCAAGGTTCTCATTGTCTTAGATCGTTGACACCACTTTCTCTCGTTGAATTTTATGTGGGCATTCCTATTTACTGGCGCATTTGCAAGAAGTCACGTGTGGTTGAAGCACACGGGATAGGTATACACTGTATACCGCATAGCTCAGCACTCAGAAGCTATAAAAATACATGTATAGGCTATAGCGGGTGAAGTTTGACGCAATTAGTGAGACTGTAGTAATGTAAACGATAGTCAAATTATTTGCAAAATAGTACATTACTGGTAGATCTAGCAATTTTCTATCTATAAGTCAGAAAGTTTCAAGTGGTTATATGAAAATAGGCTACACTTATACGATCATATCAGTGCCACATTAATGTCTTTATTATACAAATTGTTATTATACACATCAACTTTTTGCCTAGTTACAGTGAAAGTGACAGTGTAGTAAAAAATTCAACGGAAAAAAATTCAATTGTGTGTATTATCATTTCAATTTCTTCGGCCTATTTATCTATTTTTTTTCTCACGCAAGTCGGCATGGATTGATGTCTCCGATTCTTTCACTGATAAATACAATGACATTCATTTGTGGCATGTAACCCGCTTGTACTTTCAACATGCATCAATTCAAACTCGTATAATAGCTATAGCACCATGGCCTCAAAGTTACTGTAAAAAAATAGTGCATGTACCGGAACGCACTGAGATAAGGCTTTGACTTCAGAAATTGCTACATCACTTTTTTGCTAATAAGAGAACATTTTCCAATTCCTATATAATATAAATTATTACATAAGATTATACAATTGTCAACATCTGGATTCAATTGTCAACATCTGGATTCAATTGTCAACACATGGATGATGGCATGACTAAAGTAAACGATAACATGACAAAGTCACGTTGTCAGCATGCAAAAAAACCTGTACTACGAAACACTTTTTTCTTGCTCTACCCCAATAACGAAAAATAAACGAATGTCACTGGAAAAAAGCAAAAATTCAGGCATATTTTCGAAAAAGCGAATGTCTGGGTGGTCTGTAGTAGTCTACATAACTCAGCAAAAAATTCTACAATGAAAGTTTAAGTGTAATCGTAATAAATATCCCATCAAACTAAGATTTCAAACAACTTTCAAAAAATAGTGTGTTCTGTCTAAATGTATAGGCCATAAAACAAAGTTGAGGTAGTCTTGCATCAATTTACACACAAGATGGTTAAGGAAATGGTATTAACTTTGTATTAAAAAACTTTCAATCAGATTCTCCCATGGTGTGAACTCATTTCTGGTTTATGTGTTTCAAATATTTTGCATTTCACTTCTAACCCGAAAAAGCCAGAACATTTCTCAACAAACCCGACAAGAAAAATCTAGCTTGGACTCGAGTCCCGACTGCACACCTCAACTATCTATTACGAAGTGTCTTGTTTCACTTTGCTGGACAATGTAACTCTATAGAAGCTATAGCTATATTGCGTGATCATTGATGCAGGCTTAATGTCGCATGGACATCGCAATAATATCAGACGGAAAACTATAGGCAATGTTCGTTAAGGTGTAACTAGAAATTATTGAGACTTTCATGAGAGAAGATAAAATAACAGATCTATGGTCTAAAAATTGGTCAAAACGGTCAGGTTTTTCAGAATTTGTTGAAGAAAGGTACTTTTATTTATTTCTATCACATTTATGATAAATAAGGAGCTTAAGCACCATATGTCTCAAAATTATCATCGATAGTAGCAAAGTCGTCCATTAAATTGGTATTCTGAAATAGTCTCAATAATTTTTAGTCACACCTCGTATCTTGATTCAATGTAATCGACAGCTGTGTAACTCGTTCTGAGATTTCCATAGAAACAGTCCAAACACTGACGAATAGTCCATCAACACAATGGATTCTCGTTGAAGCCTACAGTCGCTGCATAACATAATAACTGCACACCGATGGCTACGATTGCGTCATTCGTGAAATCTTTACCACTGGACACCACCTCAAACGACAATAGATGACCGACTTTGCAATGTCAACACTCGCGCTCCCTCATCAACTAGTTAACTTTAGTCATGTGGTTAAGTCTGTCATCTCATTACATGAATATTAAAGCGCTCTTTGTCATGGAGATCGGAAAGATAGAGAAATCTTTGCTGGCTTTTTTCGAGAGAGAGGGGTGTAAGTTCTCGGTATCATCGATTTTGTCTACAGGATATCAGATAACTAAGATGGCAATCCTGTGCACTCTATCAGTGCGTCTGCTTTCGTAACCACTCACCAGATGTTACCACTGATATACATATCATGAAGCCAGGGATATAAAAATTTAATTGAATTTCTGATTTCTCAGTGATCCTTAGCCTAAAAACACCACCCGACGTTTCTGGAGTCTTCAGTGCAAGCAGAGTGGTTCCTAGAGTACATAAAGAAGCAAAACCTCATTAATTTCGGTCACATATGGTGTCATGATGGCGCGGGAAGTCAAGGCATCAGTGGAGCAAGACAAGATATTCGGAATTTTTGAATTTAGTGATTTTTATTTTGCTTTCTTGGCCACATTCTGCCATTGCATGCACCATTCTTGACCGGTCCTTCAATAATATTAGTAGTAGTTCGGATGCTCTTCCTGCCGACTTCCAATGACACTTTCAGGGCTCGACCTCTGGACCGAAAGATCGCTAGACCAAGCACTTAACCACTGTCTCACGAAGACCATCATTCATTTCTTAAATCTTATCATATTTCATGATTTACCTATTATTGTATATAACAATTGAAAAATGAGATATAGTCTATAGCGGAGTACTTAGGAATTCATTGTGTTATGATTTGATTTGGCATCAAAAAATACTGAAGTTGTCTTCATAGATGACATCCATTGATTAGGAATATATTTAGATATCAACTTTGATATTAACCCTTACCAAGGCTGGCCATTTTTGTCCACTCAGTTTTTAACAATGCGCCACTCTTTTAGTAGAGGGTTTCAAATATCAAGATGTTCCATGTTTAAAGGTTTTCGAATGAAGTTTCAACGAGACTTGATTTTGCTTTTAAATGATCTGTTCTATATTCCTATAATTAATAAAATCAATTGGCTGGACACTTTTGGCCAGCTTTGGTATTCCACGTTGTGTAAAAAAACACGTGATGTCAAAATTGATTTATTCTTTCTTCTAACTTATTACTCCAAAATACAATACCTATTCAATAATTGCGCATTAGTGAGGCGCAATTTACGTTTCCACTCGTATAATATTTTTCTTTCTATACTCGTATGTGAATTATCTGCCCATATTTTCGTCCCAACTCAGTGATGAAGTGATCCGAAATCAAAATGGAAAAGACTTTATGCAGTGGAAAAATTGGTTTGACTGCGTATGACCGTGTCTGCATTGTCATGTGATTTACCGAGCGATGTACCATCAGGCGCAGACTTGCTGCCTTGCTGACTCACTAAACGTCGCTTGGCTGCTATTATTTCCAACCTTGCATTCTTGCGCGTGGCTCGACCGGTGATATTCCGGACCTTGAAATCAAATAGTCAATTATCTGTCGATGTGTTTGCTCAATGATATGACCCATACTGACGCTTACAGCTCGTGATATTCATTCTAAATCATGACACAGAAACAAGGAAACAACTTCAACGGTATTTCACGGCAACTGAAGGACATTGCGATACATCGTGGACTTGTGCAACTGCAGCCTGCGTGTCTTGTGGACCACCAAAGTGCTCGTGGAAGGTGTGGTGCCTGCATGCACCGCAGAAGAACAAACCAGACTTGCGACATGTGTGGAGCGTATGTCTGCAAAGACCATTCTTCCACAAGGTGCTCTGATTGCGTATAAAAATCCTCCATCAACTCCCATAGTCTTTGAAATTTGTTTTAGATGAAATAGAGATGTCTTTTTGGTGTATTCGAATAGATAAAGTAGGCGGACACTTTTGGCCAGGCCTGGTATTCTACGTTACTAAAAAATGGTACACAGGACTACCATAATTCTCTGAGCTTGCAGGCTCTGTACCTATAAACATGAAATCTTACTTTGCGGATGGATATTCGGAGGAAGGTTGGGTCAAGGACGGCGTTGCTACAATTTGACGTCATTTTCGTTTCGAATTCAAATTCACTATCCCATCGAACCTTGTTGTTTTCGATGTTCTTCCTGCAAAACAATACCGGAAAATCAATGAGTCACAATGTCAGAGGAAACTCATCAATGAATCGGCACTTGTCTCTGACAAACAAATAAAAGTTGAATTGAAAGCGTTCTTTACCATTACCGGGTAGTAAAATAATCCATGATTGGAATCCGAACTTGTAAATCGCTTCAGTTAAAGTCCTATTCTACCAATTCAATATACGGTATCATGGATTCAGCTGTGAGAATATAGGAATAATACCCATCGGAAGAAGGCTTTAATGACGATAATCTGAAGGCAAGTTAGTGCACGAAGATTTCGTCATTAAAGCCCGATTCATGTGGGTATTATTCGTTTTATAACCTAGAATGAATACCTGTTTACATCAGGCTTTATTGTTAATTGTATTTCCATTGTACCCGCGTTAAAGCCCGCGTGAATAGAAAGCTGATTAACATCATAAGTTCCTGTCTATCCATTGGTGAATAGAAATTTCAGGACATTTCAGGAAATAAAGCCTCCAGAGGAAATAGACATCTTCACAAATGAGGGTTATAATAGTTATTTACGCACCTAGTGCATGATTGCAGGGGCATCTATGATTGGTATATCAGTACCTTAGATGTTACTAATAATAGATGTCCCTGATGATTGCACTTCTTTATAACATTACACGAGTTAGATATCTTAAATGCCCCAGCCCGTGGGGTGAGGGCCATTTAAATCTAACGAGTTCAAATGCTATGATGAAGCAATCTCATGCACGAGTTGCGTAGAGAATTTGATTTGACGACGTGCTATGATGATGAAGGACAGATTGTGACTGACATGTCTATGATTATCAAGAGTTTTTGAATAGAAATTTAGCTTGAACAACAGTGTAAATATCTATTCACAGATCTAGTCTATACTAAAGCAGGACAATATGAGTCATAATTGACATAGATTCCGCTCCTTCCAGTGCATTGGAGTAAATATTATCTCCCGCGCGGGCAATTATCCGCTTTACAGTTAAAAACGATAGGATATCTACATTACATGCACGGAGGCAAATAAAATAGTCTATAACACATGACATAGCTGGCCTTGAGGTATCATTTCACTCAGTTATGATCATCTCATGACACCATAATTTAAAAAAAAATGACTAATGTTTACCTGTGAAGCGGAGAACAAGTCACCCTCAAACGTAATGAAGCATGCGAAATATCAACAAACGCTTCATCAAAACGTCTTCTCAGATTCTTAATTGAACATAAAATCGTGCTATGGGCGTGGCAATATATCAAACACTATGCAGTATGCACTTCGACTTTTTTATGTGAATATCATTCTGACTATTGCCTCAAAATAACCTTCGCAGTTGGCAGACTTTCCTATCAATGAATACAGAATATCCTAAAGGAATGAAACGATGCATGGCGCATATAGGGGGCATATACGATGACTAGGAATCAGAGAGGACTTCAAAGTGCCTCCTCTTTTTGTATAAGAAGTGCCAAAATAGTGTCTACTTACTCCTCATTTATTGTCTCTTCTTCCCAAGGTTGGAAATGTGCTCGCCGGGGTGTGTTGGAGAATGTCATTTAACAACGTTAGGATTTCGGATATTTGATGGAATTACTCAGAGTATGAGGACATGGGAATCGAACAGGATTTGTTTGCATCGTGGATCGGGGAAGCATAATACATTTACAGATTGAAGTACAGGATTGATTGACACATCCCTCCAACACACATTATTACCTAGTGAGTCTTTTGTCAGCCACAATGTGTGACACCTGGTTGAGTGTTCAGGTTAGGGGAGTACTAGACGACTAGACGAGTACCTGCTGATGACTGAAGGACTGCAGTATTGTCTTTTATCCATTAATCAATAGCTGAAGAAGTGGCTGAAGTATTCTATTCCATAAATTAGTGGCCAAAGTATATAGCTGGCTTTGAATTACTGATACCATGCTATTAGTAGTTTGGCTTGAAGGTTAATGCTATGTCGTCTTGGAGGATGAAGCCATCAGATTGGATTACGTAGAGTCTTCAATTGAGGACTTCAGTCATACTTTTGCTCATCGATAGCTCAGTTGGTAGAGAGCCGGCCTAGAATGCCAGATGTCGGTGGTTCAAATCCACCAAGTCGCGCACTTATTTTCTGTCTGCTACAATATCATATTATTGTGGATGAAAACAAATAAAGAACAAACGAAGAAATATTGGTTTCCCTGAAGTATTGATTAGCCGTGGTGTGAAACGTGCGATGCCAAACAGATTCTCGTGAAGAAACAGCATTTTCCATGTGTGTAGTCTTAGGTATAGTCTATAGCATTAGTTCAAATTAGATTCCGTGTAGTAGTGTCATTGTAGATTTTTTATCTCCAGTATCCATTCTCCATCGGTTTCATGTTGTCAATAATGTCCATTTTCTTTGAACCTCTACTTTCATTACTAGTATGAGTACAGTATATGAGGCGTCAGTGTTGAACGTGTATGTGGCGCTGTATGGAAAACATGTCGTAACGGTAGCCTTAAGATTTCCATTTTTACCCGTTATTGGACTAAACTGATCGCCACGAGAAAGCTACATAAGCGTCTGATGAGAACTGGTTGCTCCAATACTCACAGCAGCATTGTGATTGAAATCCTATGGATTGGAGAACGTCTTAGGAGATCCATCAGAGATGTGACAAAATCAATTCTTGAGTGTTTCTGTCATGTTGTTGAAATTCACTTTGGATGGAATAGTAAGCCACACATAAAATATCATATGATGTCACTTTTCCAGGTTATAATTTATCTGAATAATCACATGAACTGACATCATTTTGAATTACGTGTAATTCCTAAGACTTGAAATATCTTGAATGAAAAAATCAACAAGGTTGAAAATCAATTCGTCACTTAACCACAGAATTCATCATTTCACGAATGTGATTATAAAATTGCAGAATAACATGCTATTAATGAATAAAATGAGAATAAATTGCTATAAATAACATATCAGAAACCATGTTATCAGTAACATTGTCACGTGTAGATTCAAGAATTGGGAGAGAATTTTTTACTTATTTAGTTATCATTGTTTCTAAGAACTTTAAAACCAGAGGGAGGCATCACCTGATCATGTCATGGTCAAGCGCGAATTATGTTGATGTAAGTACACAAACAAGAAGAGAGATGTGGTAAAAAAAACTGAAAGCCTCGTTTAGCGGAGAAAATTCCGAAGAGCATTTAGAGAAATGTATTGATGCTACAGATCAACGGGACATCGGAATAAGCGAATGTTTGACTGCACATTTACATTTCAACCTTTATTTGTACTGATTTGATAAATCTCTTGATAATGATCATTCATCTGACATTACTACTATTATAGTCCTGAAGATTCTCTTAGAATGTAGTAGTTCCCATCTATTGCACGATTGTCACAGTATGTAAATATCGTGTCTAGAACCTGCTTCCTTCGCCAGAAGATGATTCAGTTGTCTCGGCAGCGTACGTCCAAAGCCGGATCCAAGTTTGGTTCTTACGACATTCGGAGGACCCTGGAGCATTCTTAACACAGTATTCGAATTATGAAAGACATCTAAATTCTGCCATTGACGTGGGAGTTTTCTATCTGTTAACGGGTTTTCGTTCTCTGTGTATCGACCCTCATTCTCGGTGTGTTCGAGTGCACACTGGCCTTGTCAGAGTCGGTTGACTTTTGACATAACAAGTACATCTGTTGGAGCTCGTCGTGGATGCAAATTGCCTAACTTCACTAATAAAATGAATTAAGACGCCAAAGAAATTCATCCAGGTAGTAGGATAGCTCAGTTAGTTAAGAGTCGCATTTCGGTGCGGTTAGGTCTAGGCTTCAAGTCTGTCCGCTTCGAGAGGCACGACTGCTCTCACTCCTAACCTGATGAGAATTGTGAATGTCTGAAGGCTGTCCATCCGTTCCTTAGTCGGTTTTATGCCTTGGCTTGGAAACATTTCATGGAACACATTGGCGGAAGTATTCTTCCATAGAAATTGGGGAAACTATTGCTCCTATTCCATGAATTATATTCTTGGAATTCCAAGAAATATTCCATGGAACATTCGCAGTAATTCCTACAACATATTCCATGGATTTCCATCAATTTTGTAATCGGAAAGTTTGGTACTCTTAATTCTCTCAAGGACACAGGAGTGGAAAGATCAAAAGTATAATGTAATTCTTAGTTCAACATTTTTATGGGATTATTCTAACATGTAGAAAGAATGCCATGAGCGATAATTGTTTGTATAGAAATTGAAATCTAATACATATGTCAAACTTTCCAGAAATCCATACATTCAACTATCTATGTCACGATCATTATCTGTTGAGGTTTTATTTTCAGGCTCTTGATACAAGTCCCTCCATCTTCACCCTCAATGTCTTGGGCTGAAGTAGTCGACTTGTGCAGCAAAGTTGGAACGATTTGCTGCCACGAAACTTCAAAAACCGTGAAATGACATGCTCTTAACCGCCTTTCAAAATGCATGATAATACATACCTTCACATTTCCTAATCCATAGACTTCCTTCTGCTAAAATCACTACTAAAGAATTTGTGATACCAAATTGAGAAAAAGAAAATGATGACAAACCTTTGGTGATCATAGCCAAAAACGGAAATATGAAGTTTCACTTTTCAAAACATTGACTAAATAATTGCACATTCAGTGCATGGCAGAACAATATTAATGGCACTTCATAATTAAGTAACTTTCACTTACCGAGATGAGTAACTGGTAAAGTTGCCCCCACTAAGCAGACGTATCTTTGCAAAAAGCACACCATTAACGAAGGGTACCGATGAGAGCTCCTCAACACGGAGGGCAACTTTAAATTTGTGACGATTCTTTCTACCCAAAAACGACGTCATTATCACCATCCTATAAAATGCCTCACACCAATCATATCGAGATTATCCACCAACAAATTTGTTAATTGACTCCCTTGGTCGGATGATCTTGTGTCTGCAATTTTGAAAACAAACGTTATAGTTCAGCAAAATTCTAAACATCAATTACCATCATGGATTTCATGAGTTACATAGACGGTTAAATGCATAGATCATCACAATAATTATTAACATAATCATTTTCGGGCTACATCGGAAAATCAATAATTGCGGATGAATTACAGAACTGCACAGCTGCATGCACAATAATAGAAATATGAAATTCGCCGTTAATGGCATTAATAATTTCGTAATTAATATCGTAAATAGAAATGAGCATAGGCAAAAACACAAAACAACACTCCATCTGATTATAATGACAATTGCGCTTTCTAACAAGAAAATAAAGGCATGATAATTATTCACGAACAGTGAACTTGGGAACTCAGAAAACGCTTAGTTGCGGAATACCTCGTCCAAGCCATTATGAAATTGTGTGAGCATCCAGTGACGAAGATTAAATCTGACAGACGTGTGAGATTATCGGACAGTTTTAGCGTTGGGATAGGAGTTCATCAAGGTTCTGCTCTCTCAACGCTCTTTTTGCCACTCTTCTCGATGTCTTATCTGAATCTGTTCGAACTCGATGGAGTTTTTGGAGACTGCATTCAATAACTTGAAAAGTGCTCGAAAGCCAAGCTCTCAAAGTAAATATCAAGAAAACGAAAGTGATGAGAGTGGTGGACAAAAGGTGGTTGATGAAGCCAAGCAGGATCCGTATGGAATATGCCGCAAGCGTGTACTGAGAAATTCTAAGATATGTAATTAATGTCGGAAATGGGTAATGACAGGTGCACATGTATAAATAGATTCACGAAGACATAAGGGGATGGATTTGTCGGTAAGTCGTGTCAGCGAAGTGACGCGGAAGAAGACAAGATGATGAAGAACACGAATGAGGAGTATTATTAAGTGTTGACCACACTGTGAGTGTCAAATGTTTATACCGTTAGACTACAGACGTATGATTTTGGGTTTCAAGCAAATTTATTACCAATGACGAAACCTACATTCTTCATTATCTTGTGGACCCAGTGATGACTCGTTCACAAAATTATAAACTCCCATTGTCTCAGACAGTTGGATGCTCCAAAACTTGTATAGCATCTATGACTAAATTATTGAACAGCGGTTTCAGTCTGAATTAACGTTGAGAGATAACTTATTGCCTATCACTTTTGTTGTTGACTTATTATTTATTTGTGACTTGTAATGAAGAGTGTTGTTACTTTCAAATGTTGTACATTCAATACGATTCTTTTTATTGGGGAAATCCGAGAAATAAACGGTATTCCATTCTATTCTATGGTGTTAAGAAGGTGGATCGTTTTTGTTATATTGGTGACGCAAGACTATGCATAATGACCTCTTAAAAATGGTAACTTTATATTGTGATCTCTTGATCAATTAATATCCTTAGCTAAATAAGTGATCTGCTGCCTTAATATATGTGCTAAAAAAGTTATGAAGTATTATCTTAAATAAGGAATTTACTAAACTTTATTATGGATTCAGTATAGGTGTTCAGTGAAAAATTGCCGTTTAAAATGACAAGAAAAATAGCTTTCTTCGACCGATTAGTGATACAATAAAATCAAAATTGAATACTCTACCAGATTACTTTTGAGACAGATTACCAGGTACTGACTCTTGAGACAGCCTACGGCGAAATATTGAGTAGGCCTTATTTAATTTTGATTTTATTATGATATAAATCGGTCGAAGAAAGCTATTTTTCTTCTCATTACGATATTGCCGACTGATGAATGTCGAATTCAATTTGACCATTTGAAAGTCTTTGATGCTCTCCATTTCATTTTTGCTTAGATAGGGCACACCTTAAATCTGCAGCAACGGAGTCAGGTTCGCGCTTTGATCGTGTTGGTGTAGAGGATGCTTCACAAGGATGCGTATTCGCGAAAGGCACTAGATGGTTCACAACTTTTTCGGTAAGCCTAGGTGTCCGAGTTCGCTGAAGCTCACTTTCGCCTCAATACCGGAGATCTAGGTAGAACTGAGCCAGGAGCTCTTCGGGAATATTTAGACTGGAAAGGGTTGACGATTCACGCACCATTCCCTGCTCCAATTTTGGAAGCAGTTTCATATTCGTTTCGTTTATAATTTATTTGTTTTTTGTCATTTTATTTGATTTTGTTGTTTCATTTCTTCTACTATTTGAAACTTTTGATAGTTCTCTTCAATCCAAAGGAAATGAATTTCATGCAAGTTGCCCTAGGTGGCGCTGTTGATTAACTGTCACAACTCGTTACCCCGAAAAATCCCAAATAGTCCTCGAGGGGTCATTTACTGTGTTGGAAGATGGCCGACGGCATCATGAGCTATTGTACACATAATTTTACATTAATCCCTACGTCGTGTATTGCGTAGTTTAATAAGATGTGGCAAAGTATGAATGCAGAAACATGCGGTATAGTAGGCCTACTACAACTGTATGACAACTCAACTCAACTTCTAAAAAAACCGAGATGTAATGATACAATAATAGAAAAGATTATCACTATTACACAATCTGAGAGAATAAAATGTAGATCTACCAAAACGATACAATTTTTTCGTAGGCCCATCTTATCCATAGATATTTCTGCTATCGGATAAATCACCTAACAGCCTTCATGAAAGTGGCATCAGATCTGAGACAGAAAGCCTACTGCGAACAAATTTCTGTAACTTATTCCACTTAGCATACGGTATCAACCAATGATGCATAATTCCCACCACTGCAAAAATGATAATGAAAGGATATAGGACTAGGTAGCCAACATCCTACAAAATGTAAGTGTAGTTGAGACCATTTTCATAATATGAAATTTCACAAGCAGCTCTTCAACACTTAGGACTGTCATACTTCATCTGACTGTAAAATTAAGACTTGTCACCAATATATTGCCCTAATATTCATACATCAAAGTGTTTTGTCTTTCAAATGTATCACTTGAGTCACAGATCGTTGGAAAATAGACGCGTTGTAAATGAATACAACTTCTTTAATAACAACAACAATTTTGTTTTCACTTCGACTTTCCATAACTATTCCAAATTCGGCATGTCGTCGACCACTAGGTCGAAAAATACGCTACCACATGTATATAAGTCCGACATCTCAGCAGTTTCTCAGCAGATATTTCAACAAATGCTGTTATTGTTTCTGCTGACAGAATCATTGACGATTACGATCAGCATGGACATCTCACTTCAGTGGACAGCTGAGATCGACAATCTAAGGTCCACACAATATTTTCGAATCAAATATACTACATCTGTTTGCAGAATTTACTTCAACGAAATCATCTTTACAAGGAAAGCCGGCAGAAATTTTCGAGCAAAAAGGGAAGATGTGAAACCAGCTTAAAAGCTGTGTTCTTCCCAGCATATGTCGAAACAAACCGCAAAGAAAACAGTGTAAGAGGCGAAAAAGCAGACATTGAGAGTCAATTTGCTGTTTCAAATTGTCTCAGCTAGCAAAAGACTTAATAAGTATGATGCAAAATAGGTTAAACGATGTCTTCAATGCAAAATTGATAAAAAATCGGCTGATATTGTTAAACTTCGTTTCTGTCTCGCATCGCGTCTTTCGACGATCCGCTATTTTTCTACACACAGTTAAAGCATATGAAAATATTATTTACTGTAATAAAACAAGAATAAGACAAGGTCTAGTACACACACAGATCTAATAATAAGAGTAGATGACGAAGTCACTGCATCTTTGCGTGTCGGACGGTGAAGCGGGAAAATGTTTATTTACATTTGGCGAGCGCTCCGATCTAAAGGCAGAAAGCAAATGATTCTGTAGTTGATGATGTAAAGTGTTGCACAGACCCACAAAGGAATCTGTGCGGAAAGAGAAATAAAATGAAGCATGTAGATTTCATATATAACGCCCACATCGGTCAGTTGGCATCAGATTTTACATTCGTTTAAACATGGTAACGTCTTGTTGTGTGCCTCACTGTACTAATCGTTCTTCGAAGATTTCCAGTATTTCTTTTCATCGTTTTCCTTTATCAAACAAAGCATTATCACAGAAATGGTTAAATAACATCAAAAGAAAAATTTTTAATCCGTCCAGGTCATCATTGTTTGCGCTGCTCATTTCACAGAACAAGACTTTAAAAGTGATCTTACATATTCGAAAAAGAAAGGCTGTATCACGCCAGTTGCTCGACGAATTCGCGTGCTTAAACGTGATGCTGTTCTCACGATATTCGAAGGGTACCCAGACTATCGCATTTTAATGAATAATTTTATAAAAGCATCCTCCAATGCTAACGTTGTAGAATGCGGAACCTTTACTGACATTGAGCTTGATTTCCGCTGTAATAAGCGTTTTGAGCTTCATAAATGTAATGATTCTGTACAAACACCATCCGAATTGTGGAATCAGGATCGTGAAAATCTATATTCGTCTTGGATATATTCCATGAAATTCAATTCTGACTGGCGTTGGAATGTTCTATATTACATCGCAGGATACATAGTTCGGAAACTGAAAGATAAAATTGATTGTACCATCTGCATTGATGCTCTGTTTGACAACATCTCTAGCGAATAGCGATTCAATTGCCGGGAATTTAGATGTAAATTTTGCTCAAATTCTCGCTGTGAAACAGAGAGGTGCTTTGTTGACACCAAGTTATGGGGTATTTTCTGTTGTTTGCGTTGCAGAAACTATTTTCCGATCAATATTTCCAGGTGTGACTGATGTCTCACTCTTGCCTAAGGAAAACATATTGACATTTAAATTGATAATCTTGTGCTACAAAAGGTTGATAGGATCACAGTTTTCCCCGATATCAGTGGACATATATTTGACAATGACCTTGGAAGTGAATCTGATCACATTATCAAGTTGATCCGTATGATTTGCAATTCTTACGTGAAAATTCGACTACTCAGGTACGGTAAGCTGTATTTTGAGAGAAACATTTTTTGTTCTTCAACACAATCTAGGCAGCAAGCGACAAAAGCAGTTCTGTTTAGAGGAAAGTAAATATTCTTCTCCTGATTTGCAGTCGTTTTTACTTGCATGTGATGTGACCATGTATTTTTGTATATAGTCCTAACATTATTAAATAGCGGCTTCACGTACAAAAATGACACGTTTAAAAATGAACCATCACACTGATTTTTGCGTAATTTTTGAAAAATAACTCCTCTTTATTAAATTGTGTTTTAATTGGGACTTGCTGATATCGATAAATTTTTGCCTCATCTTCTTAATAAAACTGAAATGTTTGCGCACATTTTTATTTTCATGCCATGTTTTAGATCATTCATTAAAATATCACAGTGCACACATTCGCAATATATACCGGTATACATGTATATACATCACTAATCATTTGTCAAAGGTCGACGGAGAACTTTGAAATGAATTCCGCCCTGTAAGTGTAATCAATCATTTGTCTCTTCCTATCGCCAAAGCGTTGACGGCGCTGTTTGTTGCCTTTACTTCGGAGCAGTGCAATAACGTAAACATGCTTCACGCCTTCGCGTTGCCTCGTCATCTACTCCTATTATTAGATCTGTGAGTACACATGACCATCAGAAATGTAATTCATGAAGAAGATTCAAAAGCACATGACTGTGATGACATCAGAATTTCAAACTGTGCCATTGACAACATTGACACTGGCCAGGAAGAGGTTGATTGGAAGTTGTCCGAAGCTCGCCTGATTAAGTTACAGCGCCCACGCATCAACCGGAAACAGGAGCTCCCAAACTTCTAAAATACTTTTTTAAAGAGCTCAATTTTATTGCGGAATAATTAACCTGGAGCACGAGGCGACGGCTTCTTTGATCACAGTATTTGATCAATCGGTCGATGAATTGAAGGAATGGCACATTTTTAGAATCTTCTATTTGGACAATCCTTCGAAAATGGACCCTACCATACATCCGTAGACATCGGATGTTGGCACCTAGTTGCTGATGTTCAATGTCTGCGGATACATCGCACTCTTCGGTGAATCACACATTCACAGCAAACAAAAACATCATGTACTCGTCTATGCTACACCAAAGTTGTCAATTCGAATTGATGTAAAACGCATTTTGTTTTGAAAATATTGTCATGAACGTATCATGATGTACTAGACTTTCCATGACAAATTGCAATTTAAAGTGAGATGCCATTTCAGCATATCTGCATAGATTTTTCCTCAGATTTTGCGGATGACCAAATATTTAATAAAAACCTCATTTTGTTTAGACTTAGATAATTCAAAATACTTTCAGTTACTACACGCGCTAAAATACCATGCGTCCTCTAACAGAAGAAGAGACAAAAGATGTGTTGTCTAAGTTAATGAAGTAGTAAGTAAAATCTCAGCAACCATTAACATGATGAAATTGTATAAATCATTGTAATTGAATTGAATTATGATTACATTTTTACAGTCTAATGGATTGTGCATGAAAACCGACAAAACTCAGAAATGTGAAAAATCTTAGTTTAAGGATGAATTTTTTGAAATAAATTAACAATGTTCGTAAGGTAAAATGTTGAAAATGTCAAATTTGTATTATTAATAGGAAGTTTTAGAATCAGTTTTTCCTTTTAAATGTTCGATGTTGCATATTGTCGCACTACTACCATCCATTCAGTGTAATTTGATGGATCTATAGTCTTGTAGCAGTGACATCAACTGGCAGCTTCAATATATTTTTAAAAACGATCCTGTGTGTATGATGGATGCTAAACGGTTGCAAGTAATCTTGAGACATACTGTGTAATATACACGTTTCAAAGGATGCCATATCACTTTTCAGTTACAGTTCCACTTGACATCTCTGAAGTGATATTTCATAGTTATTGTCACGCTTAACTTTCACATGAATGACTACCCTTACGCCTTGTCGAATGGAAGTCTACTCCCATTTCTCAAGTTCCTATTTTGCTTTGAATAACGATCTCCTGAAAAGTTTCGTAAAAATTCTGATTTAACAACAAATTTCCTTGACGTGTTGCTGAATCACGTAGTTATGTATAAAAGCATATAGTAGTACAGCAACTACTGCTGGACGATATATATAACCTAAAGAAAGAGATGCACAAATTATGCTGAAAAGGCCAGTTTTGGGCTTCATTTTTGAAACAATTGCAGTCACTTTCGAAGAAGTCGTTCGATTTTTCTGATCACTTGTTGTTCGGATGTTCCAGACGTCTTAACATTCAAAAGGCTGTCGTTAGCTTAAATTTCATTTCATTCACACAAGATCATTTGTTAAAAAATGTGTGTTAAGTCTGGGAATTAAAAGAAGCATTTTTCATATTTTGCTCGGTCATCACGTTGTTAGATTGACAAAATTTGCTGGCCTTGCACTTATTTGCAGTTATTGTTGCATTGTGCGTCGATTGATCAAGCCTCGTCTGGGTGTGAATTCCATTCAAATGGCGAATCACATTAAGATCTTGCACATTCAGTAGTTGTCTGATTCTTCTGCAAAGCATGGATGTCGGACATGAATTGAATTTATTGCGATTCACTTTGTCATCCGACACTTTGTTCACCTTTTTAGAGAGATTGAATCAGCAACATGAAAGCTTTTAAATGTCGAGAGAAAAATTGCAAATCAGTTCTACCTTGAGAAAAGAAAAGCAAATACCGTATTCTCTCAGAAATTTACCTCTATTGAAGGTTGAATTTTTACAAAGTCTATTAAGACACCTCTTTCTATCAAGACATACTATATAGATTTTCAACTGAATAGGTCATATTATCTTCTAATATCAATATTAACTATATAATGGGAGAATAAAACGCTGTGAATAAACAATTTTCTAAAAAATACATCAGCAAACATTGCTTGACTGCTCCTCGATCAAATCATTCGAGTTCAAATTAGACACGGGACTGACAAGCTAAGCGTGCAATACGGATGACAGCTCACATAGATATCGACGACGTACATTGAAGCTAAATTATATAAAAACGAAGTTAAAGATACTATCAAAGAAAAAGAAAAGTTAGCATGTACCTTTTCATAAATGACAGTGCAAAGAAAGGAAATGTCACCACTCATCTTCTGTATTGCACACAAAGCTTATCAGTCCCGTGTCTAGGCTGACTGAGAATGAGCAAAACATCTCGTTCCATTAAAGTTCAAAAACGTTTGTTGAACACCAATAATGAATGTAGTTTTATTTTTTATTTATAAATGAGCCAAGGGAACAAGTTTCTTCCGTAAGTTTTCAAATTGTCCAAATCTATCTCAATGCTGTTGGAAGAAACCGTTTGAAAACACTTTAAGCACAAAGGCATTTAACTGAAACACGAAGGCTTTTATTAAGCTATACCAATATCTTTCCCACGACTAAACAATCTAGTCGATAATCATCTGCACTGCTATTACAGATATTTAAATTTCATGGCTAAATTGATTTTTTTTAGCCAACCTGCCATTAAGCCGGATTCTTTTCATGAAAATTTTCTATTAA
The DNA here is from genome assembly GCA_907163375.1 of Prostheceraeus crozeri. Taxonomy (NCBI): domain Eukaryota; kingdom Metazoa; phylum Platyhelminthes; order Polycladida; family Euryleptidae; genus Prostheceraeus; species Prostheceraeus crozeri. Next base: position 12,078 of record CAJQUW010013964.1, on the reverse strand, counting down.
GACAGTCCTTAGAAAGAAAATACGGTACGCCATATCACATTTCCCGAATTTACACCCTGTTGCATCCAGATATTTGTTTATGGGTGCATTAGGCATAGGATGCATTTGTCTACAAAACATGGGAAATACAAGGGAAATTCTGGGACCGATTCTGATATACACCCTGATAAGGAAAACCCAAAAATATTGAAATGGAATGTGTCGATAGAAACTGCAATCACTTTCAGCATGATCAAGACATTACCTGTCTTTGAAAGGAACTACTACAATTGAAGTCAAGAAATTATTTTGTGTACCTAGTCAATGTTCAATTCCGTGTTAGACCTCCGTCGTTGAAAGCAAAGCAAATCATAATACATGATATCAATGGCCATCTTATCCCAGCTGGGGTTTAAGCAGGGCTGCCACTCTTCCGAATTTCCGGGGTTTTTTTAGTCAAGTAAGTAGTGAGAAAATGATGTGCCAAGGAACAAATAATTTGGATTTCGAACTTTTTTAGATTTTGAAGGGGCCCTTTTGAGATTGCGAGTGGGCCCCTTTGAGACTGCGAAGGGGCCCCTTTTGAGACTGTGAAGGGGCCCCTTTTAATCGTGAGGGTGGCCTTTTCAGACTGCGAAGGGGCCCCTTTTAGATCGTGAGGGTGGCCCTTTAAGACTGCGAAGGGGTCCCTTTTAGATCGTGAGGGGGCCCTTTAATCAGAGCTGGAAAAATTTCACTGAAATTTTTTAATTCCAATTCCGGCGCAGAAATTTCAATTCCAATTCCAGTCGAAACAGTTCAATTCAATTCCAATTCCATAATAAGATTCAATTCCGATAATTGCAAGTCGCGTATAGTGTCTTACGTTAATGCATCTAACGTTAGTTCGTTTCAATCTAACACATGTGCCATTATCCTATCCTCGTTGTTCCTGTGTGCCGTTCCCTGCGTCGTTCCCCTGTGCGTTTTCATGTTAGTAGCTCATATTTCTTGTGTACATGTATATATATAACCGGTCAGCCCACGCATTCTTCGTTTCGCAAACGAGATATTCAATATCTCGTGAAAAAAATAAAGTTAACGGTCATCAAAGAATCAAACGGTGAGAGACAGATGAGATGCCAATAAATCTATTACTAAATTGACAAAAGAAAGAAATTCAGTGTGCGAATAACGTGATTGTTGATGAAAGAAAAAACGGCGATAAAAATGATATCATGAAACTTGATTAACGGTCTGTGTTAAAAAAGGAGATTAAAAATTCCGTGATAAGAACGAAATGTGCTCGGGTCGAAAGCTAATGAGCAGAGATTAAAGGAAACTCCTTCAATTTTCAAAAGAAAGTGGTTTTATCTTCGTCTCAAAAATTTGTATAAATTAGAAGCGATGAGAAATTGACACAACAACAACACATACGACATCTTCAGTAGCTGTTAGAAGAACTCCGGGCTCTCGCGGTGTAACATAACTACAGAAGTAACAACAACAACTGCCCGCCAGCGAACAACAACACAGCAGCGTATACGGCAACACATCAGCGAGCGCGATTGAAGATTGCCGGTATAAGTGACACTGATATTCATGATATTTATAGTATTATATTGGTATAAGTGAGTCCGATCGAATTGAAATGAATTCAACATTAAGAAGTGAACTGCAAGTTTAAAGTTTTTCTTTTATCGTTGAGTATCGTATCTGCATAACTATAGTCTTGAAAATTAATATTGTCAATTGTGATTGGAAGTTGAATAATAAAGTTCATGTAATTGCCATTTTAATTGAATCATTAATTATTAGAATAATTTGTTGACGCTGTCTATATTGTGCTTTGAACTGACAGGCTGCCCTTTAATGCAGGGTTAATTTTCCTCTTTCCAAACCAATTGCTTTTCGTGTGTACAACAATTAAGTAAATCTCCAATTTTTGTGCTTATCCTATCAATAACTAAATTCAACAATTGTTTTATTTTGATTAATTATCTTACTTGATAAATAACTAAGTAACAGATTGAAGAAAGATGATTGTCTTATCGTTGTCTGCTTAATCGCTGAAATAACATTGTCCGGGGCTATAGGCCCATCGAAGTCACAAAAATATCCTTTATTCAACAATAGAATAAAGCTACCTCTGTCGATCTATCTCTCTCTTATCTCTGCGTGCAGTTGACACAGCGGCCGAGTGCTGTGATTTCAATTTTTGTACAAATAGTTAATCACAGGTCTATCGAAAAAGTGGAATTGAGGTTTATGAAGGTCAATTCCAGTATATTTAAATATCCTCGATTCCAATTCCGACGAAAAATGGAATTAATTCTGGATCAGAATTAATTCCAATTCCAACTTTTCCAACTCTGCCTTTAAGACTGCGAAGGGGTCCCTTTTAATCGTGAGGGCCCTTTTGAGATTGTGTGGGTACCCTTTTGAGGCCCCTTCAAGATCGTGAAGGGGCCATATTTAGATTTTGAAAGGGACCCATAAAATTTTGTTAAGCATCTCTTTGAGATTGCGAACGGCAACTGTTTTAGTTTTTGAAGAGCTCTTTTTAGATATGAATAGATCTATTGAGATAGTAAAAGGCCTATAGGATTGAGACCGGCACCCTTAAAGATAACATCATGTGGGGCCTTCTTAGATTATGTAGGGCTCTTTTAAAATTGTGAACGGTGCTATGCAGATTGTTGGGGGACCTTAAAGACCCTGCAATTTTTAAGTGTGATCCAATTCAAAGCAGATGCTTTCTAAAAATCCGCATGAACCTTCAGCAGAAGATTCTTCTACGAGGAAGTCGTCAGTGATCCTTTTGTCAATCCTAAGAAACTGGACGAAACGCAAGTAATCAAGGTTTTGAAATAAGAAATAAATTTTGGTGGGAATGTTTTACGAAAAGGTTGTAATACGTAATTATGGAGTTTATTATGAATTGAGTTCTGATTGCTTTGATGCTCTCCAAAACCTGTCTTTCAAAAAGCGTCTGCCAGAAAAATATGAAAGAAAAATCAGCTAAAAAGTTTCGGGAACACAAGGGAGTGACGAATGAATATTTTGTACGATCACTTGTTGCAAAAGCGGCTAAATTTCGGCGAAGACACCAGCGAAAATTTGAAATCTCGCAAACAACTACAGAAGTGATAAGGATTTCTTTCGTGCTAATTTTGCGTTTACTTCCGGTACATTTTATACAGCATAGAAAGGAAGATTTTACCACACATTCTCGATTTCTCGAAAGAATAATGGCTCTCCCAATGAAAAATGGCTTACGGAAATGCCTGCCCAAACATCTAGACCGCGCTGACCATGGATTCTGTATGAAGATATTTTCTGTGACCAGACCGCTCTGCTGAAGCAGTCTTCCAAACGTCGAACAGCTGGACAACAATTTCCTAGTGGTTTCATGAAAATTCTTTATAGTAAGGACGGGATCTTGCACCGTGTGACGTCATGCCACGATTAATAAAAAATGGCAAAGCTGCACGAGAATAGTGCATTATAAATTTGAATGTAAAATTGTTAAACGAAATGAAGAAAGCTGTCTTAGATACAGTAAAGCAAAATCATCCATAGGCCTACATGTAGACTTCGATAATATACAGTCTTTATATCACGCTGAAATCGTCAATCGTTCAATAACTTCATGCTGATTTTGCATTGGGGGCAGGTAGACGGGTCTTAGTAGCATACTCTGTCCAACCTTCGAAAACGGTTCTCCTGAAAATAGTAACTGTTCGAGTCATATACTCTAGTGCGCCTTGTTGAAACTGATGATTGAATAGGCGTCAGCAATAATCTTTTACATTTACTTGCTAACTGTGAGGATTCAGAAGCATCTTTATTAGAACAGACCCAACTTCTGCTTGAACACTTTCAAAACTCACCTGGTTGTGTGATATCGAATGATCGTAAGTTTCATACTTTGAGGGGGCCCACGACTACGTAATTTAGGGGGGGCATTCCGTTTTCATTTTTGATAAGAGTGGCAGCCCTGGATTTAAGTCAAGCTGTATAGCCTTTAGGTAGAAGCATAATAGCCTGCTTTTTCTGGCTTTACAGATCTAGTACATAGCATCACGTATGACCTATTACAGAAACTCTACATAGCCCTATTTACAAGCAGGTTCAATAAATTCTCAAACTTGTCGATTCAAGTGTGTAGAGGAATTCATAGGAAACCTATTTGAAGTTTATGATGCCGAAATGTCTTTCAATTAACAACAATGAAATTAAATAAACGATAGATCAAATTGCCATGCAAAAGATGCGCGGCTGGTAGGATTCGAACCTACGACCAAGGTTAACTAGACCTGCGCTCTAACCAACTGAGCTACGAGCCACTTACGCGACTCTGTCAATTGGCAGGATCAAACCCTCACCACCACACATCAGTTGTCAAGGCAATAATAATCAATGAATAAATAAGACGTCACAATTGTGACCGCCGACACTAAGGCAAGTAGCGGGGATCGATTGTCCACCAAAGCATCTTAAACCATGTCGTGAATGCAATTAACAACAATGAAATTAAATAAACGATAGATCAAATTGCCATACAAAAGATGCGCGGCTGGTAGGATTCGAACCTACGACCAAGGTTAACTAGACCTGCGCTCTAACCAACTGAGCTACGAGCCACTTACGCGACTCTGTCAATTGGCAGGATCAAACCCTCACCACCACACATCAGTTGTCAAGGCAATAATAATCAATGAATAAATAACACGTCACAATTGTGACCGCTGACATTAAGGTAGACTCTTTCAAGGTAGAGTCCATAAATGAATTGTTTTCAGAATCAGCGAATTTCTTCCGTTCATAATCTTGGCAATTTCAATTATTCAATATTCTTTTCAAGAGAGGGCATCATGCTAGTCTGCATCTAAAAGTCATAAAGACGTTTCCGAAAGAAGTTCACCGTCGCTCCATGTATTAGGTTTAGATAATATTAATGTGAAATACTCCCTCTTCACCGAGATCCATCCAATTGCAATCAATTAGTACTTCCAAAAGACCAATCTCGGGACGAATTTTTATTAAAGTTGCGAGTTTCCGAGCGCTTCGCTCGCCTTCAGGCAGGCAGAGGTAAAAGTGAAATCAGAGGGCAGCGCCATTCAATCACATTGCCAAGAGTAAAATTCACTTCGACTACATGATATAATAGTTGACACAAGTGCTCTATACAAAAATTCTATGTTATACATACTACTATCAATTTGAATAGTAGAATAAGAATTGAGTGAGAAATGAGAAGAAGTTACGGAAGCATTAAACTTTAATACTGATGAAGTAGTCACTGTAGGATAGACTTCCATCTTTGATCCACCAAATATCCCTTATCACGATTGAATGTTTCATTGGTCATAATGTGCAGGCCTTCTTTGACGATTTTCCTCTTCCAGTTTTGCTCGACATCAATAACTCGGAAGTTTTGAAAGTTTGGCCTGTGATTCGCTGTATGACAATGCTCACTGATTGCCGACCAGAGCCGAATATCCCTGACGTCCACTTCATGCTCCTTCTTTCTATCCTTGGCTCTTCTTCCTGTCTGTCCGATGTACACCTTCTCACAGTCCGCACAATCCTGATTATACGCCACACCACCTCGATCCAAGCCATCAATCTTGTCCAGCTCCTTCCTTTCGAGTATCGCACCCTGAGATCCAGTCTCCTACCGAGCGCTTCAATTTTCTCCTGAATTCCTGGAACATATGGTATTCTCAAGATCGGTCGCTTGTCCTCTATCTCTTCACGTTGGCTTCTGACTGAATACATCTGCCTCTTGACATGTCTTCTAGGATATCCATTCTTGACAAAGGTATCACACAGCTTCTCCTTTTCTGCTTGCAAATCCTCTTCTCGACTACACACCCTTTCCGCTCGCTTCCTGAGGTACGACACCACTCCCCACTTTACTTGCTTGCAATGTGAGGATTCGAAATCCAGGTATCGGTCAGTAGCAGTTCCGATATACTTGCGTTCTTAACTGCATTCCTTCTCGCTGCACTTCTATGTCAAGGAAAGGAATCCTCCCGTTGAGCTCCTTCTCACAAGTGAAGACAATACTTGGATAGCCTTGGTTCAATCGATTCAAAACGTCCTCTTCGGTACCTTTCTTCACAATGGCCAATGTGTCGTCCACATACCGCTTCCACATTCGCACTCCAATGTTATTTCCACTAAGAACCATTGATTCAAATTCCTCCATGAAGATCGAAGCCAGGGATGGTGACAATGGCGATCCTATTGGACAGGTCGTAGTTCGGTAGACTTCTCCATCACACTTGAAATGTGTAGACTGAACACAGAACTCAAGCAGTCTTCTCAAGGATGGAACACTCATGGATGTTTTCTCTCCCAACGTGGGATCTTCCTCCATTCTTCTGATCGCCATCTTCGCCGTTTCATTCGCTGGAACAGAGCCAAACAGGTTAACTACATTGTAGCTCACGATTGTCTCATCTTCTTCAATTCTTAGATCTATGAGCATATCAACCATGTGCCCCGTATCCAAGACATGAGCTGAGGTAAATCCATGAAGGGAGGAGAGTATGCGAGCCAATTCCTTTGACACATTATACGTCGGGCTCCCCACAAATGAAAAAATCGTTCTCAAAGGTGCACCTTCTTCATGTAGCTTAGGAAGACCATACACTATGGGACACTGAGGCGCTTTTACTGTCAGTCTCAATCTCTCATCTCTTTTCAGGTCGCCTTTGATTTCTGCTGCCCTCTGATTTCACTTTTACCTCTGCCTGTCTGAAGACGAGCGAAGCGCTCGGAAACTCGCAACTTTAATAAAAATTCGTCCCGAGATTGGTCTTTTGGAAGTACTAATTGATTGCAATTAGATAATATTGTTTGACTGTGACTAGTGACGCAGTTTGTGATTCAATATATCTGGTCAGCGTTTCCAATACTGCGCGGATGCGCGGAATTCAGGAATCGTCCGCGCAGAGTCGGAATTATAAGTCGCTTCCGCGTAAGGGAGATTTTTATTTATTTTGAGTGGGGCAAATTGAAAACTGATTCGAAGTTTGATTGTGATTATCACTAATATTATTGCATCAACTTACCAGCAGATGTGTGGCATGAGGCACCATTGTATTGCAAAATATGTTAACTGGTCATCAAGCGGGGAATTGCTACATCGGGCATCCTCCGGAACTCCAGATAATCTACATTTCCACTGCATCACATAAGTTGACGCACTGTATTCCATAAAAGCGGACTGCTCCCATCACCAATTTTCAGAAGCCCTTTGAAAATAGTCGCTCTCGTGGATGCAGATATAAACAGCATTCATCAGTAAAAACCAGGGCTGTGGACTCAAACTCGGACTTTATCCAGGACTGGGTCCTACTTTTACTACAGCCATTGTAAAAGCTATCTGAGTCCATTCATTTTTCTTTCTGCATCAATCTGACGTTTTTTTTTGCTTTTTTCTGACATTGATTTGCTTGCATGTATCAATTGCTTTCGGGCGGCCCTTTCAAAAAGCTTGTTTCGTCGAAGGAAGCGTTTCATTGTTTTCAAGTAAACAATTGACGTCAAATTCATGGAAATGCGCATTCCATGGAATTCATGGAATGCGAGTTCGTTGGCCATCATTCTTGAATGCTTTCTTGATTAGCGAGCCAAGTCGAAGCAAATTTTTGGCAGAACTAAAGGCATCTGATATTCTGATGCTATCATTGAGTACGTCAGACCAATCATTGCACCGGACGGTAGTTTTAGCCAAAATATTGTGCAGCACTTAATTAATAGATTACTTTTCGATGAATCGCTGTTTTTCAATATTTTTATCAACGTCGATGAGACGATGACTGCTTGCCAACAGTCTGATACGTTAACTTATCTGGATTTCGTCAGCTGTACCATATTTCTATTTAGGCAATTCGAAGCGTTTTTTCAAGGTTCTACTCCTATGATTCATATTTATATTCGTCGATGAGTGATCTGCTTGCTGATTTTCTGCGCTCTCATTTGTATGCCTTCCTTGAATATTTTAATGGAGACTTTTGGTGTTGTGAACTATTTTTTTGAATGCATATGAAAACATTTTCCTTTTCCATGAGGATTCGTCTTATCAACAACTCATTTGCTTGTCGGTGATGTTGCAAGAAAACCATTGAGGTATGATGCCATAACAGGGCAATTCCACGAGTCTTAACTCACCTTCGAAAAAGTTATTTATGATGAAGGCGCTATGAGGGTGAGATTTTCTTTCGAAAGTCTGAATTTCATGTCTCTTGTGTGCTACACAGCAAGGTCTTCCAATTGACAGATGCCCACCACCTATCTGCATGTTCAATATTTTCACTTAACATATGTTTGGCACATCAAAAAAAGTGAAGGCCGAAGCGTCGTGTAGTTGTGAAATAACAGCATCCGTGGAAAATTCCTCGAAGTAGTTTCATTAATGAAAACTAGGTCTACATGCTTATTAACAGCTGATCTCCGAAGAGGTGAATCTAGATCTCTGCGCGAAAAATTTCCACTCGGCAATTGGAAACGCTGTTGATGACAAAAACACTTCCAGGTATGACCAATGAACGACTATTTGAAGTTAAATTCTTCGAATGAAAAAATTACAGAGAATGCATATGCTGTGCACCCATGTTTTCGCCGCACTTCATTCAATAACCATTCCATGGTCCATTTTTTAAAACTTTGCAATTAACACAATAAGTAGTTATATGTAGTAAATACATGTAGTTCGAATAATTAAGGAGAGCATTCTCCTTTTCATCGTTAGCTATGTTCACTCCTATCAGATGACTTGCTTTTTGCATACAACGTTGAGCAGCCGGTTGTTGCTAATATGAAAGCATGATTGTAACTTGCACGAATATAGTAAAAATGCCAATGATTATGAATTTGAATCGTAATGCTCTACGGATTATCCTCCACTAGTTCAGTGTATGCATCATTTTCAGTTATGTAATTGAAATACTATTTCTTTGTATAGAATGCGTAGATATAGCCTATGCTCACTGCCATGTTGATATCCATGGTTTGAGGATTTTAAGTAATTGTGACAAACCGGCGACAGGCTAATATGATGCCGGTATCATGTAGGCCTATTGTATCAGATATAGCATGTTTTATTGTTCATTCAAAAAATTAAAAACCCCAGGCCTTCGGTTTATCTATTACACAATGACATAAGTTCTGTCATCGTGCAATAGATAAACCGAAGATATAACACAATGACAATTTGAGCTCTTAATTTGCTTTGTTCATTGTATGTTTGTCGCCAATGGCAATAATGACTACACCTATTTAAGACCGGGATGCATGTGTTAACCGCGATATGCACGTATGTATTTCTCAACAAAGTGAACTGCAGTACTAATCGGCCGTCAAATGAAACATTTCAAGAGTGCAGGATTGGCTGATGGGTAGACTCTATGAAACATTTGATGACATTCATATTATTAAGCCTATTGTTTTGAAATAATCAGAGCCGTAGAAGTTTTTTGAAAGAAGTTGTGTTAGGTCTACACATTTAACTGGTTTACTATTTTGTTAAGGAAACACAGATGATCAGGCCTTCATTCAGTAACTTGCAGTGCTTGAGCCTTGACGATCTAAGTGACTTTACAATGATAAAAAAAGTTAATTTTCCGTACTTTCTAATGATCACAAAATATATAATTTTCATCAACTGATTAGTAGTTTAGTACTCCTCGTTTATTGTTTATTCCTCCCCCAGGATTGAGGGTTGGACACATTCATATCATTTTACAACTTTTTTTATTATAATTTTTGGTTTTAGTCAATTTTTCAGACTTGAAGACTTCAACTTCCGATCATGCCACGCTGAAGTAGCAAATAGCCGTTTGAGACGTGAAATTCAACGATAACGTCTATCATTTCAATAACGTTTCAATGACGGGAATCACAAGAAACTGACGGAATCAATTGTACAATGCGAAGAAATGGGCAATCAGATTGAGACAAATTAAACCAGATAAAGAAACTTCCTCTAGAGGAGATATCCCTAATTCAGAGGTAACATTATTGCTCTGCAAATCTGCTGAAAATACCAGACACAAATTTTATGGCTGACGGTTGCCATGCGCTCATTGCTTCTACGCAAACTGATCTAAACGGATGATAATCTGGGATACTTTGGGCGTACGCCGTTTCGTCCAGTAAGGCAGCTTTCCTGGCTTCTCTTGTCGAATTTTGTTGATAACTGTCATCGTGTCATTGTATCAACATGCATTTTGATGTCATGGCATGAATACATAGCTATTCAAAATACCGCGTTCCAAAATGCAATTTATTGCTTCAACTTTTCATGTTTGAAAATTTAAGTCTGAAAAATTGACAAATTTCAACGTTCTCGAATTATATGATTCAGTTGATGAAATGAAACAATTTTTGATGGTTGAAAAGTTCAGGAAATCACATTTTATAGGTCCTATGTTTAAACAATCCTTCGAAACCGCCGCTTACAGAATTCAAAATTTGAAAACTGATTATATTGCACTGTAAACTGTAGGGCACGAACTTAGGTACGAAGCCGAAATATCGTGCCAGTTAGCGCCTAGTTAGTGTCTTCTTTCTAGTGCCTCGAGGTACCAGTAGGCACTAATAGGCACCAAACCAAATATTTGTTTATCCAATGAAATCGAAGGAAAAATCAATTGGCACGAACTCGGCACTATGAACTTCGTGCCTTGTGTTGGTTAGAATTGATGCTTAAATTTCGTGCCTAATTCAAGCGAAATTTCGTGCCCTAGAGTTTACAGTGTAGAATCAATTATCGGTCATCATCTAACACGTTACAGGTTGATCGCAAAACTCCAACAGGAATATCTCAAATCTGAGTTCAAAGAAGTGTCCGGATAATTTTTTGAACAGTGTAATTGGAGTAACATTTCTGGCTAATGTAATAAATGTGGAAATTCGATGAAACATCCCGGGAATTTGAAGCTTGAAATTTGTCCGCCACCTTGACCCCAGATAGAGTTTGTGGTTTAAGTATTGTTTGTGAACTCAAATTAGCCTACCTAACGACTTAAAGCTAATTGTTTTTCAATTGCAGTATTGGTGACAATGTTGAAGTATTGTTTAATCGAACGGATGCAACATATCGTCTCAGATTACATCGTGATCGAGTCTTCTATTGCAGGTAATTTGTCATCAGAAATCATCATAATAAGAAGAATTACAATGAACGTATTTGCATTCATTATTTCAGGGAAGACTTGCTAGCCAAAGCTCAACATTTTAAACGGAAGAATTTGCTGATGTTTGGTACTTGTATTGGTCGATTCTCTCAAAGCAAGAAATTTCGTCTTCATATCACTGCTTTGGACATCTTAGCACGTTATGCGAAGGTAATTTAACTTCGATATTTCGATTCTATGTCGTAGAGAATCTGTGGTTAAATAGTTTATTAAGACAAGATCAGACATCATTAAATTCGGTAACTGGAAATACTCCGGCCGTCAGATTGAGTTACTGCATGGAACGACGCCGAAAATGAGACTTTCATCGGATGATGTGCATTTTATCGCTGCCGCTACGAATCTGTGCATCTGCCGAGTTCTAGTTAGTTCTTATTCCTGTCGGACAGGATCAAGGAAGGGCATATGTAAACCCAATGGTTAGCAGATTGGTCTTTTCGGTAGTGATGACACTTCCTCTGTGATTAAGTGAGAATGACTAAGTCTAGAGCCATAATTTCTGGCATAGACTATCTTCAGGTCATTTCCTAACATGTTCATGTACCTTTATAAAGCTAAAGACGTTCAGATTTAGCAAGCCTCCTGATGTCGGCAATGTTATCCACGTTTAATCACTTTTTCACATGCATCACCCACAAGAAACATGATGACATCACATTCTCATGATAGGACATGATCTGACGACATTCCATCTCAAAAATTGTGGATCTAGATTCAGTGCTTTCAACTTAATCAGAGAAAACTTCAATCTGCTAGCCATGATGTCATTCTTTGATTTTGCCTGATAAGAAGAGGAACTTGGTTGACTCGGCAGATGTACAGATTTACATAGCGTGTACATTGTGAAAGTTGTGGGGTCTCAATGGCACAGTGGTTAAGTGCTTGGCCTAGCGATCTACCGGTCCAG
>CAJQUW010013963.1:0-12683 GCA_907163375.1 Prostheceraeus crozeri | reverse complement strand
CCCCCCCCCCCCCCCCCCCCCCCCCCCCCCCCCCCCCCCCCCCCCCCCCCCCCCCCCCCCCCCCCCCACCCCCCCCCCCCCCCCCCCCCCCCCCCCCCCCCCCCCCCCCCCCCCCCCCCCCCACCCCCCCCCCCCCCCCCCCCCCCCCCCCCCCCCCCCCCCCCCCCCCCCTCCCCCCTCCACCCTCCCCTCCTCCTGTCCCCTCCTCCACCTCCTCCTCCCATCCCCTCCTCCCGTCCTCCCCCCCCTCCTATCCCCCCCCCCCCCCCCCCCTTCCATCCCCGCCTCCCTCCGATCCCCTCCCCCCCGGGCCATCCCCCCGTCCCGTACCCTCCCTCCCCCGCTCCCATCCCCCCCCCCCCCACCCCGTCCTCCCCGTGTCCCCTCCCCATTCCCCCGTCCTCGCCCCCCGTCCTCCCCCCCCTCCCTTCCCGTCCTCCCCCAAGTTCCGGGGCTTTCCACCCACTCCTCCCCGCCCTCTGTCCCCCCCTTCCCCTTCCCCCCCGTCGTCCCCCCCCCTCCCCCTCCCTATCCCCCCCTCCCCCCCGCCCCCCCCCCCCTTCCTCCATCCTGTCCCCGTCCCCCTCCTCTCCCTTCCTCCCACCCCCCCCTCCCCCCGTCCTCCCTGTATCCTCCCCCACCCCCCCCCCCCGCGTCCACGTCCTCCCCAATCCTCACCCCTCCCCCCCCTCCCCCCCCCCCTTCTCCCCTCTCCTTCCCGCCCCCTCCCGCCCATCCCCGTCCCGCCCCCCCCATTGTCCCCTCCCCCCCGTCCTTCCCCCCCCCCCCTCACCCCCCCACTCCTTCCCACGCCTCCCCCCCCCCGTCCCGTCCCCTCCCCCCCCCCTCCCCCCCTCCCCAGTCCCCTTCCTCCTCCCCCCGCCCCCTCATTTTCCCCAGCCACTCCCCCCGTTCCCCTCGTTCCCCTCCTTCCCCTCTCCCTCCTCCCCCCCTCCCTCCCCCTCCTCCTCCCCCCCGCCCCCCCGTCCCCCCCCGTCCCGCCCCCCCCCCCTCCTCCTAGTTCTTTCCTCTCCATCCCCCCCCACGTCCTCTCTTTGTTCCCCCCTCTCTCCTCTCCCCCCCCCCCCCCCCTCCACCCCGTTCCCCTCCTCTCCCCCCCCGTATCCCCCGCGCGCCCCCTGCTCTCCTCCCCCACCCTCCCCCCCCGTCCCCCCCCCCCTCGGCCCATTCTTCCTGTCTCCTCCTTCCCCTCCCACCCCTCCCCCCCCCGCCCCTCCGTCATTTCCACACCCTCCCTCACCGTCCGCCAGCCCGTTCCCCTCCCCCACCCCCCCGTCCTCCGCCCCCCCCCCTCCCCCCCCCTCCCTCTCCCCCCCCTCCCCTCACCCCCAATCCCCCGTTCCCCCCACTCTCCTTTTTCCCTCACCCTGTCCCATCCTTCCCTGGCCCCCTGTTCCCTCCCCTCCCCCCCTCCCCCCGGTCCCCCCCCCTTCCCCCTCCCCTCCTCCTACCTCCCCTCCCGTCCGTCCACCTCCCCGTTTCAATCCCCCCCCCCCCCCTCGTAGGTCCCCTGTTCCCTCCCCCCCCCTCTCCTTATCCCCCCCTCCCCCCCCTCCATACGTTCCTCCCGTCCCCCCCCCTCCCCCCCCACGCATTCCCCGCCCCGCCCCCCCTCCCGTGTCCTTCCCTCCCCTCTTCCTCCCCCCTCCCTATCCCTCTCTCATCCGTCCACGTCCTACTGTTCCCTCCCCCCCCTCCTCCCTCCCTTCCCCCCTCCCCTCCCTCCCTCCCTCCCCCCCTTCCCCCTCCCCCCCCCTCCCTCCCCCGTCCCCCTCCCCTCATCTTCCCGTCCCCCCCCCCCTCCCGAGCCCCCCCTTTCCTCGGTTCTCCCTTTCCCCCCCCTCCCCCTATTTTTTCCCCCCCTCCCTCCTTCCCTCCTTCCCCCCACTCCCCCCCCCCTCCTCCCCCCCCCTTTCCCCCCTTACCTCCCCCCTGTCCCAGCCCCGACGTCCCCTTCCGTCCTCTCCCCTCTTTCCTTCTCCCTCCCCCTCCCCCACCCCCCCCCCCCGCTGTCCTCACACACCCCCTCCCTCCCCCCCTCCCTCCCTCCCATTCCCCCCTCTCCCCCTCCCACCCCATCCGTTCCTCCCCGTCCCCCCTTCTCCCCCCGTCCCCCCGTCCCCACCGGTCCCTTTTCCCCATTCCGGGCCCCGTTCCCCTCCTCTCGCCCCTCCCCCCCCCCCCTCCCCCCTACCCCCCCGTCCTCCCCATCCCCACGGTCCGCCTCCCCTTCCCACTCCCCCCCCTCCTTTTTTTCTCCTCCCCCCCCTTCCTTCCCAACCCCCCCTCCCCAGACCCTCCTTACCTTCCCCCCCCCTTTCCTTCCTCTCCCCCTCCCTCCTTTTCCTCGCCTTTACCGGTACTCCCCCCTCCCCCGGCCCCCCCACAGTCCCGCTCCCCACCCTGTCCTCCCCGTCTTCCTCTCCCCCCCCCCAATACGGTCCGCTTCCCACGTCCTCACTCCCCCCCGTCCTCCACCCTTCCCTCCTCCACCCTCCGCGCCTCCTCCCCGGGCCCCCTCCTGTCCCCTCGCCTTCCCACCCGTCCCTCCCCTCCTTCATATACTGTCCCGGAGTCCTCCCCCCTCTTTCCGCTCCCCGTCCAATTCGTCCCCCCCCTACCCGTCCCCCCTCCCTACCTGTCCCCCCTTACCATATCCCCCCACTTCTCTCCCCCCCCCTTTCCTTTCCCCCCCCCCGTCCTTACTATAACCTCCCCCCCGTCCCCCTCCCCTTCCCTGATCTTTCCTCCCCGTCCGTCCCCTCCCCCTTTCCCCTCCCGTCCGCCGTTCCTTTCCTCCCCGTTCCCTCCCCCCTTTCTTTCCCCGTCCTCCCCCCCTCCCCCCTCACTCCACTCCGTCCCCCTCCCCCCCCGTCCCCCCGTCCCGTCCCCTCCCCCCCGTCCCCCCTCCACCCCCTTCCTCCCCACCTGTCCTCCTCTCCCTCCCCCCCTCCCCCCTCCCCCCCCACGTCCCCTCCTTCCGAACGTCCTCCTCCCCCTCCCCCCCCCCCCCCCTCCCCCTCCCCTTAGTTCCTGCCCCTTTCCCCTCCCTCTTTCCTCCCCCCCCCTCCCCTCCCTCCCCTCCCCACCCCCCCCCCCTTCCCCCTCTTCCCTCCCCCATCCTCCCCCCCCTCCCCCCCCCGTTCTCCCCGTTCCCCCCTCCCCGTCCATCCTAGTCCCCCCCCCCCCCCCCTCCTCCCCCCCTCCCCTCCCCTCTCTCCCCCTCCCACGTCTGTCCTTATCTCCCCACACCCCGTCTCCCCCCTCCCCCTCCTCCCTCTCCCCGTCTCGCCCCCCCCCCTCCCGCCCCCCCCTCCCCCCCCGCTCCGCCCCCCCCCCCCCCCCCCTCTCCGTCCCCCCGTCCCCCCCCCCCCCATCTCCCCCCCCTCCCATCCTCCCCGTCCTACGTCCCCCCCATCCCCCCCCCCGTCGTCCCTCCTCCCGCTCCCGTCCCCGTCCTCCTCCCCTCCCCTCATCCTCCCTTTCCCCTCCCGTCCCCTCCTCCTCCCCCCCCCCTTCCCCCCAACCCCCTCCGCCTCCCACCCCTCCTCCTCTCTTTCCTCATTCCCCCCCCTTCCCCCCCCTCCCCCCCCCCCCCCGCCCCCCCCAGTCCCCCCCCCCCCCCCCCCCCATCCCCCCCCGCATCCCCCCCCCCCCCCCCCTATCCCCCCCCGCCCCTTCCGTCCCGTCCCCCCACCCCCATACTATATATACCAATAACACTATATATGTCCCCCCCCGAGTTCTCCCTCCCCCCCCCCCCCCCCCCCCCTGCACCCAACCCCCCCCCCCCCCCCCCCCCGTTCCCCCCCCCCCCCCCCCCCCCCCCTCAGCCCTTCCCACCCCTCTCCCCCCCCTCCCTCCCCCACCCCCCCCGTCCCCTCCCCCCCCCCCCCCCTCCCCCCCCCTTATCCCCCCTCTCCCCCCCCCCCCCTCCCCCCCCACGTTCCCCTCCTCCCCCCCCCGCGCCCCTTTCCATCCCCCCCCCCCCCCCCCCCCCCCCTGTCCCCCCCCCCTTCCCCCCCCCCCCCTCCCTCCCCCCCCCCCCCGTCCCCCATCCCTCTCCCCCCCCCCGCCCCACCCCCTCCCCTCCCCCCACCCCCCCCCCCCCCCCCCCCCCCCCCTCCCCCCCCCCCCCCCCGTCCCCCCCCCCCTCCCCCTTCCCCCCCCCTTTCCCCCCCCCCCCCCCCCCCCCCCCCAGTCCCCCCCCCCCCCCCCCCCCCCCCCCCCCGCCCTCCCCCCCCCCCCCCCCCCCCCCCCTCCTTTCCTCCCCCCTAACCCCGGCCCCACCCCCCCCTCCCCACACGCCCCGATACCTACTGTGTACCCCCCCCCCCCCCCCCCCCCCCCCCTGTCCCTCACCCCCCCCCTCCCCCCCCCTCATCCGACCCACACCCCCAACCGCCTTCCCCCCCCTCTGTCTGTTGTATCCCCCCCCCCCCACCCCCCCCTCCCCCCCCTTCCTGCTGTGCGCCCCCCCCCTAGGAGTTCCCCGTCCCCCCCCCCCTCCCCATATACCAATAAATATTAAAAACATATTCAAAAAAAACTAACTCACCAACAATAGACCCCCCCCCCCCCCCTCCCCCCCCCCACCCCCCCCCCCCCCCCCCCCCCCCCCCCCCCCCCCTCCCCCCCCCCCCCCCCCCCCCCCCCTCCCCTCCCCCCCCCCCCCCCCCCCCCCCCCAACTTCCTCCCCCCGACGACCGCATCCCCCCCCCCCCCCCCCCCCCCCCCTCCCCCCCCCCCCGTTCCCCCCCCCGTCCCCCCCCCTTCCCCGTTCCCCCCCCCCCCCCCCCCCCCCCCCCCCCCCACCCCCCCCCTCCCCGCCCCCCCCCCCCCCCCCCCGTCGGTCCCCTCCCCCCCCCCCTCCTTCCCCCCCCCCCCCCTCCCCCCCCTCCCCCCCCCCCCCCCCCCCCCTCCCCCTATGTTTTTTTTTTCGAATTGCCCATTCTCTTAGTTCATTCCCCCCTGCCCCCCCCCCCCTCTCCCCTTTTCCCCCACCTCCCTCCAACCCCTTCCCTCCCCCTCCCCCCGTCCGCCCCCCCTCCTCCTCCCAACCGGTCCCCTCTCCCCCCCCCCGGACCCCTCTCCTCCCTCCCCCCCCCCCCCCCCCCCCCTCGCCCCCCCCCCCCCCTCCACTCACTCCCCCCCGCTCCCACTCCTCCCCCCCCCCCCCCTTCCCATCCCTTCCCCCCCCGCCCACCATCCCCCCCCCCCCCCCTCCCCCCGTCCTCCTCCCCTCTCCCCCCCCCTCTCCGTCCCCGACCCCCCCCCTATCTGCCCCTCCCCCGACTCCCCCCCGTCCTCTCCCCCCTACCCCCCTCCCACCCCCCCCCCCCACAACGTTTAACTTGTTTCTGCAACGACAGAGTGAGACTCGGGTGAGTTGGTCCGACCGCCTGGTTGGACGTGGGCACCTTCCTAGTGTTGACGTGGGCGACGCCAGGATTAGTCTTGAGGCTATAGTGTGTGATTGTTTTTTGGTGTGTAGCGTCCAATACGAAGCCTCTCAATGAGTAAAACGAGCCAGATTCGAAATCTACGTGAAATTTTGGGTTAGACAAAGGATTTTCCACGTAAATCGGAGAGAAAAAAATTTTCGGCTTGACGTTCCCCCCCCCTGGACAGCCTTTGCGTTACCAGAGGGACGATTGTTGTCGTGGCGATAGCTTGTTTGGGGGAAAATGCTAAGAGTGAGACATGTCATGGACAAGAATCGGCCGTGTTCGTATCTGCCTTCGGTTAGATGTGAGATACGCCATTAATAGATTTTGGTAACATTGGTGAAAAACGGACAGAGTTAGAATTTGTACGTATTTTTTGGGCTGTAGCTTCAAACGAAAACTATCGGATTGGTAAAACGGATGCCAGATTTGGAATCAACTTGATGTTATTGACCTAATGAAGGATCAAGCATCCAATGAGAATCAAGTCATTTCGTTATAAATAGCGAGCCTTCCACAGTGAGAATCATTCCATCGTTGAATCACATACGAGTGACGGACGCATCATTTTCTCTCTCTCTAGTTTCCCTGTTCTAATGTCCAACTAAAATGGTAAGTCCGACTTCCCTCCCTCTCCTCCCTGAACGTAAACTTAATAACAGCTTTTTTCATTTTCAGGCATCTAGCTTTCCATCTGCTGCACGAGTAGGACAAAATGGCGGTCAACGTTTTACAAGGTTCGCACGGTCAGTCATCTACAACAGAGGCCAGTGGAAGAAACATCCAAGGTCAAATCCTAAACCCAACCCGCTACAAGGCGAGGCGCTAATATTTAAACAAGCCGTTGCGTTATGATGATCATGAGGCGTAGTACCCAAACGGGAATGCTCCCATCCCCGATGTCCCAAGCTATGCTACGAATCAGTTTGGGACTACATACTGAATTTTCCCTCGTTGAGTCCATAACATTCGCCACCAACTTTGATATTATTGGGAGTACGTGGACATTAAATATGGACATTCCTACTCCCCGTGCTTCTCAAGAGTGGAAGGCGAGAGATGAGCAAGGGATACTCCCTATAGAAGATTTGGGATGTAATCACATTTGCCTACTCGAATCACATTGGTGTACTTACTATATAGAAGGAAGGGAGATCAATTCAATACCCATCAGATGTTGATGAGCTCGGAGAAGGTCCTTGGGATATCCTTTTTTTCAAAGTGAATGGGCTATAGAATGGTCGACATCAAGGAGTAATAAAATAAGCCTCTCTCTCCATGCATATGGAAGCCATCCTATATATTCTCTCGAAACCACCCAACGTGGAACGACGACTATATTGTTCAAATCGTAACAGCAGCAGTGGTACGCATCGGCAAGTCGGAGTATAGAAAGCTAACATCAAAACGCAAATCAAAAGAAGGAGAATTTGCTAGTCCTATTCCTAACTCTACCCTATGAACAATTCGCTTTATTGTGCTTTTTGAGTGTCGTAGATCCGTGGTCTTATTTTTTATAGATACATTTTACTTCTCGATGCCCATCATATCATTGTGTATTTGTCGTGAAAAGCATCGATGTAATCACTCATTTTGTAATTATGTTATAAACGTGTTCCTTAATTTGTAAAATTCCGTTTTAGGCTTCTATCATAATTTTTAGGGATTGTGAGGGTGAACCTGTACAGGAGCTCAGTGCTATTGCTATGAACAATTGGACATATCAGATTGTTAGTGTCTATCATCAACATGCCAACTGCGATCCCAATGTTGATCTATGGGCGAGAAAACACATTCATGGACTTAATCTGAAATATTTGCAAGACTATGGCTTTTCTTGTGAGAGTGCTCTTCTTATTGACTTTAAACGATGGTTAGCTGCTTTCAATGTTATACGCATCTTTTGTAATAATCCTGGTAAGGAGAGGAAAGTATTTCCCAATCTAATCATTGATGATATTTTGCTCCCACCTTGGTATAGTAGAGTGAATCAACATTATCATGAAGTCACGAAACGTTTTAAGGATTTGTGTGTTCCTATTTTGTCTGTTCGTTGTAGTAGCTACGTTCATAACCAATGCTTCTTTCCTCCTTACCTCAACACTTGCCAAAGTCCTGTATGGTTATCATTGCTCGCTGTAGATACGTTTAACCTAACTGTATCTATTTATCTCTTTCAAACCAGTGATTTATATGCATGCTAGTTGTACCATTATCAATAAATGTTTACTCATGAGAAAAGTTCTGTTTTTTTCATGCAATGGATGGGTTAGATAAAGGGCGATCCATGTCTATTCTCAAAACGACTCGTCGGAACGATTACTTATTCATAGGCAAAGTTTAAAAGGAGCTGTTCAAATTATGGTGGATAAAATTTCATAAAGATAGAACCGACATCGAAGCAGTGTCGAGTGATGCTAGCACCTATTTTCTAGAGTTAATGAATACATACTCTGATAGCATTATCATGCGCCGATTAGTTGCGAAAATTAAGTTAAGTCATTTTGGAAAGGAAGAGGAGTAAAGTCGCTCTTTCCATTTTGCTTCTTATTCAATGGAAGTGGTAGATCACCCCCAAGAATTTATTAAAAGGCATAAGAAAAAAATTGCTGAACGTCTTAACGCATTTAACCATCATGGTAGCAGTCTAGTGATTGAAGCGATTTCAGATATTCACATTCAACTTTCCATAAAGAAAAATTCAAAATGCAGTGGTACTTGATTGTAGCACAACTGGTTTTCGAGCTATGTCTGCTCACTCTCGAAGTATATTCCTTCTGTACATGCGTCTATTATTTAGAAAAGGCTAGCAAATTCATATCTTCAAAAAGACTTGCTATATGACATCAGTAACGTGAAACTAAGTGATTGCGATGTATGTAAGCGAAGATGGAAATAGAAAAGCGCATCTTCAAGAGATGTAAGCATGCTTTTTGTCAACAGCTTGTTTCATACGTAATTGCATTCAACTTTGTCCAAATGTTAACCACTACACTGTGACATTGCTCATTTTCGAGTGCCCATATGTCGCAATAGGTAGTACTATTCAAATGATGTAAAGATATGGTTTTAAGCAAAGACTAGACCCGGAAAAGTTGCGAAACGTATAAATGACGAAACGTAAAAGTCAAAAGTTTTCTCCGGCCATTCAAGCTCTCCGACGAATGAATAGCAAATCACGATAACAATTGCTATACCTAGCAAGTGCTAACAGACTTAAATTCATTTGTGAAATAATTTCTCATGTGAGAATTGAGGACGAAGAAATTACGCCAAATACAACGAAAGTTACTTAAGCGTTATATTGCTATACGAATTGCGATTTCACTCTCCAATCCTAAAGTCGCCCTTCAAATAAATAGGAAAACTCTAACACAAAAGGGCGGTTTCCTTTCAGCAATACTTCCAATGAATAGCTCCTGGACGTGGGCAACCTTATTGGAAAAATCTTTGGCTCTAAAAGCGTTAAATGTTATGCAAATGTTGAGTCCTCAAAGTAATAAAAATGGATTTCCCAGACATCAAGAGTGATAAAAGTTTCTGACTGTATCAGGTCCATCTCATGCAGGTAAAACTGTTTTCACGCTGAATTTATTGGAAAAAAGAAGGTAGTTGTTTAAGGAACCTATAAATCGCGTGATTTGGTGTTATGGTATTTATCAAACCGCGCTGTTTCAGAATAGCAGAAGTCGCAACTTTTTTAGACATTAAGGTATTATTCCAGTGTATAAACTTCAGTCAAATGATTGTTGGTTGTAATAGGATGATTTATTAAATAGATAGCTAAGAAATTCAAAAAGATGTTAGCAGATATGTTCCACTCGCGCAGCACACCAAAAAATGTGTTTTATCATCTATATTTACACAAAATTAGTTTCCCTGTATGGAAAAGAAGCTCGTACACAAACCTGAATACACACTATGATGCTATTTTCAGAATCTCGCGAGATAAAAGTCAATTTGAGAAATTAGCGCGACAAGTTGCACCCAGAGGATCAAAAGCCTTAATTGAAATTTTTCAAGCAGCTACTGAAAAACCATACGTTTACTTATTCATTGACTTTACGCAAGAGTGTCCGGAAGAATTTAGATTTCGAAGTGATATTTTGAAAACTCCCATGATTATCTACAAACTATGAGTTCTTATTCTCGCATGATTGTTATTCCTCAGGATGAATATGTACAATTGACTGCCATGCAGCAAGTAAAGCAACATCTTGCAAATCAAATGTATAGGAAAGAAATAGATTATCAGCAAAATGTTCACATCAAAGATCCCCATCGTGTCAGTATATCTTACAATCGGAAACGGTTGACAATTTGAAAAACTGAAGAAAAAGATGCTTTACTTCGTGAATCTGACTGCTACACCTTTAGCATCTCGCGCACAGCCGATATCTCGTTTTCAAACAGTATTGAACCCCATCTCATATGTAAATGATAGAGGAGAAATCATTACAGAATAAAATACAATGTGATTGATGCTTCACTTATTAAGACTTGATTCAGTAGCGAACACGTAGAAAGCAGCCGTCCAGGGCTAATGTCCACCTGGTTGGCATGACCTTTCTTTAAACAATTTGAAAAAGCATAATGTGCCAAAAATTCTTTAAATAATGATACATTGAAGAACTTGATTCAACAGGTGGCTACTACTCCAATGCTTCAAGGCGATGAAACTGCCAACAAATTGGTTGTAGAGACCGTCACCTGCTACATCCCCTCCCACACTCAACTAAAGCAAACAAGAGAAGAACTCGAACGTAGAACTACTCGCCACTAAAACTGGTAAAAGGAAACGTAAAACAGCTCCCCTCCTAGGAAATACATGTTCTCTAGGACTATTAATAGAACAATGTTGTCTTTGCCATGTAATGAGCCGACCAGTAGGTGAATGTCGTTGGTCACCTTGGCGGACTTGCCTGCGCCAGCACTCATAATGAAACCCCTAAGCCATGTTGAACACGATCGCAAAGAACGCTAAAGCATAAAATGCTGCAGTTGTTAGGTAAATGTAGAGAAGGCAAGATAAGAAAAAGATGATTAAGGAGGACAAAGAGTCAGCCGTCATCGACTGAACGATAGACAGTCAATCTATTATGATGTTAAAACATCCGGGCAGGAAGATTTGCAGTCTATCAAGAAATTTATCAAAAGCGAGAAGTGTGGTCTTCCCAATCAGTGGTCTTCACAATCACAAGTAATACAATGGTTAAAGGGTCAGGCAAAACCTATACCACACCACAAACAAGCGAAAAAAGGAAGAAAAAGTTAGTACCAAGCACCCGCCATTATATAGTTCGATGACAATCGATGAGACAGGTGGCAAGCAGTAAATTTGTGCGATGTGCCCATCCATTTTCAAAACAAAACTTCGGGCAATAATGTTTATTTTAACCGTCATTGATATTTTATTTTCTCCACGCGTTTTAATGCGTGGGCTACACACCTTTAATAAAAAAAAACTAAAGAAATGGGAAAGGTAGTAAGTAGAGTAAGCAAAAGCATTCCAAAAAACAATTTTTTCAAAGAAGGTCGCATTCAAAAAGAATTCAGAGTGATCAAGGGAAAAAGTGTTTGAAAATCAGGCTTGTGACAAGATATTTGAGAAGGCTTGACATTGAGTTGTTTAGTTGTAAAGAGCGCATATAAAGCTGCACTGCGTTGAACGTTTTAATCGCACATTAAAAAATCGCTTGTGGCGGACATTTTACTGGGCCAACTTGACACAAAATTGGACAAAGGTTCTACAAGATACCACTCCATTGCCTACCATTCACTCTATCCATCGTTCTATTGGACTCAGGACCAGTTGATGTAAAAAATGCTGACAATGTAGATTAAAGTGCGCGAATACATTCCAACGTAATGCACTCATGTGAAAAAAAAGTGATGTGAAAATTGGTGATAAAGTTCGTATCTCAAAAGTGAAAAGTGTTTTTGCTAAAGGGTACCTTCCGAATTGGACAGAGGAGGTATTTACAGTATCAAGGATTAATCAAAAAGACTCTCTGACCTCCTACAAGTTGAGAAATTTTACTGGATAATGAAGGAAATTGAGGGTTAGAGCTTTTTACCGCGCGATGAGATTGAGGTAGTCACTGAAAGTGATAAATTTTTGGTAGAGAAAATCATTCGATGTGTAAAAAAAACGGCCCAAGGTGATGAAAGAATGGTGTTCTTTGTTAAATGGGCTGGGTTATCCTTCAAGTATGACCTCTTGGATTGCGTGTGCCGACCATCTTTCATCTAAGTGATCGACAGTGTTGATTCATGCAAGTTGTAACTAACAATGTTTAGGGTTTTTTTGAAGCTATGAATCCAAACTGCATCATTTTTTATTCACGACCCTCCTATGTTAAGTGGCGGAAAGGGACAAAATTTACATTCGGTTGCTCTCGCCGCCAACGTGGAGGGATCATTACTTGGTGCACTGAAATCTGTTGTTAGCACATCTTCATATCCAATGTCGGTAGATCTTTTAAAAGAAATTGTTTTTTATGTAATGCCGTTGTGCTTTGCTGGTGTGCTGGTGATGTTGCTAGATGTTCTTTTCCAGGAGGTTAGAAGTTTTAAGAAGCTGTTTGTTGAATCGTGGAAGGGAAGGAAGCGGGTGTGTTATAATATTGGGTGAAGATGGGAACCTTTGCGGGTGTTTACTATTGGTGGTAAAGTTTGTCATCCAGATTACGAATGAATGAATGATGTATAAAGGTAGGTGGGAGGTGGTATGGATAACATAGCGGAGGCTGGGCAGAGGCTGGTAGTTTAAGGTGCGTTCTTCAGGTCATATATGGAATTCACGCCAATAACGTCGCAGAGTGAGGCTTCTTATTAATTTCTTCAGGCGGCCTTAAACGTCGGACGACTGCTATTTCTTCTAATCATGGAGTGTTAAAACTTTCCCGGTTTTTGTTTTTGTTCGATCAACAAGCCATACAGACAGTAATATTCTTAGAGAATTCAAGTATTTGTAGATTATCATCCTGCGTACAGCTGCTGAGAATGCTTGTGGGTCTGTGGCTCCATTGAATTGGTTATTTCCTGCGGTGGTAGAGTGATGTTCGACATAGATTTGGTTTTATGCAGATGCTTGATTTTGAGGTTTAGAATTCAGCATTGGCTGATTGGAACGGACTATTTGACGTTGCACATAAAGTTGGACTGAACAATTTACCATTGACTACATTACTTCGCGATGTTTCTCTAACGATT
>CAJQUW010013961.1:0-28701 GCA_907163375.1 Prostheceraeus crozeri | reverse complement strand
AGCGACAACCTCGTCAACATCAAGAGGAAGTGATGGAAAGCGAAAATCCGTTTTGCAATTGGTAATCAAGTCTATGTAAGATCGGATGGAAAATGCGACAGTGAGTGGAGAGGACCAAAGCGAGTAACAGAAATAAATCTCCTGTATCTCTCGAGCTGAATTGTGACGGGGTAACGAGACACATTACTCATGTGAAACGTGTTCCGCGTAGTGTCAGGATGGACGTTGATGCGTCTCAGAATGAAGACGATTCTGATAGTGACTCAGCGGCTCCTGAGAATTTTGTGTTCGACAGGGCTGACTTTCAGTCGATAGATTTGTCGTCTGGCAGCGACAGTGACGACTTGGTCCACACCGGTCTCGAACCTGAAACGAATACGACCCCTGTTGCTGTCAGCTTTTCTCCCAGACGGAGTACTTGGTTTCGCCGGCCGCCGGCTTATCTTCAGGATTACGTTACATGATTGGAGTTTTTCGCATCAATTGATGATCTTTAGATCATGGGGGAGTGTAAGTTTGGCATTCTTATTCATCTGAAGGAGCCTTTGTTTTAATTGACTAATTAATTGTTGGCAAGCCTGAACTCAGATTTCGGAACGTGCTCAGCTGGGTGTTCGCTTTATCTTTTGTAGATATCGTGATCTATAGATATCCGATATAGCTTCTCATGCGGCTCCTGGATTTCTTGGTAGGTCTCAGATATCGCTTGGTGATATTTAGCTAGATATTGTACATATGTTTTCTGTATTTGCATTGACATGATATTTGATTATTCTGAATGTGTTGCTTAGTGACTTTATACTTTTGATTGCTCACTTTACTTTCGTTTGTAACGCTGTGCCAAGTGGTTGTACTGTAAGTAGACGATTTAGTATAA
Source organism: Prostheceraeus crozeri (assembly GCA_907163375.1). Classification (NCBI taxonomy): domain Eukaryota; kingdom Metazoa; phylum Platyhelminthes; order Polycladida; family Euryleptidae; genus Prostheceraeus; species Prostheceraeus crozeri. Next base: position 27,824 of record CAJQUW010013961.1, on the reverse strand, counting down.
ATAGAATTTGATAGAAGGAATAAGATCATTTTACAAGCTAGCCAGGCAGTCATGAAGGCAATGAAGAAAATTAACAATTTTGATGAGTCAGGGGATATAGAGAGGTGGATAGATAAGTTTGAGTTGGCGGTGGAGATAGACGAGTTGAAAGGAAAAGAGGCTCAACTTTTGTCAATGTATTTAAGTGATGCTGCGTACGACACTTGGAAGAATTTGTCTCCTGAACATCAGAGAGACGCTGAAATAGTTAAGGCAGCACTTCGCAGGGCCTTTGGGTTGAGGAGGTTGGATGCCTGGAGAATGGCTCTATCCAAAAAGGTTTCGGTTGGGGAGTCTCTTAGCACAGCAGGAGACCAGGTTAAGAAGTTGGTCAGGTTTCATGCGCCGGAGGTGACTGCATGGACTATGTTACGGGCTTAATATTGCTTGATTCCCTACCTGCAAATATTAGAGATCAGGTCAGGTTGCAGATCGGTGACGATTTGACGTATCAAAAAGTTTATGATACTGCCGAGAAAATTTGGCCTAGCCCTGGGGATGCTGGAGTGTTTGGAGCAGTAGAGGTACAGTCGCGAAAGGATAATTTCTGCAATAAGAAGTCGGATGAGCCACAAACCAGGGTTCCTCGATGCTTCGGTTGTAAGCGGTTGGGACACATAAAGAAGGATTGCAGGGTTTCCTGTTACAAGTGTGGACAGCGAGGTCACCTGAAGTCAGACTGTGCAACTGCGGTCCCTTTAAACCAGGAGGAGGAGGGGGTGACACCGAAAATTGCCACCCCCATTAGTGAGGTTCTGTGTCGCAACCCTTGATCTGACCCTGATCAAGCGTGGGATGGTTAACGGGCGAGTGGGAAGGATAATGGCTGATACTGGATGTAGCGTTACTTTATTTACGGCGACTATGGTCAATAACCTACCTTTGGTTCCTGAGAGGCTGCGATTGGAAATAATGAACTGTGAGATAATCGAAGCTCTGGGAAGTGTTGTTTAGGAAAGTGTGGTGGTAGGAGAGAATGTCGTTGGTCCTGTAAAAGCATTCGTTTTTACCCGGCTCCCGCTTAAGATCGACTTGGTTCTAGGGTTAGATGTGATTCTGAAGTATGGTTTGTATGTGCCCGCGGTGCGTGATGGAGGGCAAGCGACTTTCACTATTGGATCGGAAATCATGGCGCCTGACAACAGTAAACATTTGGTTTCAGCAGTGGCTTGTGAGTCATCAACAAGAGATGGACCTTATTTTAAATTAGATGAGGAAGGTTGTGCTGAGACGGGTGGTGAGTCAATGGTGAGAAGTAAGCTCGATCTGAAGCTAGATGATGAAGATTTTGAAGCTAGCTATCAAGAACAGAAATGGTCGGTTAAGTGGAGATGGAAAAGTGATCCTCCTCAGGGCAACAGCAATCGCTGCAACTGCAAGATTCCCGGTGAACATCGCGACGCTTTCAATGACGAAATCGAGCAGTGGGTGTTGGATGAAATCTTGATCCCGTGGGATGCGCGGAGAGACGGGGAACTGAAAAATGTTTTGCCCCTGATGTCTGTTAAGCAAGAAAAGAGTGGGAAAGTAAAAATTCGTCCCGTGCTTGACTTCAGATATTTAAATGATCATATCACGAGTCATCCAGGTGCTGCAAGCCTCTTTGTCAAATCGTCTTAGAGAGTGGAGGAGGCTGGGTCCAACTGTGCCGTTGTTGACTTGAAGAAGGCTTACCTCCAAATACAAGTCGACCCTTCTCTGTGGAAGTTTCTGGGTGTGCGTTGGGGTGGCCAGACTTTTGTTCTGACGAGATTGGGATTCGGGCTGAACATCGCCCCAAAGGTCATGACAAGAATAGTCGAGAGAGTGTTGAATGAAGAGCGAACATCAGAAGGGCAGCGAGTAGCTATATCGACGACATTTTTGTAATTGAAGATCTTGTTCCCGTTGAAAGCGTGGTTGAGCATCTCCAATTATTTGGTCTAACTTCCAAACCTGCCGAGCGTATTGGAGACATCGAGAGGGTTCGTATTCTGGGTCTATCGGTTGATCAGCATCTGCAATGGAAAAGAGACGGACAGCTTCCGAGGGTAGATTCTGAAGGAATGACAAGGCGACAAGTGCATAAGATTTTGGGTGAATGACTCGGTCATTTTCCAGTGTGTGGCTGGCTCAGAGTGGCATGCGCGTTTCTTCAGCGATTGACGGCTAAAGAAGGACTTGGCTGGGATGATGTGGTTAGCCGATCACTATTCGACAAGGTGAAAGAAATCGATCACAAGCTGAAGTCAGGAGATGATCCGGTGAAGGGAAAATGGTTGGCTCCTTTGAATGGGAGGATGACGGTCTGGACAGATGCGAGCAACCTGGCAATGGGTGTTGTGATGTGCGTCAATGATTCGGTCGTGGAGGACGCGACGTGGTTGCGAAAGGAAAAGGATACGTCTCACATTAACATCAGCGAACTTGACGCTGCTATTCGTGGTGTCAACATGGTCATTAAATGGGGTGCCAAGACTTTTACAGTCAAAACTGATTCTGCTACTGTCAGAAGTTGGCTCAACTCAGCTCTGCATGATACTCACAACGTCAGGACTCATGCCCTTTCTGAGCTTTTAATACGTCGACGTATTGATGTACTGAGAGAGTTTAGGAAACAAGAAAGTCTAGAGGTCGTTGTGGATTTGGTCAAGTCGGAGAACAACATCGCCGATAGGTTGACGAGGGTGCCAAAAGCATGGCTTGCAACAACTGAATCGCATGCTCTTGTCGGAACAATTTCGGAGGAAGACGATGTCTACAAAGTTGTACAAGAGATTCACGGCGACATCACATGGGTGTTGATCGAACGCAACAGTTGGTTGGTGAGAGGTATGGAGATCGATTGTCGAAAAGCATTGTGAAGAAGGTAATATCGGATTGTGATCAGTGTGCAAAGATTTGTCCTTCGATCAATCCTCACTACAAGAAAGGTTCGCTTTCATGTGACGAAGTTTGGAGACGTGTGTCTAGTGATATTACTCATGTTGGTGGAAAATCGTATCTGACTTTAATTGACTTGTCATCGAGATATTGTGTTTGGAAGAGTCTTCAGAGTGAGTCTGCAAGAGAGGTGTGTTTTCATTTGAGACAGATATTCTGCGAGTTTGGACCTCCTGAATCAATTCTTTCCGAAAATGGTGCAGTCTATCGCAGTTCAGAGATGCAAGAGTTGACGAAACGTTGGCGTGTACAGCATGAATTCTCGTGTGCCTATCGTCCACAAGGCAATGGAATAAGTGAAAGGAATCACAAGACCATCAAAATTTTTTATGGCTGCAAGATCTGGCAATTCAATTCCTGAATGTGTGTTTTGGTACAATGTGACTCATAATCGCTTTTCACCATCGCCATATACGATGATGTTCCACGTGAAACCCAGGATGCCTGACATTCGTGCAGAGAGACAATTATCTTGTAAGGAAGTGAAGCGACAACCTCGTCAACATCAAGAGGAAGTGATGGAAAGCGAAAATCCGTTTGCAATTGGTAATCAAGTCTATGTAAGATCGGATGGAAAATGCGACAGTGAGTGGAGAGGACCAAAGCGAGTAACAGAAATCAAATCTCCTGTATCTCTCGAGCTGAATTGTGACGGGGTAACGAGACACATTACTCATGTGAAACGTGTTCCGCGTAGTGTCAGGATGGACGTTGATGCGTCTCAGAATGAAGACGATTCCGATAGTGACTCAGCGGCTCCTGAGAATTTTGTGTTCGACAGGGCTGACTTTCAGTCGATAGATTTGTCGTCTGGCAGCGACAGTGACGACTTGGTCCACACCGGTCTCGAACCTGAAACGAATACGACCCTTGTTGCTGTCAGCTTTTCTCCCAGACGGAGTACTTGGTTTCGCCGGCCGCCGGCTTATCTTCAGGATTACGTTACATGATTGGAGTTTTTCGCATCAATTGATGATCTTTAGATCATGGGGGAGTGTAAGTTTGGCATTCTTATTCATCTGAAGGAGCCTTTGTTTTAACTGACTAATTAATTGTTGGCAAGCCTCAACTCAGATTTCGGAACGTGCTCAGCTGGGTGTTCGCTTTATCTTTTGTAGATATCGTGATCTATAGATATCCGATATAGCTTCTCATGCGGCTCCTGGATTTCTTGGTAGGTCTCAGATATCGCTTGGTGATATTTAGCTAGATATTGTACATATGTTTTCTGTATTTGCATTGACATGATATTTGATTATTCTGAATGTGTTGCTTAGTGACTTTATACTTTTGAATGCTCACTTTACTTTCGTTTGTTACGCTGTGCCAAGTGGTTGAACTGTAAGTAGACGATTTTGTATAAGGGCAATTCCACGCGTTACGACGTTATTTTGGAAGATTTTACTCAACTTAAGAATTATTTTTCTACTAGTTATAATTCAAATAAAATTTCCGCACTAATGAAATTCATTCATTGATACGCCAAATTTGCATAATCTATCTCCGAAATTTTAGAACAAATTTAGAAAATGTGGCAAAGTTACGACGTTACGTCCATGCAACCTCACTTTTTGATCACTTCACTCAAGTGAAATTTCCTGTGAATTGAAAAGATATTTGATTATTCTTTTTTATAATATGCAAGTCCATACGCCTCGTTTAAAGGATTGATAGTGCTTTACCATGTTTTCTTGCTAGAAGACATGGTAAATCGACATTATCCGATGTTACGACGTTACAGCCAAAATGTTACGACGTTACTTTTCCGAAATTTTAATTCCTGAATACCAAAAATCTACATAAACATGTTCAGACAATCTACAAAAAAGTCAAATCGAAGTAAAAATGTTCTGGATGTTCTGCAGATCCGCTGGATCGAACTTGTAGAGGATCCTGCTTCCTCCACACGGTGTTGGGCTGGATAGGGTTCCCAGGATCGTATCGGCGTCGATCTCGTCGAGATCATCATGCTGTGGCCAGCCAAATTTTCCTTCACCTTGCTCCCTCATAAAGGAGATGACCAGAATGTTGCCACTTTTCCTAGACACACGGCCGACGAACCATGTAGCATCATAGGCTACAGCAACAAACATGTTGGTTGACACTTCCTTTATGAGCCCTCGTGGTTGATTCGACCTTTCGGAAAATGTCATTGTTGTTCCTTGTTCCTGTCCACAATAGGTGAACAACCTGACGTGGTCAAGCACTCGTGGTTATCACTCAAATATCACTCGCTTAACAGTGTATAATGTACGTGTAACATAGGCTGCAACTTGATCGAGAGACAACAGTTTTAATGGCAGAATAGGTACTCACCACACCGGGTCACACTCTTTCTGCCTGGAACTGGCAAGAAATGAAAAACGTTTGCATTCGTAGACGAAAAATTCTTAGAAATCCAATGACGTGGGTTCTATAAATAGCACTTATTCATCAGTCATCGCAAAAATTGAACTGCCACGAACCAATGAGTACCAGGCGAGTATTGCGACGAATGGCGGTCAGGGGTATATTTTGTCAACTGACTCATGGAATAATTTGAAATCCACTTGCTTGTCAGCTGACACTGTCAACATGGAATATGTAGCGGCATCGAGTGTCTTTCGTGCTACACACTGACACATTCGAACGACAAACGTATAGTTTCATACCTGCATTCATCCTGTTTTAGCAACAGACGTTCATGGGTCCACGAACGAATATTGTTCGCTATCAATAATTGTCACAATTCCCTCTATAGAGTGATGCATTGGATCTAATGCACAGATCTATAACGAGGTAAAAAGATAGAGCACCGGTATAATGCTGTGACATTATAATAGTTACTCATATAACGTAATATAATGATATTGAAAATGTTACGATGTTACGACGTTACATGCTGTTCCAAGAAAATCAGCATAAATCAAGCGCAACGGAATTTATCATTCGAAAGGTATCTAAAGTTGTGCTTTGCAAAGAAATTTTGGATGTGAAATATTTCGTTTTGCCGATACAGGATTGAAAAAATCGATTTTTCCGTTACGACGTTACGTTTTCGGCACCATGTCAAATATGTCGAAAAAATGTTCGATTGAAATTTCGTGAATCGGGTTGAGGTTGTTAATTTGATGGAACACATCTGTCCTTATAACCACATGCCGTCGTGAGCAAACTCAACAAATATTTCTATCTCCACGGACGTCTTCAAAATATGGCAAAAAATCGAAAAAATACTAATTTCGCTGCTAAATATACAAAAGGGCATTTTTTGGAAAATACTTAACCTTAGACGAAATCCGACCTGAAATATGAAAAATTTGAGTGTTCTGGATGATAAAGGTGTTATCAAAATCAATATTTGAGAACTTTTAGAAAATCACCTTCCGGATGACATACGCGTGGAATTGCCCATAAATAGAATTTGATAGAAGGTATAAGATCATTTTACACTTTCAACTAAAATGCATTATCAATTAGAAGTTGCTATTTTGACGGCATATGGAGGTGTTTGTGTAACGAAATCAGTAGGGGAGAATAGGGCACATTCGTGCAAAAGATGAAAATTCTAAAAATTTTATCCCTTGTTCACGAGGCTAGAAATTCGCTTACTGTTTCTGGAATGTTAGACAATGCGTAATGAAGTTCTTCATAATGAAAATTTCGGGCTGAGTGGCTTAACTTATTGCATAAATAATGTATCAGACAGCAACGAGTCTCATGAGTGGGGCACATTCGTAGAGGTGGTGGGGGTACTTTCGAGAACCTTCCATAGAGACAGATTTTTTCCAAATACCCAAATATTCCATGACCTTAACTTTTCAAAACTTGATTAATAGATCAAGAATATACACTTCTCTTATTAGACAAACGCGCTGAATAAAAATTCAAAATGAGACCAGAGAATTTTCAATTTTCTTCGATGTCAACACTTTTACTGAAGCGCACGTGAGCCTCTCGTCTATTGCCCTACGTTTCGTCAACTGATTCGATTATGTTCTAAATGATGTCAAATATCTGAAAAAGGTTTTCATTCCCAGCTATTTTGAATGACATTTTTTCATACATGCAATGCAGTAGCCATTCTTGAGCGTGTTCCCCGTGCTCATCAAAAGTGGTTGCGTGGGCAACGTATTAAAAAGTTGATATTCTTCTTTCAAGAGTCGCGAATCGAAACTAGTTGTCACTTTCTTGCTTCAGGTATTATCGTCGGAACTTTCCTGCAGCGGGTATCCTCATTTTTACGTGTAGATCTTGAGTTTCATTGCTGGGGGATTGTGATTGTCCTCATTCGACTCGAAAAGGATGTTAGGCAAGAGCGGTATTTCCAGGTTGGTGCGGTCTTGGGTTAGATACGCAAGGTTTCTACTCGTATTTCCCATTTTTATCAATTCAGCGATCAGGCTTATATTTTGAAAACAATCAGTCCATCAAGATTATAAATTCAAATAATGCTACATCAATCAAAGAAGGGTCCTGCACGAATGTGACCCACCGATGTGTAAACGAATATGTCCTATGTCGCTTTCTGTAACTAAAATCAGAATTTCCTTTGACACTTGTTCTACGGGGTAACCATGAATCATTTAGTACATTACGATAAATTACTAACGTATAACTTTTTGAGATATGGGCCTATACATAAATCAATGCATCAGGAGCACAAGAAGATATCAAAATGAAAAATGTCGAGAAAAGGTAAAAAAGTTATTTCTTTGCATGACTTATAGTGGAATCTGCATAGTAGAATATGAACCTAAGTATAAACATATCTTCATGAGAAGTCAATTCAATCAAGCATTTTAACGAAAACTGAGATGAACGAATGTGCACTCAGGTCTCCTCTATAGATGATGCCTAAATATTGTCATCATTTGATTAATTGAAAAAAGCATGAAACTCTTCGCTTCGCGAAGATGAACGACTTTCATGGCCATCGCTGTGACGACGGCGTACATATCTATCCGGTCACCAGCTTGGCTGCTGAAACCGTGGGTAAGAAAAGTAGCAATCGGAATCAAAACAACTCAATTGTTTCGACTGTACATAAAATTGGAGAGACGACACTTTTAGTGATCTATTTTATCAACAAATTGCACTAAAGAAGACAACAAGTGCAGTAGATTGGAATTTCTTAAATTTAAATATGGTCTAACTCCACGTTTGGGAGTTTATGGACGGTAGCATCACTAACGGCAATATTCATTACTGGCATATTTCAAAATTGCCGTTAATGATCATGACGACGAGAGCTGACAACAAGAGCTTAGTTATATATATGATAAGTCATTCATAAGTGTTCTTTTCACCTTCAGATGAAAAGAATGAATCCGTAAACAGACATGTAACTTCGAATTTCCTTGCAGTTGACCTTGTGACCTCACTAGGCCAACCACTTACGAAAGCTATAAATAGCATTCAAAAAGCCCTAATCCACTAATGTAGACCTATAGCTGGTCGATCTGCCAATTAAATGGAAGACAGGAGCCCCACAAAAAATGTCTTAGATACCTAGCGCTAAGTCTTTTTCTAAAGGTAGGCCAAGTTTCCCCATGGCATCCCACCATATGCCAACTCACCCCAACCCCTATCCTAAATGAATATTTACGTTTCATGTGACATTTATTTCATGTATTCGTGTTATACCACCACTTAAAAGAAGTCCTCTCTCTGATAGAACTTTTGACAATTATATTCTTCAACTCGTCCGAGCATATACACAGCACCTTTAGAAAGATGCTATACAAAACTCCAAAAAGTCTTCTGACTCTGGACATAGACACTGATTAAACGACCTGTCTGTGAAATGACCCTGTCAATGAAATGACTCAAATCCATGATATCTACGTGTCGATGAAGTGAACCACAATCATTATTGTACCAGAAAGACAGTTCGCTACTGTATAAGATAGAAATTTCCTCGAGCTTGAGCAATTTATGCAGTACATTCCTTAGCAGCCGTAAACGCTTCGTTTCACCCTACAATAGATCGTACGGAATGGCACAATCTAGCTTATGAAATCCACAACAGCCGAAGAAGCTGACGGACTGCACAAGACTGATCTGATTGTATTCATCCTGGCTTCAATGAGCGGTTGATATTTTCATCCGTAGTCGCGAAAGCATGCTGGAAGACATTTTAATACAAGTAAGTGTTATGATTTCCCAAACTTCTCTTGTTGAGATGCCATGTCAAAATACCCACTGCAAGACCTTCTACGGGGAAACACTTTCAGAGAACGATTTTGGAGCATAAAAAAATCATCAGAAGGAAGCACTTGTACCTCGCCTACACGTTACGTTAATTTACTCACTGACGGGGCATGATGAAAAGCATTGCAAATCACTGTATGATTAAATTATGTCCTTAATCCTTATTATATACCGGTACCAGTATTAATCATTGAGAAGGCATTTACAGGCGTTTTCCAGCACTTGCGCAGAATTTTAAAAATTGTCTGACTTTCTGCGGTTTTGCGCAGAATTTCAAAGATTTTCTTTTTGTTTGCACATTTGTGCGGAATTGCATTGTTTGCGCAGATGTGGCAACCCTGTAGGATATCCGAACGTCATATTGGGTCGGAATAAACACTTTGGACACAGAAAGTGATGGAAGCGCCCATTATCAGAAATTAGAACTTTCATCACTTTTCGACGCTGTCTCGGCGCTCGGGGAGGCACTACGCCGGTCAGACACGCTCTGCGGCCTTACGCAAAAAAGTGAAAAAAATGGTTCAGTTCATCATAGTAAATTTTACAATTAATGTTACGAAAAATAACATGCATTAACCGGGACTACATGATCATCTAAAAACCAACTTTATTACTTCGATCATAACTTTTGAACGGAGACTGATTTTAGATATCAAACTAGCAGTCATGGTTTTTCCTCATTTTGCGGCCTTTCTACAGCAAACGTTCCAATTTTGGGACACACATGGCATTAAGAAAACGTACATCTTCAATAAACTTTTGAGTTCCCCCCATAGTGACCACCGCAAATTTTGAAAAAAGTAGCGCAGGAGTAAAGCATCTTCAATTTTGGCATTGAAGTAAAAACGAACAATGATAATGGTGTGGTACACCGTAGCTATTAGGGCCCTCCGAGTACTCAACTCGACATCTTGCTATACCGTTCCATTTCTCGAACGACGATGAGTATTTGAATCGAGGGCGAACATGTGTAAAAATATATCGTGTTTGCATAACTTTCTTATTTCGGTTGCATTGAATTTCTTTAGTGACTTACTACTTTAGCGTTTTTATTCAGCATTATGTATACTTCACAGCCTGGTCACAGCAATATTGTTGAAGTTGCAAAAAACTGTTCCCCTTATCACATTTAACGACGGCCAATCACATCAGCCAAAGGGAGAAGATCAATTATTCGAATTTTAAAAACTAATATTTGTGAAACGCAATTCGGACCTATTATTTCAGCTTACCAGACAGTTTATTTGCTATTTTTATTTGATCTCACTCACATAAATACTCACTGGCAGCTGGTCAGAAATAATGATATATTTTGTATTTTAGTAAAAAAATCGCACGTATATTATCATATTTTGTTAAAAAACGAAAAATGTTTTGCAAGTATATGCAGATTTTTGTTTAAAACGTTATTTTATATTTTGATTCAATACACTACTCACAAAAAATTGCACTCATCAACTCAGCGTTTCCAAAATAAAATCTCTGAGAATCCGCGCAGGCCAAGTAAATCCGCGCAGATGGACCCTAACCCCCTTTACATTGCAGTTCTAAGACCATATTTGTGATTTTCTGGATTTCATTTCCTTGCATATTCAAAAATGAATCCTACATAGTGATGTGCAACTTTTACTTTCAATCTTAAGTGGACTTTCGATGGAACCTGATTGCGTCACTATAACTGTTTCTATCAAGAGGGTCAACATATTGTAACTAGTAGTACTAGTAGATAACTATAAACAAAGCGTATTGTAGTAGGTACTGTACTGTGAGTAATAATCAAAGACTTCACAAAACAAAATGAACAAGAAACTATTCCGGTACCAATATCTCTCGAGTCAAGTGGCATGGGAATGTGACTACAACAAAAGGTCTTCATGATAATTATTGCAAAAAAGTGGCCTCATGGTCCACGTTTTACTACATTTCACGGTAACTGAGTGTGAAGGACATATAGCTTATCTGAATGTAGATGTACATATTGACAGAAAAATAAATCTTTTTTAAGAAAAATTGTATTCATCTATTGAATTTGTAACAACTTGAATTGAGGATGACGAGAAAATAGTCAGCACAAAGTGTCTTATCATTGTCTATGACGCCTCGTATCCATCAGTGGTTCGGTCGAAGGCAAAGTTCTCTTCAACTTTCTTTTGGACTCATCTTTTTTCGATGACACGGGAGCTGCATCTGTTATCGACTGTGCTTCTAGCATAAGCCTCTTGGCTGCCTCCATGTATTCCATGGCCGTTTTCCGCTTACTCTCGGCGAGTTTCTCTGCGGATTCCTTTTCTCGCCTGACTCTTTCTCTTTCCATCTCTTTCTCCCTGGATTCAGATCTTCCTCTGTCTTTTTTCTGCTTCAATGCGCTCCTTTTCCTTTTGCTTCAGATGCTGCATGTAGGAATTCGATGCCACATAGCAACGATCGAGCAACTTGCGTCCAATTGGGAACGTTGCACTTTTGTATCCGCGATTTCGCATAAATAATTTCACTGTCAGAATACCGTTAAAGTTGGGATCCTGCAATCTGTTGCGGTCTGTGGTCAAAATGCGCTTCATCGAGCTAAACAATCTTTCAGTGTCAGCGTTGCCATGAGGCTGAATCCTCCGTGTCAATTTCCGCATCGCTACGAAACTTGCGCCATTCAAGAAGAAGTGCGTCGGCGTCGCAATCGAAATTCAATTGGGATTTGACGTGAATGAGATATTCTTCCGCAACATTTTCCCTCTGCTTCGGATCCAAGAATTTGCAAGCCCTCAGAAGACGTTTACCAATAGGCAAGTAATGTATCAAAGATCGAAGGAGCTGGCCATAGAACAGACGAACTCGTTGAAAAAATAATGCACGTTGTGCTGCCGTAAGATGGTCGTTACGAAGAGCTTCTCTAGCTTTCCCGCCAATCAGCACATTATCATACGATAATTGTTCAACATTTGGAATGACCTGTCAGAAATGAATAGCAATTACTCGCCTGTGCATGTGTTAGCTCACAGGAAAGAAAAAATTGCAATCGTGCCCCCAGTTATAGAACAAAACAGCTGAATTTGACATGCATTTTCAATGCCATGCACAACGTTATAGGCCTACTTTTGAAAAATAAAGAAAACTCAGAAAATGAATCTCTGATCACAAACGAAATCTCTCACAGAGGAATTGTTTCCAGGTATATGCACTGTTTTGACTTGTGTAGATCCATCTGCGGTCATCTGAGATTGGCCTTCTCTTTTGCATTTCATCAACTTCATCAGAGAAACCGAGTATAGCATTACACAACAGAACATCCTTTGCATAGAAGCTCCTGGGTGACGAGTGTCCAAGTGCTACAGGAATTCCTGCCGCTGTCGATTGATCTGATATAGGGATATGATGAGGTGATGAGATGATTCCACTGTAAAGTTTCTCAAAAACCTGTAAAATAATGATTTTCACGCGACAGCTCACATTCAAAACGAAAAAACAATAAAATACATTTACAGTGCGGTGTAGAAAAATGGAGCATCTGAAAGGCCAAAAGTGATACTTATGGTACTTGAGTGGTTTACTTACTCTCCCCAGCACTAGGTGGGCCTAATATGATGCAGAGTCAAACAAAGCGTGATTTGAAGTAAGTTTTAAGCATAAGTAAGTTGTCAAGCAGCAGGGCAAATGTATCTTGATTCGCATTCATTTTACAATCTTATGAGTAGAAAAGCTAAATTATCCCAATTTGGTTCCCATCTATTATTGAAATAATGCTGCAGAAGTTTTTTTCTTTTTCAACTGCAGAAATTAGCCCTTGCAGAGCATTCGACCGAGAGGAATCACGCTATTGATTAGTCGAGGGCGCACGTCATCACAAGGCAGACGAAGTAGCGCCCGCAATTATTCGCTGAGACCTTCCATAAACAGCAATTACATAGTGCGATGAACCGATGGGAAATGTATTTACCTAACATACGCACGTATATCGTTCTCTCTTTTGGTTTGACTTCAGTTTTACCACTGCAACCTGATGAAGGGGACCTGATAAGTCCACGAAAATTTGTACATTTCTTTCATTTTATCTAACAAAAAATGTGCTATATCAAATGTACTACAGAAGCTGTACATTAGGTGAACAATGTCTAATTTGAAATGATTTCTGTGAAAACACCACACTAAGATTCAAAACATACCTAAAACTGAAAAAAGATTGTGACATCAAAATTCCGCGCTTCCGCGCAGAAATCGGCAAAACCGCGCAGCTGCGCGCTGACTTTTGGAAACGCTGTCAACTTAGGTAAACAGGCTTCTCATAAAGGCTAGTGCAGGATGATATAATGGTCAGCAGACTACAACTCGGGCATTATCAGCGGCAATTGATAGTATGATGTGCAGTTCTTTACAGTGATAAACAACTACACAAGCTGTTTAATTGCAATAGACTAAATATATTACTATCAAATAAATACACAAAAATCGATAAATGCACATTGGAATAGTGTACAACTTGATTAAAAATTGTGAACTCCGCTCATTTCTGCAAGTATTAAAATAAATGGGCCTGCTCTGACATTTAACAGAGACCAGTAGACATAGCAATTCATATTGCGAAAAATACAGGTTTTAAGTGAACTCGTTAAAGATGAATGTCAATTTCCTAATATTAACTGAGCGATGTTCTCTCTCACCCTGTGTGGTATTCAGAATAGTGGCACACTTGCTTAATAATTATTGTATAATATGCACTGTGATACGTGTCTAAGCTCATCTTCGGTAAACTTAAGTTCATGATAAGTATAATATAATGTAGATTTCTGCTGTTCCGATACCCAAATGTTCATGCTGCCTAATCCTTTTGTCCTGCTACATGCATGTAGGTTTACGATATAGTCTTAGCCCACAAGCACTCAGATGGCTAAGCCAGGAGATGACCTTAAAAGACAAGCTGAATTGAATTAACATTCTCATATTCACATGCGGTGCGAACTCGATCAGTTATCGATAATGTTTGCGTTATGTTATTGTGTCTGCATGTTTGCACGTATTCACCTCATCCATGCGCCTCATGTCTGCATGCGTCTGATCATAAGTCGCTATTCATTACTTGCATCGCTATCATCGTTTGTTCTGTTGTTTGCAAGTCTGTTGTGCAGGGGGCTTAATTTCCCTTGATGAACAAAGAAGCTTGTGATCATTAAGAGTTGTTCTTTAACAGTTTGTGTTGAATGATAACTAATTCACAGCTCGATGTGCGCAACCGTCTTTGCATAGTCCTACTGATTCCTCAATCTATATTCAAAGTATTTCTTTTGGCTTTCAGAAACTTTTCAATAACATGTATCCTTCTGGTATAATGACTTTGCGTCGAAGCATGAAAATTTTCCGAGTAAAAAAATATAAGAAGTGGTACATTTTCACTTCTTGACACTCAAGATAACCGCATAAAATGACAAAATTGCCGAATTACTCTTTGGTCTCTGGTTTCCGAAGAATCCCGGGGAGCCCGATTGTACCTGCGGAGTCGTGCATGAGATCGGGTGCGGTGACTGTGAGGAAGTTAACATAGGTCAAACCAAGAAAAGTCTCCGCACTCGAACACAGCAACATCGAGCGGAATGCAGATTGCTTCAACCAGATAAATCGACACTGGCGGAGCATTCGCTAAACGAGGATCGTGTTATCAACTGGCAGAATGCGAAGCTGCAGACTAAGTGGCGCCACTGGCTATTTGCTAAAGCTTATTATACGCAAAAGAGTGTAATAACAGCGATGAATAAGTGTGATTTGTTGTCACCATTGATGATACATAAAACTTAATTTCATTGCCCTCTACTGCCTTGGCCTGACGACGTGTACGTTCCTGAGAAAGCACGAAAATTTACAAGGTACGAGTCTTGTAAATTTTGGAGCTTTTAAATAGCATTGGATTCGAAGAACTTGTTTTTTTCTTCAGCATTACACTAGCCAATTCCAATCATGATGCAAAAGCCGAACTGCATGTATAATACCATGAATTCACAATACTTCAAGCAACAGGAAGGAAGGTCTCAATTTTGGAAGGCCGCAGCCAATGGCCGGCATCTTTTCATTACCGGACGATGATCACCAATAACGGAGACCCTAAATTCTTTTGAGAAATCAACCGCAGTACTGGAAGGGCTGACAAGCCCGTTGGCTGAAAATCGGGACACAAAAATCACACCTCTTCCCTCCATTTTGTTCATTTCCAGGATTCCCAACATCACGGTTGCTAACTCCGAAAAACCTCAGAAAAAACACAATCTTTATGTACTTTCAGCAAATGCCATGCGACATCTGCGCGCATTTCTTCGTTGATCTCTTTTGGAAGCGGTTGTGACTTGCATAGCTCTCTGAGATGTCTATAGTATTGAGTTGGACAATTTCTTGAATTTGTGCAAATAGAGCGCTTCTTGATGTTGTTACAATCATTTTTCCTACAAGGAAATCGAATATATATTTTATATCAGTGCTAACAGTATTTCAAAGACAGGAGGCCTGTGCACGTGAATACAGTGTAGGGGAGAATGGTGACATGGCAACATTTTAAAAAATCATCCATCATGTCCAAATAATGACAAAATTTAAAACTTAATACTTTGCACGCAATATGCGGTGCATTTCCAAACTATTTTGTACTAGACAAAATTCTGTAGGAGGCGCTCTTGACATTCTAATTTGAATCTCAAAAACTGCCATGTCAACCCATCGATGGGGTGACATGGCAGCATTCAGTCTAACTTCGTATCTCTGTCAATTATTATTTAAATATCAACCAGAACTTAACTAGCTTAATTTTACCACGATCAGCTCATATTTCCCAGTAGGCCTACCTACATATGTAACTTCCTAGTTTCTCAAAATTTGAAACAAGGCTAAAAGCATTTTAACAAAATGTCATAAAATGTTGTTCAGCCTACAGTGATCCATTTAAGCGAATAGAGGAAGTGATTAGAGCCTGCGCATTTTCCCAAGACAAAAGTCAACGACTCAGATACTACACTGATATGAAATCAAGCTTCATCATTAGCGTTTTTATGGGGGAGGCTACCGTGCTCGCTGCCCCTCTCCCAAGAATGGGAAATTATCAAATTCGTAGTTTTTAATTCGTTTTATAGTTTATTAAATTCGAGTTTTTAGAAAACTTTTGTTGCCCTCTTTTATTTTTAAGTGAATTTCTTGCAGATAGCCCCGAGAAAGCATATCCTTCCCTCCTCCCCCCTGAGAAAATTTTCTGAGGACGCTACTCCCATATTTGTCGTCCGATAGACCTTCTTTTCGCATATTTCGGATTTTCTGCAATGGACAGATTCTGCAGTAAATTGTTACAGCCGTCACGCACTAGATAAGAAAATCTGACTACAGTACCTAAACGACTGTAAAAACAGTATCCAAATTTTAAAATCCAAAAATTAGTGACAGCTAAAATTTCGAGAATTTTGAGGGCAAAAAATTGGGACGTCTCAAGTAATCGGGACAAGATGTGGACAGCGACCTTTTTGGCGAAAAATCTGGTCATTTGGCAGCCCTGGACTGGGCTGAAATTTAAATTGTTGAAATTTTTGGAGCTCATAAAGATCACTAACGTTTTATATCCGGGCGTAATGGAAGATTATGATTTAGCTAGATTGTTCCAAGCGCAACCGATACCACATAGTGTATGATAGCTCGAGACAGTGGAAACTGGGGAGCGCTTATCGATGTATTCATTGATAATATTAGCTTCCATTATTGTACAAAAAATGTACATTACGCTCGGGACAATTTTGTTTTCTAAATCTCACTTCAAATGTGACCGTAGAGTACCTGCGCAGTGCGCACCATGCATTATGTGCATCACACATATGATGCGATGATGCATTTTGACATGTGCAGGATGGTTAAATTAAATAGGATAAGTTGTCATATAGGCTTATGAAATTCATTTTAGAAAAAGATAACATCTATATCTGAAATTTGTCATCCCTTGACTTTTGCTCTGATGGCAAGGCATCCAGATACAGAATTATGAAAATATCATACGTGCCCACTCAATTCGATGCATACATCGGCAATTTAAACAGAGAAAAGCGATGAAAATAACTCCGGACTAAAACTGAAAAAATTTGATTGAGGGCAAAATCATTATGGTCAATAAAAATAGCGCAAAAGCCCCGGTGAAGGCAAAAAGCATCGCAATTAGCGCAGATAAGTAAAAATATCGCAATGCGATAAATTGGCGCAGCGATGGTTATGTGGTTCTCCCACATACCCTCTCCACTTGCAACAACAAGTAAGTAATTCTAAAATGCAATAATAATAAATGTTCAAATTTAAATAGGTAGAAGCCGTCAAATAAAGGTTAGTGTTCAAATTTCATGAACAAGCAAATTTCATTTAGACTATCAGCTGCTTAGTAGCAGAGTTCATTCTTTAATACAGCACTGGAACAACAAGACGATGAATAGTGAATAACACCATAATCAGGAGCAATTTGATTTTTTACCTCTATTCTAAAAGAAAAAACTCAAATTACTGCTAGTTGTGGTGTTATTCACCATTCATCGATTCACTTTCCACATTCCGATTGATTCATGCATGCTCTATGAATATTATGTCCATCTGTTAAATTTTTGGTGATTAGAAGACCATTTCTTCACTCTCATTTTTTGCCTCTAAACGTTTAGAGGCATGAATGCATAGAGCATGCACGAATGTAGTCCGATGTCTATGCACGAATCAATCGGAATATGGACAGAATCATAGACAGAATATCTGATTTCTGTTGTGCTGTGGTTCTTTCCATATGATATCTAAAATTTCATTCTATCTAAAGTGGTTCTGCGTCGACAGTATGTGAACCATATGTGAACAATGGAATATTTTCAACAACCCATCTTCTTCCAAGGTAATAGTATGGTTATAGAGTAGCTATAAGCAGGGTAGTTCTAATGACGGTTCTACTAAATATACTTGCTCTTTGAGCGTTGGTAGTGATGCTTGGTATGTGCCTTGGATGGCTACATAGACATCCTAATAGTGTTATCCGATGTCTATGGATGGCTATGTGGCAAGAGGTCTCAATACGACATAATCCAATATTTGACACCAAGTCTTTGATGCAATACAATCAGTTCATCACTGGAAATTAATCTCACTGGAATAAGTGAGAAATATAGATTCATCCGCAGAAGCACAATCAAAGACAGTGGTGGAAATTGAGAAAGCTACACATTTTCACTATATGCCGCCGAATTCAAGCATTGAATCGCCCCCATAGAGAACATCATGATGGATGATGAGAAAATCTGGTAGCTAAAAAGACTGCAAGATAAAAAAGTGTTGATTGGAATACATCAATTTAATATGTTGCACTTAAAGCTATGTTATTTGAATTCGCTAATCAGCTGTAATTGCTAGAATTTCAATGTTAGGTTGTTGACGAAACTTCGCCAGATATATTTCTTGCATTCCAGAATATTTGCTTTTAGAGCTACTGTAAAATGGTCTTTTTCCTTCTATCAAATTATATTTACACAAAGTCCTCTACTTACAATTCGTCTTCTTCATATGGCGTTGCAATCGAAAGTAAAGTGAGCATTCAAAAGTATCAAGTAACCAAGCAACACATTCAGACTGATCAGATATCATGTCTATGCAAGTACAAATAACATATGTGCAATATCTTGCTAAATATCGCCAAGCGCTACTCTTGGATCCTACCAAGAAATACAGGAGCCGCAGAAGAGGCTACATCGGATATCTATGTAGCACGATATCTACAGAAGATAAAACGGAATACTGCTGAGCACCTTCCGAAATCCAAGTGCAGACTTGGCAACAAATAACTTGTCAATTAAAGCAGAGGCTCCTTCAGATGAATGAGAGAAAACAACTTACACTCCCCCATGATCTATTGATCATCAACCAATGCGAAAAAGTCCAAACATGTAGCGTGATCCCGAAGATAAACCGGCGGCCCGTCGAAACCGAATGCTCCGTCTGTCAGAAAAGCTGACAAAAACAGGGGTTGTATTCGTTTCAGGTCCAAAACCGGTGTGGAACTAGTCCCCGGTACCGCGCAGCTGCGTGAATGATGAATTTGAGCTGCGCGAGCGGGGAACCTGCGCGGATGAAGGTCTCAGAAAATTATTTTTTTGTTTGGGTTACCGTATAAAATTTGGAGAGATATGTTTTTTAGGATAAGTCCCGGTAACTTATTTCTGGTATATACAAAGGCACTATGACGGCATACGTCCAATTTGCGCTATTAAGTTGAAAACACCTCAACTGATGCACTAGAATTGTATTTCTTAGATGCAACGTGAAAACTGCAATAAAAAATACAAGACTCATCATTTCACGCTCATAAGTAAATTAGCTACATTTTATCATCAATAAAATTTCTCATCATAGGGAGTTACAAATATGCCTAAAACTCACCGTTTCCAGCTTTAAATAGCACAATATGTACAATGTCTATTTACATGAAATTCTAGGATCCTGATAGACCCAACAAATCAAAACCTTTTCGTTGTCTGGTAACTAAGAGACATACAAACATTTGAACAGGGATAAAAAATTTGATTTAGAAAAACAAGCATTAAGAAATTCAGCGTCCAGCTGAAGGCAATGTCTTAAGTCCGTTACACTCCCCCCAACAATTCAAACGTCAGTTGGAAGAGAATTGTTCAGAGTAGGTCCTAATACAAGGTTAAAAAAAAAATGCTTCTTCTTAAATTCTACGTTCATATGTACATACATGAATTGCACTCGTCTCAAATATTATATACAAGATAAGTCCTTACAAAAACACTATAACTAATCGAAAAGAACTAGGTCTTCCAAAAAAAATCTCAAGATTTTATCTACTGGCCCTACACTATAAAAGAACAACAGATGCGTGAAATTCCGAAACAACAAAGTAGACTGACTTCAATCAGGAAATAGCTGATGGCTGAAGAAATACGAATAAAAATACAGTCACTTTGATTCGACAAGGAGAACTAACTTTATGGATAGGTCTTTCCAAAATCTTAGGGCTACCCTTTCGCACAACAAGTACTTTGACCCTTCGAACTAAGCCATCAGAACTTGGGACGACTTCGGCAACCTTCCCTAATGGCCATTCATTTCTTTTGACGTCGGGCTCATCTAATAAAACGACATCTCCAACTTTGACATTTCTTCGTTCACTCTTCCAAATCTTTCGTAAATTTTGACTGAGGATAGATTCCTTTCTCCATCTACTCCAAATTGTTCTGATAAATATTGAACGAGTCCGCCATCGTTTCCTAAGATACATATCCTTTTGTGTGAATTCTCCTGGTGGAGGAGGAATTGAGCTCTTCATAGTCAAAGTGTGATTTGGTGTTAGAGGTTCAATATCAATGCTATTATGAAAAATCAGTGGTCAAAGGTCGATTGTTAACTATGGCCATGGCTTCGTAGAATAAAGTTCGGAGCGAGGAATCATCTAATCTCTTAGACTGCAAGTCTACGACATTACTTAAAATGGATCTGATGTTTCTTATTTGTCTCTCCCATATGCCTCCCATATGACTAGCATGAGGAACATTGAACACGAATTCACAGTTCTGATCTCTTAAGTAAGCTGTCAAACCCTTGGCATCAAATTGTTCTTCAAATGCACGTTTGAGTTCAGACTGTGCTCCAACGAAATTGCTACCTCTATCACATCTTATTTGTTTCACCTTTCCTCGTATTGCTATGAAACAACGCAAGGCATTTATGAAAGCGTCAGTTGTCAAGTCATCAAGTGCTTCAATGTGAATTGCTCTTTGAGCAACAACAAGTAAATAAAACACCGTATCTTTTATTTTCTTTTCTTCCAACTTTGGTCACGAAAGGCCCGAAACAATCCATAACACAGAATGTAAACGGAGGAGAGGGTTCTACTCTATCATATGGTAATTCTGCCCATCATCTGACATTCAACTGGACGACGTAGCTTTCTGCAAGCGACACAAGAACGTATGACAGAAGATACCAAGTGACTTGCGCTAATAATCCAAAATCCGTTTGATCGCAATTCATTTAGTGTCATACCACGACCTTGATGCATCACCTTCTCATGGAAATGACGAACTAATAAAAGTGATACGTGACTATTCTTATTTAAAATAATCGGAAACTTGATTCCATATGACAATGAAGAGGACTGAAGTCGACCACCAACACGAATAATACCATCATTGTCAGTAAAAGGGTTTAGGGACAAGAATGAATATGATTTCTCTAATTCTTCTTGAGAAGTTCTGACAAGAAAGTGAGTTGCATTTTCAATTTCAGATACGGAAGCTGGTAAGCAACTTTTCAACCCTTTTACTCTCCGCTGCAGTCTAGCGAAAGCTCTCAATAGAGGCATCCATTCCGAAAATCTCTTTATGCAAGAAAGAATTGGTGTAGAAGGCGAAGTCGTGGCGGACGTGCTGAATACTACGGTGCGCTTGATTTCAGGATCCTTTGCTGACAACGGATAATTTTCTGCCTGTGTATAGTCAATCTTTGGATTCCATAGAAAATCTGGTCCACTATACCAATTCGACCGTTGCAGTTCATAAGCAGTTAACCCGCGAGAAGCACGATCAGCAGGGTTTGACCTGCTCTCGACGTGACGCCATTGGTGAGGTTTTGAAAAATTCCTGATGATCTGAACTCTGTTTGCCACATACATCTGAAACCTTCGAACATCATTTGAAATATAACCAAGCACGACTTTTGAATCAGTCCAGAATACTTCCTTGTTGGGTGAAAGATTGAGTTCTTCTTTCAGCATGTTGCTGACTTTCGCTGAAAGTACTGCGGCAGCAAGCTCCAAACGAGGAATAGTCGTAACTTTGGATGGGGCGACTCTGGACTTTCCCATCAATAATGTGCAATGAATTCTATCAGTCTGATCGATTAATTTGACGTAAGAGCACTGTCCATATCCAACCGTACTAGCATCAGAAAAATGATGCAACTCAATCACCTTC
The DNA here is from genome assembly GCA_907163375.1 of Prostheceraeus crozeri. NCBI lineage: Eukaryota > Metazoa > Platyhelminthes > Polycladida > Euryleptidae > Prostheceraeus > Prostheceraeus crozeri. The sequence continues at coordinate 5,715 of CAJQUW010013961.1, read as the reverse complement.
ACATCTGAGAAAAGTGGAGGCGTAATGCATCGAGGAATTCGAACATCTGAAATTAATGAGAAGTCAGACAACCAGCGCTTCCATTTTGGCATGAGATCTTGAGGTAATTCATCGTCCCAAGAAATTCCATTTTTACACATTATCTGCAAAATACCTTTTCCACAAAGTATGAAAGTGCTAAGAAGCCTAGAGGGTCATAAATGGAGGCAACCATCGATAAAACATGCCTTCGGTTCGTTATACCATCATCTCTCTTTGTCATTTTTGAACAGAACGCAATCGTCATTCGTATCCCATTGTATCCCTAGGGTTGATGAAAGTGGTAATAAGTCAACATGCAAATCGGCTTCCTTTAAATCACTTGACAGCTCATCGCGTGGAAGAACAGACAAGACATCCTTGCTATTTGAACAAAATTTATGCAGACGCAAACCGCCTTCTTGACAAATAGTACGAGCTTCGCCTGTTCTTATTGCTTCTGAATTATTGCTTCTTCAATTGAATGAGTACTGCATATTCCATCATCAACATAAAAGTTGTGGAGAATGAAATCAGCTCCGAGTTTCATGTCATCCTTGTGAAGAGACGCCAAGTGCTTTAAACCAAAATTTGCACATCCCGGGGACGAACTTGCTCCGAAAGATGAACTCGCATTCTATATTCAATGGGGCTTAGATCAACATTTCCTCCCGGCCACCATAAGAACTTCAAATATCCCCTATCTTCAGGTTTTACAAGAAACTGATGGAACATCCTTCAATGTCACAAGTTAGAGCAATTCTATTCTTGCGAATCTACATAGAACACCAAGCATGCAATTCGTGAGATCAGGTCCTGAAAGAAGATGATCATTCAGCGAGTTCCTGAAAATTTGCTAGAGCAGTCAAAAACGACACGAATTTTATTGGTTTCTTTGGGTATAAACACCATGATGAGGGATAAACCACGACTCTCCATCTTTATTTTCAGTGGAAAGTTCTGCATCATTCTTAGCAATCACATCTTCCATAAAGGTAGTGTAATCACTGTGAAACTTTTCATCTCTTGACATTTTTTCTTTAAATGTTCAAGTCGTTTTTCGGCCAGCAATCTAATTATTTGGTAAGCTAGGACGAGATTTGAATGGAAGGGGTAACTGTATATGGCCATTTTCGAGTTGCTTCATTTCGTCGTTCATCATATCAATGAATCGAACATCTTCTTGAGAAAATTTCATATCTGTCTCAAATTTAAAATCGCTCTCTAGAACTGACAGGACACTCAAGACTATTGATTGGTACTTCCTTAATACTTGTTCTATGACAAAAGACAGAGCTCGAGCATTTGCCACCAACAATGGACCAACCTAGATCGGTCCTCACAGCAAATGTTCATCTTTTATCCCGCTTATTACTTCTCTAGGAGTCAGAGCTTGAGGGCAATTGTAACCGATCAGAAGACCTATTTCACAATTTTGACGAGGAGGTATATCATTTTTTATTTTCTGTAGATGCTGCCACTTACTAGCAGTGTCCGAGGTCGGAATGGCACTTTTATCTGCAGGAATTTCGTCTTTCGTGTATAACTTTGGGACGACCATAGTAATATCACTGTCTATGCCTCTGACCTTTAAACAACGAATTGCTTGACAATCGACAATGGCACAGCTGGATAACATCGTGGAAAGCTTCAAACGAACATCGTGTGCATGCAGATTTAATGCATCCTTCAATGAAGTTGAAATAAATGAGGAGTCACTCTGAGTATCAAGCATTGCATACGTAAGAATTTCTGTGCTATCATTCTCAGATGTGGATATCCACACTGGGACAATCATGGAAGTCAACGTTTTACTTTCATCACTGTAGCATTTCAAGGCAGACGCACTTTGACTAAATGAGCTGTCATTTCCTTTTTCAGCAACCTCATTGTTGTCTTCATTAGTCACATGTAGAAGCGTGGGATGCAATTTTCCACAACTTTCGCATGTCGCTCTCTGCTTACAAGACTTAATTCTATGTCCCCGTCTCAAACAGCCAAACATAAACCTTTCTCTTTTGTAAATATTCTGCGTTCATAAACGCTCATGCCTGTGAACTTAGGGCATTTAATGAATCCAATGACCGCCAAAACAGACAGGACATGAAATATTCCATTGAGATTCAGGAGCTACATTGTTTGCAGAAAAAACTTGGCTACTGATATTTGTTTGTTTTGTGTCCTACAGATGCAGTGGTGGCGCCCAGTCTTGAATATCGGATTATTAACGATATCTGATTCATTGGAAAGAAAGTCTACGAATTCTTTAAAAGTTGGAAAGCACCTTTTATTTTTCAAATTCGATGTGACTACTCTATTCCATCGACATCTCAACCACTCAGGAAGCTTAGCTAGCATTTTCCGATTCTCTTCGCAATCGTTTAAAATCTCTAACCCGCTGACACGATGGATTGCATCGCTACAAGCTGAGAGAAAATCAGAAAAGTCTCGCAGCGCCTTATCATCCTTCTCACCCACTCTCGCCAATTCGCAATCCTCTCTCTATACGCACGTTTGAATCAAAAACTGATCGCCGTAGCGACAGGTCAATCTGTTCATAGCATCATCAAACGCCATTTCATCTAAAACGAAGAAAAGGCACCCTTAATAGCATTTGCAGCAGGTCCCGATGTGTTAACCTTTTCAGATAGAAGAGTTTCTCAGATTGAGTCGTGCATTTAGATTCTATCAGGACTTTGAAAGAATTTCTCCATTCAGAGAACTGAAGAGGATCTCCAGAGAAAATCTGTGGTTCTGGAACGGGTAATCTATTGAGCGACATCGTTTTCTTTCAAAACTTCAACAAACATTCAAGTAAGGTTGTTCGAAATATAGTTTCAAGTTGTCATTTGGAACATGTTTGATATCCTGTGAAACATCGAATCTGACTGTCATTACTGGTTTCTGCCTCTAGTACTCTGAGTCGAGCTTCAGCTATCTTCACCCTTTCTAATGCTTTCACGAACTCTAGTTTTTCTTCTTCTTCTCTTAAGCTTACGTTGCTGGATATGAATAGTTTGTAGGCCTTCCAACTGGGAGCTTTCCTCTCAGCCAAATCAGCCATCGCTTCACTGCGCTGAGACTGTGATGCAGCACTCACTGATCTTAACTTATCAGAACAATATGATCTGCAACAACGGGAATCAAGCATCTCAGTGTCGCTATCGCCAAAAATGGAGGGATTTAGCTCTTTTTTCAAGATAGTTCGAACATTACACTCTTGACAACTCTTTGTTGTACACCTCAGTCATGTTCTTGGAGGCAACCTCTCGGACATCGTTTGGTTAATTTTGTTACACTATATCTACTAACTGCACTTCTCCCTGGTTAAGGTGTCCTAGCTGATTTTATATCCTCATAACACTGTAGGAAAGCATCGTGGGCTGAGTCCTGTGACTTAAGTAAATGATCCTGTTCATAAATTGAGAGCTCAAATTTCAATCTGGTTCGAGATTCCTTACACACAATTGTGTTCCATTTTACATATAAATCATCAAACCTCCTTACATGATTTGTCAATCTGGCGACTGAAGGTACTCTGCGACCTTTCGCAGTCAATTTCCTAGATCTCCTCACTACGTTCTAGCAATATCATCAACTTCAATGTCAGAGAATCTCAGCTTCTAAGTGACATAACTAAAGCATGAAAGTGAAGACAGAAGAAATTATAAACTGTATACAACACTAATTGATTAACTATGAGTCAAAATATGAAGAGAATGTTTATCTAACTGCGTACAGTAGTAAAATACTTTTCAATATATGATCAATTAGTGCTACAGAAAAATATATTGTTATTACAAATAGAACGTAGTTATGAAGGGTTAACTTATATCAAAATGACACCCTAATTCCATTATGTCACTAATTTACACAATACAATGCGCAGGAAATTTTCCATTCAATGTTAGCAGCATTCGACACGAGTCACAAACCAATGATACACAAATATTTGGGAAATTTTCCAACCATTAAGTCGAAGGCTATTGATCTACTGAAATTAGTGGTTTTTCACCAATACGCTCCAGCTGGTACGTTTTCACTAATGATCGGCATACGTCCAATTTGCGCTATTAAGTTGAAAACACCTCAACTGATGCACTAGAATTGTATTTCTTAGATGCAACGTGAAAACTGCAATAAAAAATACAAGACTCATCATTTCACGCTCATAAGTAAATTAGCTACATTTTATCATCAATAAAATTTCTCATCATAGGGAGTTACAAATATGCCTAAAACTCACCGTTTCCAGCTTTAAATAGCACATATATGTAGCAATGTCTATTCTACCAATGCAAATTCTAGGATCCCTGATAGACCCAACAAATCAAAACCTTTTCGTTGTCTGGTAACTAAGAGACATACAAACATTTGAACAGGGATAAAAAATTTGATTTAGAAAAACAAGCATTAAGAAATTCAGCGTCCAGCTGAAGGCAATGTCTTAAGTCCGTTACAGGCACAATCAAACATTTTTTACTAGAACCACTACTTGACTTTATTTAACCTGATTCAACTTTTATGCTATCGATGAATATGCAAGTAGGCCTCTAGCTGAAAGTAACTTCGATATGATGTCCGAATTTTCTAACTTGTATTTGTGAGTTAGATCGATTGGGATGTTTTGTTGAGGTAGAAACAACGTATTTTCATTTACTTATAATAATAGTAACTTAGTTTATAGCTCAAAACATAATTAGCTCGGAGTCTGTTATCAATGTTGTTCAGATCAAGTGGTCATTCGTATCATTTAACTCAGGAGAAACAAATAGGTCGATGTATTTCTAAATTGATTCACGTGCGCGGAAGTCTAGTTATGAGACTCCCTGTGAAAAAAAGCTGCCGGGTCGACATTAGGCCGACACACCTATGGTTCCTGATTCTTCGATGTCGGGCCAATGACATTGCATCGACATAACGCCATCAAAAGGTCACCCTAATGCGATTTAATTGCCAACGACAAATCCTGCATGAAAGCATGCCCCTGCAGCATTAAGACAACTCAATCAAATCCATGTTATGATAATTATTGTATATTAATATATACAATAGTTATTAAATATATAATATATAAACAGTAGCATCTTGCATAATAATTATAACGGATGCATCCAAATAGCGTTCTTTCAAATTCCACCAGAGGACGTGAGAGTGATGGCCTCGAACTATGCTAACGCACTCAGACGAGCACTAATTTTCATGATATTTTACAACTAATGAGAAATAATAGAACCTCAAGAGAAATATCGAACCTCAAGCAAGTGTAATTTTGAGTCAGTGGATGTGTCAAAGCATCCATCAAGATTCAAAACTACCGAATTTAAGGTATTGAACAGTACCTAAAAATGAAAGCATTAATGAAACTCACATTATATTTTCCATGTTTTCCAATCCTCCTTCGGAGATTCGACGCAGTATTATTCGACTGTAGCAGTATGTAGGTCTAATTTTTGATCACATTTTGAATTCACTTCAAATGACTTTTCAGCATTGATATCAATCACATCAAATTAATAGTTTTCAGCGAAGATTAAGATACTAGGTCGTTGAGTCGGAAGATGTGAATCAAAACTTGTAGCGATGAAGATCAAGAACTATTTCCAAAATGAAAAATGTGTCGGCATAATACGAAAATTAGTTGTAGACGTCGAAATACAACAGAATCCTCCGAATCTCCAAAACGCAAATGTAATA